>OX637273.1:622500-997130 GCA_951799465.1 Leptophobia aripa | reverse complement strand
GCAATCGCTCCCTCTGTGCCATGTTTACATTGACCGGGAGATAGTCTGACCGCACTCAATAGGACATCATTACCTGTGACCTGCGTGTGCTGTGTTTACACTTTCAACACCCCACTGGAACAATCATAAGTGTTTAAAGAAATCATCTTCGTAGTCAGGGATATGGTAATAACCTCTATGTTTTTCAAACGACTGATGTCCAAACAGTTAGCTATTGATTTTTTTGTTCAAATGAATTATACATAAGTTAACAGAAAACTTATTCTAGAAACTGAGTTTAATTAAACACACTCTAGTAATTGTGTTTTTATTATTAAAATCGACTTAAGTTAATTAATTGTTTCCATGGTTTTTATTTTTATAACTAACGTCGTAACCATGGTAGCCAACAGTGTGTGATGGTGAGAAGGCTGGTAAGTTTGAAATTAACTCGAATTTCGAAACGTGTTATATTTTTTAATAACTTTATATAGCTTCGCCGATAAAGCTACTTGAAAAGAGATATTCCAGTCAACTATCCCATGCAAACATACACAAATCGTTAACCGTAGGTCAACATTTATACAGCTATCACTATGAATGACCACGTTGACCGATGCGATGAAAAGATCCGTTTGTCTTTATTAATAGTTTTTATCAAAGGACTCATTTAATTTGAATTAGTACCTATGAGCTTATTATGGCGAAAATGTATCCAAAAGATCAAACTTTTCCTAAGCCTTTTTAGGTTTTCAAGATCTTTAACTTTAATTGAATAAATAAAACACATAATAAGCTTTGGATAAACGTAAAATTGAAATACATTATTTACGTCCTTGTGTATCTTTGAAATGTCTTCAATAATAAGGGTGTTTACAAACGGAGTAATAAATAAACAGTAGAAATACGAACTATGCATGATAACACAAAAAATCGATGATTGAAAACAAAGACACGACATTCAAAAGTGACAGATGATGAAGACAGTGACAGGTCTTCTTTTTTAGATTAATGATCTCAACAGACAATGTATAAAGTTCCTAACATTTTAATACAGAACATCTTGGTAACATATATGTCGGAAGAAAGCAAAGATTTGACATTAATCGCTTAAATTAACTTATTACACTATTGATTTGTTTAATATAAACATTTGTTTAGAATTAAAATTTATGTTTATTGTATTGGCCAATCAGAGCAGAGCTTGAAGTGGGGCCTAGGCGCCATCTTGTTGTGGTGAAAGTGTGCTCGTGATATAATGATTAGTCATTGGAAAATCATTGTACAGCTAATCAAAGAAATAAAGCCTCATAAGTATCGATGCCTTCAATCGCAATTAACAAGGTGTATAGACAGCCTAAAGCAACGACTCGTATGATTAGTCGCATAGAGATGTTTGTATGCCTTGTTGACTATCCTGTGGCGAGGCATATTGAACAAGTTCTTGTGTACTTGAAAACTTTCGTCAATATAGCTTAAAGCGTCTTAGTTACTAAGACTATGTATAGAAAGCAATTGCAACTTTTTGCTTACGTCAACCAATGGGGCAAATATAATTTGGGTAACGTTTAATTAAGCGTTTTTAGGTTAGAATTTTCATGTTAAGAAAATTCCAAAGTGACTGTTTCTTAAATGCAAGTGTTACATATGGATATACAAAATGTCAATCGTGATTCGATCCTCCTTTATGTAATGAAAGGCACGCCTTAAGCTATATTTAAAAATGTCACTGTAAGCACCTATGTCGCTAGAGTCCTAAGGCCACACGTCGGGGCATAGGGAATACATGACCCTACTCGATAGACATTTACAACTTAGAAAATTAAGATATTACTAATTACTTTTAATTAATGCTAGATCGTAATTTATCAGTGTGTAGGCAAATCATTTCGTTAATGGTGGACTACCACTTAGATTTTAGAATTAAATTAAGCTATCTTTATGGACAAATCGCACCAGAGACAACGTTTAATAAAATAAAATTCACGATCAAGTGGGCCACGATCCACGATCAAACGCCATTCGAGCTGCGACTTATCCGCACCATTTGAATAATTTTTACATTTAAAATCATTCGCTACGACTTCCAAAGGGTAACCGCGAATCGAGACCATTGCTAAGAGATAAGAAGCTCTGTTTAGTCCAAGGTAAGAGCTTTTGTGCCAATAAAACCAATAAAATTAAAAAAAATCTTTATTTACACTTATAAAAAAAAGTCAAATACTTTTCATTCTCTATTTACTGCCAGTTTCTAAATCAAGGGCGTAGAGTGGATGAGAAGAACTGGCAAGAAACTCTTGCCACTTCTTTCAATTGCCAAACATGTTTTATAGTACGAATGGGTCAATATAAAAGGTATTATATAATATATAAAACGGTATTTTTAAATTACATTATTACAGAGAGATTACAGAAGAAATTACAGTCTAGGCCTAAAACTCAGTCCAACCATTTAGTATAAGTACTGGAAAGTAGGAAATATCTTATTATAATTCTATATAATGCAAAAAATTAAATAAAACCTTTGGTTGAACAAAATTTTGTATTAAATCGCTGCATCCTGTGAATCAGACCACGGAGCAAATAAATTCCGAGTGATTCTTTTAAATACGGATTTTAAGCAGATTTTCTGCGGAATAAGTAAAAACGAATCCGTCAGTCGCTAAAGGTTTAAGATTTCCTTGAATATTTATAAGTTTTTCTATTATTTCATTAAGTAATTTTAAATATATTTTAAATTCAGATTCGTTTCGGATTACTTTAGGAAATATTTGTCCAATCTATAAAAATAATGATTAAATAAATAAATGTAATATTTATATAGATTATATTTTTAAAAAAGACTAGACAAAATATAGAATAACTGAGTTATGTGACTTGTGGTTGTTTTTTCTGGTTTATTTTTTTTTGTTTACGCGTTTGTGTCTGTGTGTGTATACAATTGTATAGGCTTAACTAACACGCACTTTCTAATATTCATTAATCTTCGTTTTTTTTGTTTATGAGTAAATGTTTCTTCAATAATTGTATATTCCGATAAACGACTTTTTAAACGATAAAAAAGCTTGAGAATGTACCGCGCTAAATGCTGAGATAATGTCATTTTTAAGACATTGTTCACGCTTAAAAAACTGATAGTTAACCAGCTGAGTTAGTGGTTTTGTCAGACCTGTATTTTGAAATCCTCGTACCTCAATTATTCCCCATATATAAGTAAATTATTGACGTACACAAATCGATAGGATTCTATGTGAAATGGATTTTCACCGAGAATAACTGGCAGAAAAACTGGCAAAAGCATTGTAAGACTACTCAAGAATTTAACTGTCCCGATGCTGAGCTATTGCAGACACATTAAAAGGATCAAATCAAATTATCAGCACAAAACAATGTAATTCGAAGGCTAACCGTATAATGTATGCCAATATGATATAAAACGTTAATTAAAATAACCGCGCGGGCGCTGCTAGTTGCTCGCCATTTGTCTGAATAGACGATGCACGCCTCCCCGAAAGCCTTTTAATATCAAATGAACTGAAAATTGGCTCATGTCGAATGAGATTATTATCTGGAATATAATGAGTTGTTAATAACAACATGTTAAATCTAAAACTTCGACATTTTACATACATTTGCCAATTCATTTTGGATTGAGTTTTGTTTGAATATCATCCAATAACATTACATCCAAGACTCGTTAGAGCCAAGGTCCGTAGTTCTAGGCCTCTTGGAGATGTCGGCTGAACAAAATACTCGTCAATCACCAATGAGATGGAACGATGACATATCAAAGGTTGCGGAAGTCCAATGTCGATCAAACTCTCTAAAGCGACGAAATCAATTGGATTTAGTTTGGTTCAGCTTTTATTCCATATAATGATATTTCTTCCACTTAACGTCCAATCTATATAACGCTATAAATTGCACCTTCAGTGTCGTTATATAGATGTTACACTGTAATTCTATATCGAATAATTTGTATTTTGTTAAAATACCATCAATTTTTTATACTTTTGTGTAATAATAATCTCTCCAGTTTTTCTCATACATACATTTCCCTTCCATTGCGTGTAAAATATATAAGAACATTCGTTGGTATTACGCGTCAGAGTAATTGCAATTATAATTAGGTGTGAAGCTCAACTACCGCTCGGCTTTGAAAATTTGATAACTTTATCCAAATTCGTAGGTTCTAGAGGTACGTTTGGGAAATCTCCAACGCTCATTATTGTTTCTATAGCACCCCAAATGACGCGTGTGCTAATGTATCGCACCTAGCGCGGATGTTGGAAACTAATTTGATGTGGTATATTGATTTATTGTATCGTACCACGTCTATGGGCGGCGACTTCAAATTGGCGTTTGCCTCCTCTATAAAGGTATTCACGCTCCATGTTTATGGGTAAAAATATTTAAAAAAATAAATGAAGTCTATGTGAGAAAGAAAATAGTGAAAACAAATGAAAAATAAGAGCAATATCTCTTTCCATCGCAACGTAAAGGCAATTTGTTAGAAAGAGATAAAATGAAATGATTTATAAAATTCTATTTGTATTTGTAATTTTCATAAAAGCACATCCAAAAATATGGAGAATAAGGGCGCGTACACACGGAACATATCCCGAGTGCCCTTAAGCGACAAGTTTGAGATGGATTTTTGCTGTAGCGCCTTAGTTCGTAATATCGGCCATATTTATGTGGCCGAAGTTTTGGGCCACGGGTACACTTCCATTAGCACTTTTAATTTATTGACGTAACGCTAAAAGCCAAGTTAGGCTTTAATGTATCATTTTTTTGTTAATGACGCAAAATACATAATATTTCGTGCAAAAGTTATGAAGTAAACTGTTTTAAGACAACAAAAATCAAAAATAAGGACGGACACACGTGAGCCCCTCTGGCACGTTCCATAATAATATCACATATATGAAAAAATCAGGAAGAAGGCTTTAAAAAGCACTGATATTTAAATATTGTATACACTTGAAAGAAATCATAATTTCGTGAAAATAAATCCCATTAAATTGTGATTTATTATGAAATAAATAAAGTATGTTTTATTGTCGCACCTTCTGTCTTTAAAGAGGAGTTTGGAACATTAATGGCGGTAGCTTCTAACTTGGTTGGGATTAACAAAATGTGACTGTCACACTTCTTAATTAATAGCACTTTGTAAAGAAAACAATATCATTTTATTAGCATAATAGGTAGGGCACTTCATACGAGATATTTAAGTAGTGCACGCATTCTTAAACGCATTCTTAAACTCAATTGTGAGCCTCCTGGCGTTGCATGTGTCCATGTCGGAAGTAAGCACTCCAATATTCGCCTAGGCTCGTTTGACATTTAATAAATAAAAATATATATACCACTCTCTCACAGAAAACCGGCGTAAAGTGATGCAATTGGACCTTGTTCATTTTGTACTCGCGTTTCGTTCGGTGAATGAGATCTTCCGGGGCCCATCCTTTTCCCCTTCCCTCGTCCCTCTCCGCTTTCCTTTAAAGGGCGGCAACGCACTCACGAGCTACCAGCCGCGTGAGTGTCTATGGGCGGCGGCTTCACCTTTATGGTGGGCCGCCTGCTCGTTTGCCCCCTCTTCTATAAAAAAAAATAATAATATATCATTATGTTAGAAAAGACATTTCCTTTGCCATTTTGTTACAATAAGTAGTAACAACACAAGTGATTATTATATAATTTCCACGATAAAAGTGTCGCAGTTTATCTGAAGTCGCCTTAACAGCAGAAGTGCTAAATAAAGTCGCCGATGACAAGTTGAAGCGAAGTTCAGAAGTTAAGCAGTTAACGCCTCTTATAAAGATAAACAGTTTTTTTTTCTCTCAAAGTACAATGACTTATTCTATGGAGACAACTTCGTTCGTTGTTTTTTGAAAGTTTTTATAGCTTTAAATTATTGGCCAGATTTCATATGACATCATTGTATTGGCAAGTCGTCTGTGTCTGACGGCATAGTGAACAGATGCTACTTGTGGTGACTCGAGGTCGGTCTCGAGTTTGTATTGTAATGCTAATCATTTTTTTCTTTATTCATCTCGATGTTCGCGGGTTGTTCTCACTAGACCGTTAATTCATCTACTTCACCTGGGTATGGTGTACTTCACCGGTATTTAACATTTATACATAAAAATATTGATACATTCGCTGGGACATGGTGTAATGGTTGCAGCTCTTTACAACCGTACTGTAGAACATGTTTGGCAATTTAAAGGAACGGTGGTAACTTGACAGTTCTTCTCTTCCGTACCTTGGTTTGTTAACTTTGGTAGCACACTCAATTTTTTTATAGTTTTTTCGACAATTCATAAGTGTAAGTTACCTATATGAATAAAATTAATTTTGATGTTTAATATCTAGCGACATCAATGACCTTTGGCATTAGGCCTTCAGGTCGGCCAGTCAGTGTCGGCCAGAGAGGACCCTGGACCAGTTTAAATTGGTTCAGGATTCCGGTTTTTTCTTTAGTTGAAATGGATCCTCCAAATATGTTAAAACAATGCCAGACGATGATGTAAAATACGTAAAAAATCATTTAAAAAATTACGTTGTTTGTACCTACTTAAGTGTGATTTAGTATGATAACAAAAGAAACATGCCAACACCACGTTAAAAAAACATGTAAATTAATTAACTGGCAACACAAGTGACACTTGTTGTTAATTGAAGATTTTTCCCTCAATTTCATAACTGTTCTAACCCGCTTTTCAAATGTAGGCTTTTACAAAAGCTGTCAGGTCAATCACCTATTAACTAGGCTGTATTGTTTATACAGGGGCATGAAGTGTAACTTAAAATACACATACATAACCTGTATGAATTGGGATTTAACATGTTTTTAAGGGTTTTTTTTATGTAAAAGAGGGGACGAACAGGCGATAAAGGTCATGTCGTCGCCCATAGACACTTATAGGCGGGGGTGAGTGAGTTCGAGAATTGGTATTGTCTTGCACATTCAGATTATCGTTATTTTTAAGGCATTGTTTTAATATTTAAAAGGGTATACTATGTATCGGCTTTTAAGATGTAAGAGAGCGAAGAGACACTCTAATAAATGCATATATCACTAATCATCGTTAAATGAGAGATACAGTTATGGAGGATGGAATGTCATCTTTCATGTTTCGCTTATTAAGGAATTAAGTAGCCTGGTAGTCCGGTGATTCAAGATCTGGTGCTTTTCAGCGAGGAAATACCACTCTGCCACAAGGACCAGACTTTTTGATTTTATGTTTTGTTAGATAATTTACATATGTAAATATGTATAAAATAATTTTAAGCACTTACATTTATGCTTAATTATCTATATTTAGAATTATATGTGACTTGCAATATTTTATCCTCGAGCCATGTTGAAAATGTAAGCCACAGATAACTTCAAACGTCTTTTATCATCGTCTATCAAAGCCTTTAATTAAAAAATATTGAGAAAAAAGTCCCCCCGAATCCTTTTATTTATTAGTCGATTTGAATCAAGGGTTTGTTTGTGAAATCAACTCGAGATAAAAAGAGACAATCGGCGCCATTTCCTTTGTCCCTTTATTTTTTCTTAATTTCGTCTTGATCCCAATCGGAGACTAAATTATAACGGCGAGTTAACTGGGATGTCCCCCTGTTTTGTCTTTAAATTCTTTTCGGTTTTCAGATCATCATTATTTGTATAGAGCTGTCTGTTCTGTGGACGAGGACGGTTCTGTAAAGTTTAAAGACGACAATTTTTCATACAATTCATCAAAATAAGTGCGAACAAGAAAATGTAATATTATAGTAATTTTGTCGTGTTAGTTTTTGGAATATTTTTTTTTTACAAGAACATCTCTTTACAGATACAAGTTAACAGGTCAGTGTTAAATTAACATTTTTTTGTTTATAATTCTAACCCTTTTTGCGTATCGACGACTGTAAAAGATCTCAATGGCTCCGCGCAAAATTGAATTCTTATCTTGATTCAAAATTTTATCCGGCCACAGGCGATCAGTTGCTATATTAATAACGTCACCTGTTAAAACTTACCTTATTTTTATTATTTATGAACAAATCTTTATCTTTAAGAAAATAACATACCACTCCCAAAAAGCCCAGCGAAGCACTCACGAGCTCTCAGCCAGGTGAGTGTCTATGGGCGCGACTTTATCTTTATGATGTGCCTCTTGCTCGTTTGCCCCCTCTTCTATAAAAAAAAACAGAAGTTGACTTGATATCATTACATAATAAGTACTATATATAGCTTTTGATAGTGACAACTATAAGCTATACAGTTATTGTAAAGCTACATAAACTATCACTAAACTTAATACATTTATGATAAACGATTTGTGACTATTTAGTTAAAAACACCAGTCGAAACGATGATAACATGTGAGAGCTTCAGTGAGTTGAAATTTTTAAACGTAAGCGTTTTTTTTAACATTTGCAACGAGTAATCTGTGGATTTTCGCTTGATTAAACCCTGAAAGAAAACGATTCTTTCTTTAGAAAATCTCAAAGTACAAAAAGATACGATATGATTAGCAATTAAATGGTAATATTATTTTATTCGCGTAATAACATTATGTTTTTTTTTTGGAATATTTTCTTATAAATATTTAAGTACTAATAATTTAAGACTTCTAATGTATTTCTAACCTATAATTCTAATTGTAAGTCGTATTTTAGTGTAAAGGAACATTTAAACGATAAAAATGCTTGAATACTGCTAAATGCTGTGATTAGGTCGTAAAGTCGTAGCGCGTGGAGACCAATTATTAATCTAAGTGATAAAACTGATAGTTTCACGGACAACTGGAATGATCTTTAAGGAAAACTAGAAGCCAAGCTTGCAACCAGATGTTGGAGGAACGAATAGTCAGCGGAGTGCGGGCTCGCCGGTTCGCTGCGTCATTGTTTAGTTATTGTGGAAGTTGAATTAATTAATTGTTTTTGTATTAATTGTGTGTAAATTCAATAAATAGGGTTTATGTATATCTTTATCACATATCGTATTAGATATCAAAAAGTTCTTATATCTACGATTGTTCCAAAATAAACCAGTCTGAGAAGACACAACCATCACAGCTCGTAACCTATCTGCAGGATCGTTGAATGACACTTGAAGCAGTGGTTAATACGTACCGTTAACACTCTATATTGATTTTACACACAATCAATACAAAAACAAAGCCGGCCAAACTCGGATAATTAACTTGTAACAAGAACATTAAACATTGATCAAGTAATACCAATGACAATAATTAGTTTGGCGTTAACCCTCTCCTGAGGGGTCAAGCGATTGTCCTTTGTCGGTTTGATTAAGACGACCGGGCCCTAATGACCCCGGGGGACCCAACTTTAATACTACCTGTGAATTAACACACGTTTTGTTTTTCACTATGGGTGAATTTGTTTTTTTTTTTATTTGAAATTATTGACGACATTTGAATGAAATTTACGACGTATACCAAATAGCTTTAAATTCCAAATTTTAAAATTTCTTTACACAATTAGAATTGTTAACAAATACTTTTGAACGTCATTAAGTTATAGTTATTTACGTAGTGATCAAATATAGTATATTTTATTACCTTTACACAATAAAATGACACAAACACATAATACATATCTATATATTATGTTTCTACTGATATTTTTATCTCTTGGCCGTAAACATTACAAGCGCTAAGAGAATCCAACATTTGTATGTCTCATATTCCACATAATATCTTAAATAAGTGTCTGTCTTGTATTAGAAAAGTTAATAGAGCGTTCCTCTTCCTTAAAAGCCGGCAACATACTTGTAACCCTCCTGGCGTTACAAGTGTCATTAGCACATCATTCGAAGTGACCCGCCTGCTCGTTTGCCTCCTTTTACATAAAAAAAGAATAAAGTCTTTGTTTGAATTAAATTGATATAAAATAGATAGATGCCGATTCTTTATGTCATAGTAAAGTGTGTCTATGGACGGTGAAGACCTTTATAGTGTGCCTGCTCGTTTGTCTCTCTTCTTTATTTAAAACTTTAAGCCATTTAAATATAGAACTTACTTAGCTTACGTAAAAGCTTACTTTTTAAATATAGAACGGGTATAAAATTTAAAATTACTGTACAAGATGGACAAAGCCTGTGTTGCCAGTACTAAATATTGATTTTCTTGTAAAGAGCATAAAAAGAATATAGAATTAGCGCAGGTCGTTGTTTATTATTATTGTCTCTGTGAAGAATTCTCTAGAAAGGGTTAATTAGTATGGACTGAGAATTGAATTAAAATGACACGTTATCATTGTACGGACAGGGTTTTGATAATTTTCTGTGGATTCTTTGGTTTTTACAATAATTCGTGAAGGCGCCGTTAAAATTAGTATGATTTTTTTTTCAGAAATACATATGTTTTTAAAACTATCTAGACGAAAGGTGTATGTAACGGGGCATATAGACTACACAGCGTACACTTAAGAATGTTATAGAAGCTGCTATAAAAAAGATTAATAGATTTTTTAGTCAATTACATCGTGCATATCCACATTATGATTTAGCCCGTCCGATTTACAGTCGACAGATCGCGTCTCCGAAAAAACAAAACGTACAAAAAAATGTCCGTCGTTGAGGAATATCTTTTATCTTGTAATTATTTTTATCCTTTAAGATAGAGTCCTACAAATTAGTTTGTCCGATCCACTCGTTGTGTGACTGGCATTGTTCTCTTTGAAGCCGTGATAAATTTAATGAAATTTTATGAATAAATTAATTTTGTTTTTGCTTTTTTTTCCGAATCGCGTGATATGCAATCATTATTTATGATCAACGCGAATACTAATCTTAGATGTCAAAAAAATTTAGAAATTGAAGTGCTGAATTCGTTTCATAAATTTTCCCACTTAGCTCTTACTTAGACTTCATATTATAATTTATAAGCCACCAGTTCATTGTGGATATCAGCCCGCTCTAGTTAGGGAGCCGTGTAGCCTTATAAATAAAAAGAAAATTGAGTCCTTGAGTGCTCACTTTGTGATACCTTATATCAACACACTTCAAGCATTTTCTTGACGTAAAGTTATCACCAATAATACTTCAATACATGAATCGTATTGGTGAATCAATAATAAAATTTTAAGCTAATAATATACACAGAATTGAACTCACTACCTCACAGTTGAAATACTTTATTAACAAGAAAGGTTCAAATTTAACCATGGTTCAACAATTCACAATTCTTGGCAACGAAACCTCCAATAGCCAAAGGCTTCTCCATATAACACATTCACGAATCAATATTCAATAGAGCCTTCGGTGTAGGCGTGTGTCCGGGCGTGTTACTCAACTCCCATTGGCTGATTGGAAACCAATCGATAACCTATAACGCGTTCTAAGTTCAAATACTCACACCGTATTGGCGGAGTTTTTTCGTATCTTTTTACTTGAGTCATTTGTTTCTTACGAAGCCTTTGCTTTTCAACTTTGTTGTATATGAGTGTAAATGATATATATGTATTACAGATATTCGTCTTTACAGTAAGCTTTATTGTCAACTAACTCACATATTGCGTTCAATATAACCAATTATTTACAAAGTTTAAATTGAAGTAGTTCTTTTTATATATAATCGTATTTTTTTTACATTACCACCGGTTCGGAAGGCCGGTCTACCGAGACGAGCTAGCAGGAAACTCGATAGCAGCTCTTCACGATCATAGTTTTTATGAAGTTGTCTTTGCAACATTTAAAAAAGGTTTTTAAGAATCGGTTTACGTTTAAATTGATATATGTTAATGAGTTAAAGGCGACGCAAAGGACCAGGACCTCTAGTAATGTTTGCCCCTCTTCATTTTTTTAAAATGATCAAAAGTAAAGTTAACAAAAAAGGATTTGGGATGGAAACCGTGCGACTGTTTTGTTGCACGTGATAATATAAAATATTGATAGACAAAATGTCAATCTATCTGATTGATTAATTAATCATAATTCATTACGTTAATTATTTTAATTTAAATGAGAGGACATTCACGCTTTGCGTCATCGTATCAAAAAAGGAAATAATATATAAAAGCCGAAGCTGAAGGTGAAAGTGAAACAAATCGTACGGAATGAAAAGTCAGCTATATAAGTAGATATTTTTCACTCCCAGTTTTTCTATACTAATATCTATACGTTGGAGAGAGTTGGACATGCGCCGTTTGAGTTAATTTTTTTTCTCTCCAGGGCGTGGCGATCGGGTATCGATATATCGAATACGCCTAGCTGTGGGCGGTTAGCCGATGTTCTAAGAATCATGAAGTTAGTGGCAGACACGTTGTTGACTCTTAAAAGTTCAATTGGATTTAATAGATTGTTACTACTATGAGCTTTTGTGCTTTTTTTCCCTGTTGTATAATTTTTTAACACTATAGTTATAAGTTTACTACAGAGTTACTAAGTTTAGAAATGTACTTAGTCAAAAAAAATAGTCTGTGAAGAGACCAAACGGTTGAATTGACTACATTATAATGGGTGTGACCGGTATTACTGAATAGTGTAAGGTATACAGTCAGGAAGAATCGTGTTTGATTAAGACATACTTAGCGATTTACAGAAGTGGAAAGTTTCTTGACAGTTCCTCCCGTCCGCTCTACCGCCTCTATTTGGTAACTGTCAGTTAAAGAAGAGTTATTTAAAAAGAAATCTAGATTCACAAAGAAAGATATGATTGATTTTTGACCTCAAAAGCATTGAAAATCAACTTAAACTTAAATAAGTTAAACGTAGATTGATGTAGACTTATCCTGACCAGTGTCATCAGAGTTCCTATGTGTTTTTGGACCATCCTTCAAATATATCTAAAAAATGTCAAAACGGACATTGCATAAGAATAAACACGGCTATACAGTATACTACATTGGCGTAGTAACAGACATTCACAACACATTGGTTTTATTAGGTTATTTTTATATATAATATATATTTATGTATATACTATCACAGTTGTTATATTTATATGGATCTAATAAACGTGTTTTCGATCTTTCTTTCTATTTTTAAACTATATCAGAACATTTACTCAACCAAATGATTTCTAATAATATCATTCCCTATAAAATTGTCGCTTGTCCAGTACTAAATTGTAACAAATTGTAAGGCTCCGTGTAAGGTTCTCTGCGCAGACTCGAACCGATAACCGATAAATGATGGGCGGAGCTTTATTGATAGTTTCAATATCACATATTTTGCTTACCATTGGCTTACTCACTATATTGGGTACTATTGATGTACTATTGGCCGTTTGCACCAAAATATAAGAATTATTCCGATATACCGTTGTTAATTATTTGAGCCCTTAAAACATACATGGAGGTTGCTAACAAGAGAGAAGTTATAACAGATGTGATTCAATTCTTATCTTTTGGTGCAATTTGCAATCAGAACGTTCGGCTATATTATGCTTTATAAGAGATACATTGTTGGAGAAGTCATATGTCATTGACTTTTCGACGCAGACTTTAAACTTAAAATTACTTGCGGCCATACTTATCCTCAGTCAGAGAGACTGCCTGACTAAGACTTTGTTGCCTGTGAATTATATGTGTAAATAGTTGAAATCTGTAATAATTATTAGCCCATTATATCAATTATTATAATATTTCAAACCGTTAATTCTTAAATAATTCGAAATTAAACTACGACTCGAATTAAAGGTACCCAATGCAAAGATGTCTTTATTTCGTATCATACACAAACCAATTTTATTTTCTTAGAAAACTAAATGAAACTTAGTAAAAACAAAAAAAAAGTAAAAAGTACTCAGTTAGTACCGGTGACCCAAGAGCTGGTGCTTCTCTCGCTCAGCGTATATCGCATCGCGATACAGCGAGGAAATCCTGCATGTGGTACTCTGCCACAAGGATCAAACTTAATAAAATTTATTTTAATGTTATAATAAATAAAGCAATTATAATTAATATTTACTATAATTGTAAAAGTCCTGAAGTCAGTATGAATATTTAGTTAACGAAGAGAACAAGAAGCCATTACTCGTATATATATATATATATATAAATATTTGGTTGTAAAAACCCAAAAAACTACTTAACACAGACTTTTCAGCACTAGCACTCATTAAGTAACATAATTGCGGAGTCCATAAATTTCCACTTCCTTAACGAAGACACAATTTTCGTTTTAAGGTGGGACAAGTCTTTATTATTATTTATTTGCATTCACTTTTGAGTTTGGGAAGGGTTATTGTTACATTTAAAGAATTTATACTGGTGTGGGGGTCTCCCCGGGGAGTGATGGGATTATGAAATATGATTACCGTAATTATTACTCATTTGGCTACTTGTATTAAATTATACCTGTGTAGCTGACGGCTACGGCGTAGCATTAGGCAACTATAGGAAAAACTTAACAAAATAGGTATTTTATATTAAAAATACTATATTGTCGTTTATATATATTATTTTGGTATTTTATATTAAAAATACAATATTTCTAATAATATTCCTTTGTTATATTCGCTTCGTGTAATGTTGTCTTGTATTGTGGGAGTAAAGAGGAATAGTGCTTCTACTCTCCAACAGATGGCGTCAGTTGTAATATTGCATGTGTATTAAAAATTGTAATAATTAAATGTTTCACTATAACATTAACGCATTAGAAAGCTTCACAACTCTAGCACTTATCCAAATTTAATAATATTATTTTGTCTGTTGTGGGTTGTCTGAAAGAGATCGCTTAATAGTGGTGAGCATGACGTATTGTAGCAGCAGTATAATACATTTATATGTACAATTACAATAAAAAAATGTGCGTAGGTGTAAAAATAATCATACAAACAATACACGAAATATCAATTGGAATACGTAACGTTAAAGGAAATCCTTATCTTTTTTGCACTCTCAATATTCAAAAATAACGTTGACAACTCGAACACACCTTAGAAGTAACGAATATTATTTTTCATTTCCATTTTCAGATGCGAATAGGAAAAACTCACATAAATAAGTCTAAGACGACATTTTGATACATGTCGGCACAGCCCTTTTTACGACGCTTAGGCAAAATTGTTTTGTCACCATCTATTATTAGCGGTAACCGGCTCAGTTTCAATATAGGCTCGGGAAAAAATATTCATTTAACCACTCAACATTTTCCTTACTGATATATAAGGGAAACTAGATAGTTGTAACTTTTCCATATCAATACGATTATATGAGGGAAATATATGTAATTATATCTTGTCATTAAAATTGTATTAATCATTTCTGTACTTCAATAATTTTCTTCTATTAATGATAAGTCTATTAAAGATCAGTGTTTAGTGGTTTAAGTAATGATGATCGCTGTTACGATTTTATGTAGAAATATATAAATATGAAATTGTTTTCGAATCGAGGCTAAGATTTTTTTTGAGAAAGCTATAGCAAATAGTGAAGACAAACATCGTTAGGCATGTCTCAGACCCGACGACTCAGACTCAGAACTTGTCTATAGATAAAAATAGTTGGTCAAACGACATGTCTGATGTCAAAGTCTCTGTTGTTTAAGTAAGGTTGTGCTCATCATATTCATAGTGTTAATATATATTGTGGATTGTCTGGAAGAGATCGCTTATTAGCGACAAGGCCGCCCGTTGCTCATATTAACATCTATTAACGTCATTTACTTCTACTGTTTAAGTGCTATTAAGTGTAAATAAATATATTTTGTCCAATGCAATAATAATACTCTTTCCTAATCAATATATAGAGTTAATGATAAAACACACTATCTATTCAAGGAGGTCCTTTTAAAGAGTTTTTAACACTCTTGAATTGTAATTATTTTATATTACAACTGGTTCGGTATCTACCGAGATACCTATACAATCAAATTTGGAAACTACTAAAGTGTATGTAGGAGTTCATCCGTAAACATATAGCTTAAAGCGAAACCTCATACTTTTTAATATCGAACATCTCACAATAGTGAAGTTTCAACAATCGATGTCTTCATATCTCATTTTTCGTTCCGGCGGAAGCAATAACTCGGTCTTTGTTCTCATCGTCTCAAGAAACCGGTTCTCGGCGGTTCTCTCCGGTTTGCTTTGTGTAAGTGAAATACGACCTCGCGACGGAACTCACTCATTGTTTGATTATTTTTGACTCCATAGTTTGTGCTTAGAAGTTCTAGCTCTTAATACGTTCTTTATTCAATCACATGTACATTAGTCAGTTAACTGACTAACTATATAACTAGTAGATATTAGAAATATCACAATCATACTCTGATTAAAATCTAACCATTTTTAAATGAGTAGATGACTTCTAGAATCGGACCATATGTCGAAGAACAACTATAATTCTTAATTGCCTTAGTGAGCGTCAATATATGAGTAAGTAAGTAAACTAAGTTATTACACGAGTATTGTAGTCATAGTCCACGACCCAATCCAACTCTCCCAAATCGGCTGGCCTTAGAATCCCGAACACACTGTCATAAATCAAGATGGTCTAGACCCCAAAGCGCTAACTATTATTCGTCAATGTATTAAGAATTCTAAACAAATTAAAAGTGTAATTAATATATATATGTATATAAAAGTTAGATTTTTACGTATTATATACACATTTCGACATAACATTGATTCTTATACACTGTTGAGTTTCATCTTAATTTGAATATAATGAAATGCTACGGAAGAATGAAATACTATAATATGTTTATTGCTACGAGAATCGTAGACATTTTACATCAATGACCCTTTAATATTCAAGAGAGCGTGCTTCTTTTATAGACTATGACGTATGGCTAAAACTCCTTGATACCGACAATACCATATGTATATTATCATGGAAACCGAACGAAAATACGAAAAAAATACGAAATTCGGGTGGAACTTCATATTTTTTCGTATCACCTTGATATCGTTTCGTAAGACATTTCTTACCACCACGTTATGGAACCAGCTGCCCGCCACGTTATTGAAGTACCATTACGACTTAGGGTCCGTAGCGTACCAATCCCTAAAAGGCCTGCAACGCACTCACGCGCTTGCAGCCACGTGAGTGTCCATGGGCGGCGACTTCATGGTGGGCCCCCTCTTCTATAAAAAAAATACAATCTAATAATCGACTTGTTAATGGATTTATAAATCAAATCATGCGTAGGACCGATATATTAAAATCTCAGTGATGTTGGTCTTTTGTTACTTAAAAGGAACGAAGTGATTGCGTAGTTAAATATGTTTTCCTATTTAGTAATTGCAAAATCTGAAAAGCACAAGATGTCCGCTAAATCGCAAGATTAAATGTGATTTACTGCTGGTATACGATTATAATTTATTATGAATAAATGAAATATTATAAACGCATCGGCGCACCGCCCCGACAACGCCAGTGGCAATGGCGTTTGCTTTGTACGACCAGTGATGGGATGTGTCGTTTCCTATGCGTATCGATAAATTTGAATTTTATTATTGTCTGTGGTGCGTATTAAAATAAAAAAAAAATAACCGCGTAGAGATGAGCATATCTTTATATAATGTGTAATAATTATAATAACATATACTTTTAAAATATAGAGTGAAATACAATTTCTTTTATTTCATAATAGTTTTTTTTTATCAATTGTAAGTCTATCACACACATAGAATCTTTAAAAAGTATTTTATCAGTATTTTGTTGGTGCTAACACAACTGATAAACTGTATATACTTTCATCGCAACGAGGATCAAACACGGCACCCCTATGAGCAGTCCGTTAGTCCTATTGCAAAAACCTATGTCATATGTACAAACACTTAAATAAAAACAGAAAAAATATCAAAGACAATATTGGGAAGGGGAGATATGAAATCACTCAACCAAATTAATTCTTAATTCAGTCTTCATATATGTATAAAGCCAACATCGATTGTCTTGAATTTATTGGTACGCGCACATCACTATACCCTCTAGCTGCCGACTTCCTTCATACTCGCGAGCACTCGTTCGTGCCTTGCCTTTGTCGGGAACAATCGTCGACAAATTACTAACAAATTGAGTTATTTAATATCCACCGGTAATACTGGTTCTGGAGGCAAATGAGTTTTTAATCATGTTATTAAGATATCAATAATTTTAATAAGCATACATTCCATTAAATATTGTATGGGGCTGGTGAAGTGTATGCCACTGCTAACCTCTGCCTATGGGCAATGTAGAGGGTGTTGTTAGTTTTTAAAGGTTCACACTAAAATGTGTGCTCCTATTTCGCTATGCTGATGGGTAATATTATTTTACATTATATACATATTAAGGCATTCGCTGTGTGCATGGTGTTATGATTACAGGTCTGAATAAACGTACTGTAAAACATGCATGGTGATTTAAAGTGTGGCGGAGAGTTTCTTCATTCTCTCCGCACTGCACTCTTAATTTGGAAACCGGCAGAGAATGTAGAATCAATTTTTTTTGACGATTCATAAGTGTACCATAGTTACCTATGTGAATAAAGATATTTTTGATTTTGATTTGTATATCGTATTAGGTAATAACTCTCTTAGAGCTGGTTCCACAAAGTTGATTTGCATGTCAGCGAGTATCTGAAAACGCCGGCCGTAAATACGATGTATGCATTCCACTAGTAGCATTTTGCAAGACGCTTCCTTTGCTATCAGGCATCTCCTACATAGTGGACTGTCCATAGCATTTATGGTAAACAGCTGCTTATTTACTGCCTCAACATAAGAGAAATTCACAACCAATTACATCAAAGCCCTTTGATTAATTGGTTTAAAATGTTTCATAATATGTCATATTGCGTTGTTAATCCAGGAAAATAAGTTTTATAGAGTGTTAAGAAAACTTTTATCAAACAGTTTCAATTATTTGAATAGAAAGTATATTGCGATATTTTTAAAATTTTTATTATAAAGTTCTCGTAAGTGCGCTAACTATTCGAAAATGTGACTGTGTACCAAATTTAATAAAAAATAATTTTATTAATATAACAAATTATTTAAAAATATTGTCTTTACAATTACTTTTACTTCCAGTTATTACACAATAGGGTAAAAAGCAAACGAGAAGAACTGGCAAGAAAAACTCCACTCCTTTATAGCCAAGTATACACCAAGTTACATCACGGTTTTAAAAAGCTAGAGCACACCAATTGGAAAGACAAGAATACATATATTAATCATGAATGTACTAAATGTTTTATTGTTATTTCTAAGAAGTTACGTGATATTGTTTCCAATAACTTTACAAAATAACTCGGAAAACTTATCCCTTTTCCCGTCGTAAAAATAGCGGAAATCTCAAGAAAAAAAAACAAAAAGATATTGTCGATAAACAGCCCCGAGGGTGACATATCAGTCGATTTATCCTCACTATATCATTTGGGGAGTAATATAAAGAAAAATATATCATATTTACCCCTTCAACGATTGACTGGGGAGCAATTTGATTTGTTTCTCGGGATTATATAGTTCGGAAAACTGTCGAGAGTGTTTTTTTGTCAAAAGTTTGTGTGTGATAAAAACACTTTATTGAATACGAAAAAACAAAGCTTAAAAACTTACAAAACAAGATATCTTAGTATAATCTCAAATTATTATTAATTGTAAATTTAATCTAAATAATAAACAGAGGACAACCAGGCGACGCTTTCGCTGAAAAGAGAAGAAAGGTTGAGTAAAAACCTACAATAAAAAAAATATGCATAGAATGATGCTATGTATATGATATATATATGATTTTTAATTTATTTTTTTATTTCTTAAACCTATACAGCTTATCAAAAAAAGTTTACACAATAAAAGTAGATTAAAAATAAAGCCAAAATAAGGTTAAAACATAGAACCGGAAATATAATCTAAGATCAGAAAAAACAATAACAAAAAAAAACACGAAAAAAAATATATGTATATATAAATATGAACAAGTGGAGTATATTATGTGAAGAACGAGCATTTAAGTGTGTGTCTGTGTATTAGTGTGTGCAATGGTGACTGTGCGAGGTTTAGTCTTATTTTATTTTTTTAAAGAATTTCTACTTAGATCAAATGTATCCAAGAATATGATATGTATATAACTAGAAATTAAATATAATAAGCTTGCAAAGCTTTCTACATTCTTGTAGTACCCTGCATAGTGCAAGGTCTAATTACTGATAAGTCCCAAATCAAATGAACAATTTAAAGAACGAATAAAAGTGTTATCCCCTGAGTAGAGACTTAGGAGTGTCGTGACAACTAAGCAAATCAATGAAGCAAGTAATTAATACTAGATCATATCATATGGTTTATCTGTGTAAGCCATAAATCATATATATCAATAATTATATTGATATTATATGAGATGTATTAACATCTCATTACAAAAGGCATGTGAGTTCAAATTAATATTGTAAATAATTTACAATCATAAAGTGAGCTTGCAATCAGATTACAGGTATATGATTGATATCATTATCACTTAGTGGAGATAACCACAACACAAGAAATAGAGAAAATATTATGTGCCTGTGTGCCTTAGTAAAGTTCATAAATCGTTTGTAGGTATGAGCATACGTTTTTATAACAAAGTCCCAGCACTTATAACCAAATTGACTTCCAACAAATTTAAAAGATCCCTTTAATGTGTCGGCAATTGTCTCAGCAACGGGACAGTTCAATTCTTGAGTAGCATTACAATGCTTTGTTATTTTAGTTGTCAGTAGCACAATTTTGTATTAATTGTTTATTTTAAATCAGCTATCGAGTTTCCTGCCGGTTCTTCTCGGTAGATGACTGCCTTCCGAACCGGTGGTAGTGTAAAAATTGACGATTCAAAAGTGTCTTTATAAAGACCTACTTGAATATAGATATTTTGAGAGTTTATGATTTTTATAATATTTGTCTTAACGATTTCTATACGAGAATTCTATACTAATTAAGATTAAGGAGTTTTATTTAGCCCACTTGAGAAATGTCAAATTTGTCATACATTAAACGTTCAAGAGTTTTGAAATACGAAAAGCTAATACATAAGTAAACAAAGCGAGCCTTAAAAAAACACCCAATTTAAATTCAGAGTTTTTCACATAGTGGCAATCATATTAATTTATATTTAAATGTAATTTATGTGGGCCTCTTTCGGACCTTTGTGGCAATATTTGTGACCCGTAAAATTATTAAAAAGAGGGTCACTTTTTAAATAAAAACAGAACCTTTTCGTTAAGAACTTATCATCAGTATCTTAGTGTGTCCATAATGTGTATTAAACTTATTTTAAAAATAAATAAAACAGCTTTATCGATTAAAGTTACATAAAAGGTTTCAAACGTGCCCTTCTCACTAAGTATTTTCGCTCTATGACTCCTTAAAATCACATACGTATTGGTAAAAGTCATACGTTTTGTTGTATTTAAAATAATGAGACAAACATACATTTGAACTTATAAAAATTCATGACAACCCATTCAATTATAATTATCCTAATCTGAATAATGATAATAAAATTTGTTGCGACGTTTTCTGTTTGTAATATTATGTTGTGAGGGTACCTCAGTTTAATATTCATAAGAGTGAATTATATATGCCGAATTTAATAAGGTAAAAATTTTAACATCTTTATTTGACAAGTTTAAATCTGTAATTTAGTCGTCTAGATAAAGATAACGATATTTTCCTTCCTCTTTTAAAGTATTTCCATTTAAATTTGTGACGTTAAGTTCGCCAAATGCTACAGCATTTTTTTCAGGATGTTTATCAGCTATTTGCACATGACGCAAAGGACGAGTAAGACTTGGAGGTAAAACTCGCGTCGGATCTCTATCCGTTCTCTAATGGAGAACTCTATCTACGTGACATAGGATCTTAAGTCAGTTGACATTGTTTTAATTAGGGCTTTCTTTGCAGGAGTTACAAAAGAAAATCTGCCCATAATAACTCACACAATCTGGAATTTGTACTGTATATATTAATGTTATTATTAAATATTTCACTATATCGTTATTTAAGAGGTAACAGGTGTTGGAGAGAAATTGAAACTTGACGGTGTGGCAGGTGGGCATTTAATTAATAACAGCAATAATTGACCGCCCCCAGCTGTTATTGGGAACTATCACAACATTTGGGTCAGGAGTCTGCATACCATGTAGCGCGATCAAATAATTTTGATACTTTAAAAAAAATTACAATTGTATTCGCATAGTGTTAATGTATTATTGATTTGATCTTAATTGTTATAAGGGGACCCATTATTCTGATGGCATTTCCTCACTGTATCACGATATTTATACCATAAGAAACACCAGCTCTTTTGTACAGACTTAATAATCGAAATGTTACATTTCGCTTAAAAAACATTTGAATTGCCATCACAATTAAAAGCCTCAACGGTGAGGAATCTAACTGAGTTTGCTAAAACTTATGTTTTATAATGTTTTCAATATGCTAGTACCGATTTGTGATAAATTTCATCATTAATCGGAACGGCACCCTGTTCATTCGTGCTGTACAGACTTATCGATAAAGGATTGGTCGAGAGTTTTTTGCCAGTTCTTGTCGTCCACCCATGATTTGGTACCTAACGGTTAGATAACTATTATTGTAGAGGCATGTTTTCTTTATACTTCCACGATTCATTAAAATCTACTTAGTCTTGCCATAAATATTGTTATAAAGAAAAGCACGATTTTTTTTTTATACGTAACATTTATTCCTTTCATAGTGAGTTAGTTTAATACATCAATATATAACTATTAAAAATATACAATGTTTATTCGAAGTGGTCTCCATTGGCTGCAATACAGTCTTTTAAACGTTGAGGCCAGTTATCAATAGCAGCACGAACTCTTTCTAGAGGAAAATTCTTCACTGCCAACCGAATGGATCGTTTTAGGGACTCCAAATTATCATGGCGTTTAGAGCAAGCCTTACTCTCTAAAACTGACCATAAATCATAATCCAATGGATTTAGGTCAGGACTTGACGACGGCCAGTTTTCAGTGCTGATAAAGTCCGGAACGTTAGTTTTCAACCAAGATTGGGTGGATCGAGCTCTATGACCCGGTGCCGAGTCTTGTTGAAAGCACCATTCTTTGTTATTGAACATGGTGTTAGTTAAAGGCTTAACTACCGTCTCAAGAATGGTATTTTGATAAACTTGTGCCGACGTTTTAATACCTTTTTCACAAAAATATGGCTCAGTCACCCCTTCATAGCTAACACCCCACCAAACCATCACTGAAGTGGGATAATGCCCACGTTGTACTCTGTTTACTAATTGCGAAGCTTCTTTAGAGCTTCCAGCATAAATACGGTCATTTTGTTTATTAAAATACTGCTCAATTGTAAAAATTTTCTCATCCGTAAACAAAATTTTTTTGTGACCTCCCTTTGCGTACCGCTTAAGTAGTTGTTTGGATTTTACCACCCTATTCTTCTTTAAATTATCAGTTAAGAAGTGACCAGTACGTCTCTTATAGGCTGCAAGTCCTAAGTCATCTTTTAATATACGCGACATGGTTCTAGGAGCTATCTTCATCTCCCGAGATAAAATCTTTTGCTTACGGACAGGATTTCTTCGAATTCTTTCCCTAACTGCTTTAATCACCTTTTTCACACGAACGGTACGTGGACGGCCAGATCTTTTTCTGTCACAAACAGAGGAGGTATCATTGTACCTATCAATAGCCCGGTAAACAAACATTTGACTAATAACAAGCGGGTGGAGGGTTTTAAAAATTGCACTTTTCTCCATACCTACTTTATGTAAGGCAATCACAGCGATTCGGTTCTCTTTATCACCCCACTTCATTTTAATATAACAAAATATTTAACAATATAATGGCGCGAAAATAAGAAAACACATCAAGCAATCATATAAAAATGACAGATTCCAAATTCAAACGTAATATTTTCTTTTTTTGAATAGTAACAGTATTTATGGCCAGACTAAGTATATGATTACTAGCTGATCACGACAAACTTCGTTTTGCCAAAAAAATGTCTCTAAAAATAGATGTTGGCCAATTCTCAGACCCACTCAAAATGCTTAGAAAATTTCAGGAGAATCGGTCAACCCGTTTCGGAGGAGTAAGGGAACAAAAACTGTGACACGAGAATTGTATATATCAGATAGCATTTACACTTAATTTAGTTTTTTTCCCCTTTTAATCTTGACAGACCCAGATGTTCTTTATCTATATCTAATGTTTCAGCAGTTTTCTTATTAAGCTATTATTTTATTAGAAAATGTCTGTCCAGTATTAAAATTGGTCGATCGCAGTAGTACGAGGCGCAATAGCCGTCGGCAACAATCAAAGCGTGGCGCCTTCATTGCCGCCCAACTCTGTTTGCATACGATATCGTTTCATTAACTAATAATATATATATATATATATTAGTATATATATCGAAATCATATAAACCAAAATGTTATCTATAATAAAATTAATTTACTAAAAATACGTGTTTATAACAAGTGAGCATCCTAGGTATAGGGTGTCTAGCGTAATGGATTACATACAGCATTTTTTAAGGTATAAACTTGTTCAAACACAGCCTACCCGTGATTCAATTGTTGTTATATGTATGTAGTGTATAAGGCTTTGCTGAAAATCAGTGCTGTGATCATCAGTCTGTTGACCACGGATGGTGTATTGAGCCAGGTCTTAACGATCACTTTTTTAATAATCATTGTTACTTTTATTAATGATATAATTATTACCTACCCATTACAACATTACCTTACGCTAATGAGCAAATTGTTGCAAGGACAGACGGCACGTCCAAAATTATCTTGTTTTTTTTTTATCTAAAAAACACGCGCTTCCCTTCATAAATTCTGGTGGAATTTATATAGCAATTAAGTTAGGTAACACTCCTGAAATATAGCTAATTAATGTAAACAAAACGATTAGCTGTTCTAACGGACACACAACCATTGCAATAAATATCTATAATATTTTTAATTACCCAACAAAAAAGACATAAAGCCGAGAGATAGCAGCCGCACTGTAGGCCATTATTCAAACGCATTTTTGATATCTTTGGAGTATATTTATTTTTTTTAAATTTACGTGTTTAAATTCTTGTATATTTGAATAATTGGGTTCAATTTAGAAATAACCACATCCCTTGAGATAGGCTTAGTTATTATAAGGAATTAGGCGAATATACGTAAATTTTTTATAATAAATTTAAAAAAAGGTGTTTGATTACGATTATATATTTTTAAAACTACCAAGGTTTGTATATAGCAGTCGAGTTTAGTGTAATTTATGGTGACAAGATCAAATGCTGCGTCATTATTAGCCGCAGATTAATTACCATATTATTTATTCACACTTTTTTACTCGCACTTAAACAGTAGTAGCAACGGGTGGTCTTATCGATTATAAGCGATCTCTTCTAACAACCCACATATTATAACCTCAACAGTGTCTGTAAGTAATGACTGCCGGGATGTGCTAAAGTGATGGTGAGAAAAATACGTAGCTTGTGAAAAACGATGTATATTTAAAAAAATAAACCCCGTATTCCTATCTCAATATTTTATAGTTTAAACAGCGGTTATGAAAAAAAATACCACAGGTACTAAATGAATTTATGAGAGGAAGTTGTCCTCGCCGTCCCGAGATACTACGAGCGTGACCAGCTCGTTTCGTATATTTTGTGTTGATTTGTATATCTTTTGTAAACCCAACGATTAAGTGAACAATTGGCGCAATTAATCTCATATTACAAATTGGATTCTAGTATGTGTTATTCTCTTATTATTACCGCCGAAGCAAAAAAAAAACAAACACACACAAAATTATTCTTCAATCTAAGGACTTATATTCTTCGACTATCATTCCTAACTCTGTCATAAAGATGTCACATTCAGGTGCAGAGTTAAGAAAACGATTAATTAGAATGATCATACGCGGATCGGAGCTTTGCTTTGCTTTGCAGTTGGGAAAGGGATCCAGGATAATTAGTTCCACAGTCCGTCAGAGAGCCTGAGCCGTGACATATTTAATAAGTATTCTATCCTTTAAAGACGATGGGATCATAATATCATCAGCCGTTCAAACCGGTCCACATAGGATTCTTCTATCATCCAAACCGACCAGAATTATGCCTTCTGCCACCATCAGCAACCTGAAAATGTCGTTGGTAATTGGTAGTCAGCCAGTTGGTCTTTTGTTTAGCCATTCAAGGAGGCTCTATTCTATCGAGCCTTGTCCTAACTAGCGATTTACCAAGCCTACCATTTATATAACTAACTAAACCAATAATAACAATAAAACATTTTCGAGTTAATAAAATAATATGATTTAACATTCGGACCCCTAAAAGCATTATATAAAAGTACAGCCTTATTTTTATGAAACTAGTGATTAGCACTATGGATAGTTTATGTTTTAATGGTATCCACGTACAGTGGTCACTTCCAATTATAGGTCGCTCGTAAAACCGGACCCTTGACATAAAACACGCTGTAGCCCTACCGATTTGCAGTTTATACAGGATGGGTTAAGAATCGTGTGGCGTGTTTCTGGGTTTGTGGATGTTTTTATAGTTTAATGTCTGCAGGGAGAAATGAAATATAGAAAGTTTAAGATATGTTCACGTACCACCATGTTATGGAACAAGCTGCCCGCCACGGTTTTTCCGAACCACTACGACTTAGGGTCCTTCAAGCAAAAAGCGTAAAAGACCGGCAACGCACTCACGAGCTCCCAGCTATATGAGTATCCATGGGCGGCGACTTCAACTTTATGGTGGGCCTCCTCGTTTGTCCCCTCTTCTATAAAATAAAAAATACTTAAAGTATGATTAAATAATCTGACTCGAAAATGTCTACTATTGCCTTTTGAAGACAAGATTGACGTATTTAAGGATCTTATGTAAATGGTGTAATATATATCTGTTTACATAGAATCCTATCAGTGAACACTTGTGTATGTGAATAATTTTCTAACCAGTGTTAAAAAATAAACCAGTCTGAGAAAATACCCACAAACTCAGCTGGAAAATCATATAAGTGATATATATTTTTATATTAAGTACATAGTGCTACTTATTATCTTTTTCGGAAATATTTATTACATAAAATTAATTGGTATTGTACTGTGGTATTTATAAACACCCTGTATCACGCCTACAAAGCTGTTAACATTATCAAATCGCTCTCTCGAAATGGCAACACCGATAAACTATCGGCCCATTGTCCGAGGGGTCGCGGGTTCGACTCCGGCATTTGAGTGGAGGCCTTAAAATCAATTGCGCGTAAAATTGCCTAACCAAGCAGAAAATATATCCGGAAAACTTGTTTCGGGTTGCCATTTTTGTTTACGTCAAACTAAAGATAACAAATGTATTGATTTACAATTACTTTCACAACGTGCGAGTAATAACTGTCAGGCATACGAGTATCAAATAAATTATATGAACTTGTCTTACCTCGCCAAATTAAGTTATCTTCATCAAACGGTAGTGTAAAATTTGACGATTCAAAAGTGTCCCTATGATATTTTGAGTTTGAGAAAATTATATTTTATATATTTAAGTTAATTTTTGTGTATAATGCAGGTTAATCTTTATTAAATTTGTGGAGAAAGCATTTGCATTACCTCCAACCGAAAAGTATCTTTAACCGAAGGCCGAACATCGAGAAAACTTCGTTAGCGTGATTCCCAGCTCCAGCCCCAATCAGCTCTCTGCGAATCCTACCTGATGTCTACTAAATCCTAGTAGACCTAGAATATTAATACAACCCCACCACTCCTCCTTTTACGGAAACTCCTTCACAGTGTCCGCTATAAAGCTTTGGAACTCACTTCCCGATCCTATTCGATCAGCCTCCTCACTATCATCTTTCAAATCACTTCTTCGTAAACATTTCTTGTCTTCAATATAATTATTTGTTATTCTAGATTTAAATTAGCATATTTTTCGCTTTTCTTATTTTAATGTATGTTGTGTTCTGTTTAATTATTATTATTATTATTATTATTTTTTTTGTATACTTCGCACCCTTTGCACCTGTCTTATTATATTTTAAGTATTCTTTTATCGTGTGGGTTGTCTGGAAGAGATCGCTTATTAGCGATAAGGCCGCCCGTTGCTCTTATATGTTCTTACATCTGTTAATGTCATTTGCTTCTAGTGTTTAAGTGCGATAAAGTGTTAAATAAATAAATAAATAAATATTAATGTTTAGCAATGACTGAGGTATGTCTATAATAAACATGAGGGATCATCTGTTCACTCATAACCAATACACCATCACAGTCAGAAAGACTGATTGCTAGAAACAAAAAGCGCGATTCACAATTGATGACGTCATAATAGACCTCTGTACATAATTGCCGCTACAAATTAGCAATTTTAACATTAATTTATCAACCGCTCTGTACAAACTTAATACATTGATTAAAACTCTCATCAAAGTTTGATTAAGTCAATATTGTAATCGAAAGTTTCAGTTTTTGTGGTCGCATTATGAATATTAATAGGCAGCGTTAATCTTAAACAAAATGGCGATAGAGCGAGCTTCTTAGCCGTTAATTTATGCTGAGACACGGTCTGTAACATTTTAACTCCTTCGCGGGTCGGGTTAGCGGTGATAAGTCAAATTTTATGACCGACACTTGCTTAACTTATTGGCGGGACTTGCAAATCGATAAAGGACATTTGACTTTGACGTTTTAAAAATAAATAACCAATCCCTTCAAATTCAGCGCTCTGCGAATTATTTGAGTTTACGATCTTCACGATAGATCTTTCAATGTTTTTTTATGTAACCGGAGGCAACCTAGCGGGCTGGGGTCACTTTGAGTGAAGTGCCCGAGTGAGTGAAGTGAAGTTACCACCACCCATGGACACCTGCTACGCCAGCCTTACAAGTGAGTTACCAGCTTTAAAGGGAGAGGAACGCTCTTTTCTTGAAGGTCCTAGCGGTTAAAATACCAGTTCCGCCAGTGGGTTCCACTGGTCAAGTCGTGGTGAGCGCCAGAAACTGTCTTTCCGAACCAATACAGGGTTTAAGGAAAGCCAGCCACCAGTAAAACTATAGTCACATTTAGACGTTGAAATAAACCAGACTATACACTGACATTCATATTTTTTTTTTAGAAATTTATAAATATATTATAATGTTGTCACGATTTTAATCCTCCACAGCCAACCTTAACTAACCTCATAAGACTATGAATTTAAATACATTAGTCGATCTCTTATTGCATTGGGTTTGAGCTCTAAAATGACGCTTCGGTGTTATGGAAAGATGAACCCGAAAGATATTTAACACAGATATAGTATAAATAAATTGTAGGTGATGTTACGATCTAATTAAAAAAAATCAGTTTTCATATCATATATTACAAATTACGTAATAAAATTTAACATAACGGTCACAGAGTATGGTTAATATTAGAAAATATGTGTTATGTATAAAATTACGCGTTGATAAATATTCTTAACTTATTGCCCCATTATGTTCTTTATCTAGGCTATAAAACATTTCAAAATTTAAAAAAAAAACGATTAAAAAATACATATAAATTTACGTAAACATTTTAGGCGCTACCAGCAACTTGGCTTATCAGCGGATTGTTGAAACAGCGTGTAAAAATATTCGGATCACGGCCGCGTTTCATTTAATTCCTGCTCTTTTATTTTGCCTAATTAATTATTAAATGATTATTTTTATTATTTGTGTTAAAAAATACACAAATATCAATGATGTATAAAACAAGAGGATTTCCATTTCACAGAAACAGAACATTTGAACTATAGATCCTTCGGATAAAAAATATCTATCTTTTCATTAACCTTAAAAAGAATCAAAATAAGTGCAAATATAACGACACTGAAGGGTACTGTGCATATGGCGTTATACAGAGTAGTGGTTAAATGGACAGAAGTAAAATCTGAATTAGAATACATGTTAAACTAACCAAAGATTAAATGATTACGACACTTTAGACGAGTTTGTCGTTAAATCGAGTGAAGTTACATGGTCCTTACACTGTAGATGTCTAAGATACATCTGGTGCAGATGGATCAGCTCGTAGATGCTACGAAACGTCTACGATAATCTACGGCGTAGGTGTAATCTATAGTAAATTGTCCTTGTCAGCTCAAAAACCTTTATGAGAATATAATGAAACTACTTGGTAAACTAATTCGTGAATATTATGAAGATATAGAACCTTTTAAGGTTAATTAACGTCTCCCCAGTATCATAAAGTCATAAAGCGTACAAGTGTCGAGTAATCGGATCCCTTTAACGATCAACTATCATTTAGTCATTAAGCTACATATATTTTACGATACAAAATATCTTATATCATATCGTAGAAGAACTTTGATAATTTTTAACTACATAACGATGATTTTGTTGATTTTTTTTTTCGTTTTTATTAATCCTATATTAATATTACACCATACTTATAGATATTCGTACTAATTGTAATAGAACACGCAACAGATCAATATACATAAATACGAATGCAATACGAAAGGATATTTTCTTTTACGATCTTGCGTTGTGCGGATAAAGATATATACCAAGGAGTTACGAATCAAATGCAAGTTATTTTTCCTTAATTTTGTCCAGTTGGTCGTCTGGAAGAGATTACTATTTATCCATGTCACCACTGTTCTCTCTCCTCTGAATATACTTTACCCATTATTTACTCTAAAGTAATATTCCGTTATTTATTTTTGACTTAACTTATAATCCTATGTCCCCTCGGCAGAGGGCAACCACAGCAATTCTCTATCGCGCACTGTCCGATACGTCGCATTTCATCTCGCTCCAAGTCTTACCGGCTCTTCTGTAACAGTACGTCGCCAGGTCTGTTAGGGACGGCCACGCTTCCGCTAATTTTACGTAGAGCCTCCTAAATTTAGTATACTCCATATGTAGCAGGATTTAAGAAAAATATTGTTTTACTTTATATGGTAGCGAGCTTTTATAACATTAAAAATACCATATCTATGTTATTGATTCTTGGTAACCGAAGCTAATAGTGATCGTTTAATAGCAAGGGATAGTTGCCTCGTTAAGAGACACGAAAACATAGTTGCGTTCGTTAAACCAATATAGAAATGAATTCTGTTGAAAATGCGTGTTCTTCAACCGCAAGTAGTTCTATATTATTATATATTCTAAGGCCGGCAACGCACTCATGAGCTCCCAGCAACATGAGTGTCCATGGGCGGCGACTTCACCTTTATGGTGGGCCTCCTGCTCGAATGCCCCTTCTTCTATAAAAATAAAATTAAAATAACTGGAAATATTTTTAATATCATCATTATTATTTCTGTATATGCGTTAATAAGGAAATTGCAAATTAGAATGTCGAATATGATTTTGGTAGTAACCGTTAGAGAATTATTGGTTCTTAAGTGTAATTATGTTACTTATATTAAAGTTATTTTCGTTCCGGTCTAAATTTATAATCTATATTGTATTATATGTTATGTATATTGTTATATTTAAATGTTCAATGTATATTTTTATTTATAAATGATGTTAAATCTGTCTCAATTGTGACATTAATTTGACATTAAAATAATCACATATACTAAGGTTTTATATCGAGAGAGAAATCCCATTATTTATGACGCTATCCCATTTAACGATATAATAGTGATGTCATAATAAATATTATGTTATTAGGAACATTATTATACTCACCTTTCATTAGGGATATAAAAATTATGGCTTTCGGGAGTATTGAACAACACTATTATATATATATTATGTTCCCATTACCAAAACGTTATATGAATTAGTTGCTTTACTGTCGCCAGTCTGATCGGAAGATATATAAGATAAGATTAAAGGAATGAAAAAAAAGAAGACATAAGATTAAATGAATTAATAATTTAAGTATCTTATAACTAGTATAGAAGAGAATATGTCAAAGCAGAAAAGTCTTTCCTTCAACTTCAACTAATTTTGTTTCCTTTGGAGTGAGACCTTTGGACCTTGTTCTACAAGTGGACAGGCGCTTAATATGTAGGCGCCTGGTAGTCAGTACCGATGATCCAAGAGCTGGTGCTTTTATCATTCAGCGTGTAAGACATGCCACCAATAATATGGGTACTCTGCCATAATACTGTTTTGTGTATTATTAATAATTTTTTTGTTTTTAAGTTTGTTAATACAATAAATATGATTGTTATTGAAAATAATAATGAAAAAAAAAATGTAAAAAATCGCAAGGCCCTATTATTAGTCGCTCGTTTGCAACGCCCTGTCAACTCAGTAGCACAGAACACGTGCATTTACTGGAGAAACTTGCCTCAAGCGATAAGTACTGACTGCGAATAAAGTAAAATATAGGTAAATATATTTTACTAATACATATGTGACTTATTGTTGTGAAAACACAATTTTCAACACATAAAACTATGTATTTTACTACGTAATACGTAAGTGGGATTTCCTAATAAGTATAACAAATAAATTTTACAATACTTTTTTGCCATCTGTACGCCGGCACAATGCAAACAAAAGGACAATCGCGCACAAATCTTAATCTTAGCGTTCATTATGACCAACAAAATAGCGAACCTGAATTTATTCTAGCCAACCGCGACGTACTTTATCACAATATAGCTTCACTCCACTATTAACTTATATTTATTTACCCGGGAAATTAATTAAGCCTTAGAAATGGAGGGATTTCATTAAAAAGAATATGTTGATGATTTTGCAGGTGGACTTTTGAAAATCAAACACACTTTCAAACAATGTAACGTCATAAGATTATTTGAACAAGACAAATCAGAGAAAAGGTTTATGATTGTGGTAAAAATGAATATCCATTTGTAAAAATTAAGCGAGACAGATTGATTCTATGTGGACTTGAATGCTAATAGAAATCTCACTTCGTATGTTTTTGTATTCTGTATTTATTTTGGGTGAACTTATATCTTGAACATATACATACATATATATACATTTAAGGTAAAAATCCCAATCACAAGTTTTCACAGATAAATAACCAAACTTATAACACAATGTGAAAAAATAAAAAACTCATCACCCAATAAATTTCTTTATTTAGTAACAGATGTATGGAACATATCGATAAATGGGTTGTCATGTGAACCTGTTACACATTTGATCATAATACAACTAGATTCATTTAAAATATTTCAGAAGAATTGAAAAAATACGTTTATTGTATTGGCCGATCAGAGCGAAGCTGGCAGAGCGCATAGAGTGGGGTCTGAGTGCCACTCTGAGCGTCTTGTTGACATATTGTTTTCACAAGATGTTCTTTGGTCTATGGTATTCTATAGTCTGTCTTTAGCCAACCATCGTATAGCAGCACGTTTGACCGAGTTGGGATGTAGACCTCTGTTATTAGTGAGTTTGGAGCCCTGAACCTGCTGCTCTTACAATTGTGTGCTTATATATTTGCACAGATATCATGATGCCAACTAAGCCCGTTGAGAATGATGCTTCCTCCGACATGACATTCCAGCAGATTTTTTTTTTTATGTGAGAGGAGGCAAACCAGCAGGCGGGTCAGTTCGAGTGATGTGCCAACCGCCGCCCATGGGCACTTGCAACGCCAGGAGGCTTACAAGTGAGTTGCCGGCCTTTAAGGAAGAGGAACGGTCTTTTTTGCAGTTCCCCAAGTCGTAGTGGATCGGGAATACCTGCGCTGGCAGTTGGTTCCACAAAGAGGTGGAGCGCGGGAGAAACTGGCTTAAAAAACGCACAGTCGTGGAGCGCCAGACATCAAGGTGGTACGGATGGAATTTCGTATTCTGCCTTGACGTCCGGTGATGGAATTCCGCTGCAGGTATTAGCCCGAACAATTTATCAGAGCACTCCCCATGATAAATGCGGTAGAAGATGCAGAGGGAGCCTACATCTCTACGCAGAGCCAGATAGTGAAGAAATAGATATTTATTTATATTATTTGAAATCGAACTGCAACCAAGTTACCTTTACACCACTATACGTAACAACAAAGCCACTACAATACCTGGCGCAGGCAATCGTCTGTATGAAAGAGAATATTACTGATACCCGAGGCGGTTTTAATTTTCCACCGACACACCTCCACTCTTTTTGGTCGTAATGGGGGACAATGTTCGACGAGCATTTTTATAATATGAATATTTGAGATAGCCCGCGGCGATTAAGATAAATTGGATTTTTTTTTTAAACATTTTCTTTACGTGCAAAATTAACGTATTTATAAATATATAGTATTTATATTAACTTAATGTATGAATAATAAGACTTTGATATACAATTAGAATAACTTAAAAACAATAAAATAAGTTTTAAAAGTTTGCTTTGTGTCAGAGTACCCTTTATACTGGTGGAATACCAAATTACTGTATGTGTTTTTTGTGTGACGCGATTCTTAAATGCTAAGCGAGAACAGCACTGGTTGTTTGGTCACTGTTACTGACTACCAGGCACCTACAATTCCTTTAATATGCACTTGTAGACCTGTGTGACTTTTGGACCTTGGGCCAAAAGTCACTACTTACATAAAATTAAGATACATACAAATTTACTTTTAGTTTATAGCTATTATCGATAACAGTAATTTAAAAACTGATTTAAAAATGAATAAAAAAACCTATTAATTGAGCCTGAAAATACAAATCAATTGCTCTCTTATTAACAATTATATAATTCATGTGAAATAAAAGAATATTTAGGTTTATATTCCATTGTTGTATTCGGCAACAGTAGTACCAAATTGGACAAACATTCAAAACAACGTACCAATTACAAATCGTCGATTGGCCACCGTTAAGTGGTTGTACTATTATCTTTTATTTCTCTCGGTCGGTTAACGGTTTTCCTTATTACCCGCTTAATTGTAACTCGATACATGCAACCATTTACACAAACTATTGGGAACACTTGCTTGTAGAACATAATTTAGCTTTAAAAAAGAACCTTTTACGAATGAACCTCTATAGACAATAACGTTAAGGCATAATACGAACACCTAACACCTTGACGTCTGGCCCTCCACTACTGTGCGTTTTTTAAGGCAGTTTCTGCCGCGCACCACCTCTTTGTGGAACCAACTGCCAGCGTAGGTATTCCCGATCCGCTACGACCTTCAAAAAAGAGCGATCCTCTTCCTTAAAGGCCGACAACTCACTTGTAAGCAGGTATCCATGTGCGGCGGTTGGCACATCACTCGAAGTGACCCGCCTGCTTGTTTGCCTCCTCTTAAAAAATAACAATTTGTGATGACAGATTCTGAATAATTCTGACAGAGTTGTCTTTATATGAACATACATCATCTCTACACAAGCCAAGGTCTTTCGGGTCCTTAAGGACTGTGTTACTTAAACCACATTTTGTTTGGACCCTTTTCTTTAAATTGCTTTCACGCTATTAAGAAATGAGACAAATTCTTTTTAATATTAGAATACACCTGTTTCTATTTATTTATTTTGATTTTGCTCATTGATTTACATATTCAGGAGCAAAGAAGACATACATACATATGTATGTATGTATGTCATGTTAGTTCATTAATTGTTTTGTGTGTATACTTAATGTTTTAACTATCTTTAAAGTTTATTTATGTATAATATATTTTAACACATGAAATGTTTTAATAAAATATACAAATATATATTTATTAGAACTAGTTTTGACAAAACGATTTGAATCAAAATATAATTCTCTTCTTTACTCTTCTCATTTATCTTTCTTGATAAACAAGGGACACACAAAAAGATACAATTGAAACAGAGACATAGTTAAAAAACATTTTTGCAGCCAGTTAAAGTATATGATTTCAATATGAGCAATAACAGTTGGATTGTATGGAATAAAATCAACATTAATTCGTGCGCCGGACGTAATGGCCTACTGTGTATTGAACAACCTGGATAGTATTTATCGTGTAGTGATGTTGAAATATCTATTTCTACGATATTATCTTATCGTCACATGGTATAGGCTACACAGCCTGAAATAAGTTTTAAAAGTTTGCTTTGTGTCAGAGTTACTATAATATCTTCAATTCTGTTTATTTCTATTCTGGTTAAGACGCGACTCTTAAATGCTGAGCGAGAAAAGGACTAGTTCTTTGGTCACTGGTACTAATGCCTGATATAATACATTATATGTAGGTGGATCATATTAGAGATGTATACTACTACTACTACTAGAGTCCTAAGGCCCCACGTCGGGGCATAGGGCAGATCTGACCCTAGGGCCCCGTCTGCTCTCCATTCTGCTCTGTCTGTGGTATTTCGTTTAAGCACACTCCAAGTCAGACCTATATGTTTGGCTTCCGCGATGATAGATCACCGACAAGTCTGCTTGGGTCGACCTCGTTTGCGCCGTCCCTGAGGATTCCAGTTCAAGGCTTGCCTTGGGATATGGGACGGATCTCTGCGCAAAGTATGACCGAGCCAGCTCAATTTGCGACGTCGAATCTGCACATCAACAGGATCTAGATCCGATCAAGGATTAGAGATGTATAACTGTTTGCAAATTATTAAATTATTTGTAGGCTAATATAGTTAAAAATTTATTTGACGTCAAATCTCTTTAATAAAATCATAAAGTAATATTCGCGATATCTATCGATTTTATGAACAAAAGTATTTATATGTATCGATAGTTTTAAAATTGTGTACAAACTGTTCTTTTATACACCTGGAAGCATTGAATTAAGTGATGTCAATTTAATAATTATTTATTTATTTAATAAGGCACACCAACAACACACATACAAACATAACCCGAACAAAATTACAAAAAAAAACACACAAGGCATGTATGTGCATAAATTATAGGGATGCACAGCATTAAAGGTATACAAATTTAAAAAACAACCAAACAATCATATATAAAACAAAAAAAAACTCTACACTCTACAGAAATAAAATAAAAAATGAACGTTCCCAAATTGGAGGCTAAACAAGGTCCGCAACAATTTGCGTCTGAAGACATGGAGAACTAAATGGATCAGCGTCGCATGTCCTCAGAGCACTGTTCATCGATAATTAATTATCGATGTCATCTGAGCGCATCCCTAGGACCTGTCCATTTCACACACTCAATAACAATTGTGGCTATGTAATTTGGCAATTTAATTAATTATTCAACCAATAATATAATTGCTGGCGTTATTGTGTTTACATTACGTTACTGAACTCATAATCCAAATATAACTACATTGTTTTCATTTGAATTAAAAGTAATTGAAAAAGTAAACCTCTTTGTGTGACTTTGTAGGAATTGTAAGACTTGAGTTAATTCAAAAAAAAACATATTTATAGAACTAAAACAAATTTCTTTAGATCGGTTTACTTTGAAACCCTGGAATTTTAACTTTGTGGTCACATTGATAGCTCATATGAAGCTCTTCAAGTACTAAACGTATACAAATGAACGATGCGAAGAATCGCATACATATTTTAATATATGCTATACGCATAGTTTTACTAATTTGAGTTACTTATTGTTCACAAAAATTCCGAAAAAAAAAAACTAACAAATTGACAGTGTTCTTATATTTTATTTAAGTATCTTAAAACAATTCAAAACTTATAATTTACAAAGCTTCTTTCAATTTCTAAGAATTATAATTGTTTCATAGTATATTTCCATTATGTTTAATTATATGTTAAGAAAAACAGGAAGATAGTTCCGCAATGAGTGGAATCAATAACGTGGGTGGAGAACATTATGGTAGATTTATTAGCCCCCTGTAGGCTTATTAGTTGAGACGGCTAGACGTAGAGACTTAAAATATATAGACACAATTAACATTCATACTTTTGGAACCTCGTCGTATTCTGTTCTGGGTCTAAGGTTTGATATATGACATAAGAGGTTTAGAATGCTTGACTGTTATACCAGATTAGACATAGTTAAGATAATCGAGATTCAATATAAAATATTTAATTTTTTTTATATTTTTCACAAAAGTCGGCCATCACTTGTGATCGTCTATATCAACTATCTTGTATATCTAAGACAAACAGGGTTCAAAATAATCCGGTCTGAGAAGATGCCCACAACAAACTCATCTGCTTTCTTGGGCGCGATGACCATTTTAAAAATGTCCATGTATTAAGAGCTTTTTTATCGTCTAAATAGTTTTTGCTTCATTAAGTTTATGAATTTATTAAAGGACAAATTTGGAACATCGAATGGGAGTTTATTGTGATTACAATCATACATATCGTCTATGTATATATGTACATATGTATTAATTATATTGGGGTGAAAACATTATCATGTCTATAAAGTTTCAAGTCTATGCCGGCCAATATACAAAAGTCGGCAAGAATGCGACAAAGTATTGGTGTATAAAAACCAAATGCTAGTCCTGTCCCGCGTTTAATATACTACGCTGTACAATGGCAACGAAAAGCACTTTTCTATAATTCATTTGTGAATTAAAGCCAAAACTAATGCTTAATCTTTGAAACGTTTTAAAGTAAACCCGCTTTTTATGACATTTTAAATACAATATGCGAGGAAGACACAACATAGTACCTCAGTTAAGAGTAGCATATCTATTCTATTAGAAGATATTCTACTATTTATTATATATGCGGGTTTTCAGTAGATAATCAACAGTACAATTTAAAGACATTGACTTAAATAATAAAAAAATAACTTTACCATTCTATTTCATAAAATTAACCACATGACACGAATCAACCCACAAAAGTAAAAAATAAATCAATAAGTTTCCTCCTTGTGGCAGAGTACCAATAATGTTGGCGGTATTACAGCAAAGAAAAAGTCAAACATAAATTAAAGCACATTACCACACGACTATCCCAGGCATATGTCACAAGACGCTACAGTACAATAAATAAATAGCGCAAATTCCGAAGTGACCAGCGTCCTTCCAATAAAAGTGGCCACGCAGATAAATATCAACCCTTAGCTGTAGCATTTGTTACCGTACTTAACTCCGATACGGAATGTCTTCGAGAAATGTATGTTTGGGAATAATTAGGATTCCCCTTCAAAACAATTTTGTTTGGGGCTAGAACAATTCCCTTTTATATTTGTGTATCAATAAATATTATACAACTTTGTCCTATTTGGATTTAACAGCTGGTTCTTTTATATATTAAGGGAATCAGAAGCCTCGTTGTCCTATCAATTCGAATAAATTTACGACCGAAGCCAAAAAAAAAATGTTATACTTAAATCTAACAACCATTTATCTACCACTATCATTCCTAACCCTGTCATGTCATACTCTGGTGCAGAGTTAAGAAAACGATTCATTAGATCATACGTGGGAATGGGGCTTTACTGGCGGAGGCTTGTTAGGAAGCGAACCTCAGCCAGCAATGATGCCGGTAAAAGTTATCAGACTGCAAACGGCTATGCTTCCTGTAAATGTAGAATTCAAACATTTGAGCCTATTTTATTTTATTTTTTATTTCTTAAACCTATACAGCTTATCACAAAAAGTTTACACAATAAAAATAGATTAAAAACAAAGCCAAAATAAGGTTAAAAAATACAATCGAAAATAGAATCCAATATCAGAAAAAAATAATAGAACAAAAAAAAAACACGAACCGAAAAAATAAATATATATATACATATGAACAAGTGCAGTATATTTTGTAAAGAACGAGCATTTAAGTGTGTGTGTGTGTGTGTGTGTATTAGTGTGTGCAATGGTGTTTCTGTGTGAGTGAGTGTGCGAGGTTGAGTCTTAGTTTTTTTTTAAAGAATAGTTTAAACAATAGTCTGGTTCACCGCGTTCACAACCACCTCAACATCCCCACACTGAAGGAGGAAATTGGTAAGCTTACAAGTGGCTTTATCCAACGGTTTTTGAATCACCTTAACTAGTTAGCCAATAATTTACTCTTTAACTCGGCCTTGTCACGTCACAGATGGAGACGATTCGTTTAAGGCTGGTTACCTGGGCTGGCTGAGGCAATGGCCTTCGGAGCCTAAATGTCCAGAATATCCCAGCCTAACTGATAGTAGTCTACGTCAACTGATGGCAGTTGAAGAGGAAAAAAACAATACAAGTATACATTTGAACTTTGGAAGTTTGAATCGAAGGGCGCTCTCCTTACCTTGGCTGTGGAAATTAGGTTATGCATATCATCTAAAATATTATCGGAGGATCGACATGCGATCGCAATAGAAAATATCGAGTGCAGTGTCGTTGTCTGTTGTTTATTGCAACCTAGAAAGGGTTGGCTGATAAACAAGGAGATGGATTTTTCATAGATATGTCGACTTTTTTTATGAGCAATGCGAGGATATTTTGAATATGGATTCCCTTATCTTTATTATCAATAGCTTACAATAATTACAGTGCACACGGTTCAGCGAGTGAGTAGTATTTTCATTTGCTTCTTAACCTACTCCATACAATGTAGCCTGCAATATCCTAAGAATGTAAGTACAGTTGCATTCATAAAGTCTTATCTTGGCTATTGGAAGGTAATATATTTTTACTGATAGCAAGTAGACAGGCGACCTTTGTGGATTTATGTGTTGCAGGCCTTGTCGGTTTCTAGGTAAGGATATAATTCAACTAGGATAATACTGTGCACTATTGCTTTCTTTTGTGTATTTTAACCTACATCGATAAGGACGACATTATATATTTTAACGTGAAAAGGAACGAGACAAAAATACAGATTCGGAAAATCGGATTCCCGTATGTAGCTTTCTGGGCCGGTTCTCTCTCGGTTCTTCGGTCTAAGATGACTTCAGTTTTGAATCCCCAATTACTATTGAACTATTGCTCAACACTGGTTTTGTAGTCTAAACTAAACTTTGTACTTTTTTATAGAAGATGGAGTGGATGCGTTACCGGCCTTTGGTGAATTTGTACGCTCTTTTCTCGCATAGCCGTAAGTCATTTTCAAAAATATTGTGACATGCAGCTACTGCTCTGGTATATTCTCGAAAAGTCTAGTTAAAATAGCGTGTAACTAGACAAAGGATTAGCTTCTAACTACTAATGAATGCAAGTTAGATGTTAATTTAACTCATTAACAACTACAACTAAGACAATTATGTATCTCAACTTTGTTAACTATTTTTATGTTCAAACTTTTAACAATTTAAGCTTTTTGTCAAAGATATGTGTTGCTTTTATGGGACGTAAAACCGACCTGAAAAAGGGTGAGGCTTTTGACTTACGTTGATCGTTCTCCGGGTTCGATTCATGATGAAATTAATTTTTAATTTTTTCCGGAATAAATTGATGTCAGTGAAGCCAGTACTCGCGGGGCCTTTTAGTACACTTAAAGGTTCCTAAGACGTATTGATCCACGAGCAACTAACACAGGCACCACGAAGACTTATGTCACATTGCAAAACATCTATTATTTTTCGGTTAATTATTATATACAGACATTTTTGGCTCCAATTTTGTATCCTCCAACTAGAGTGAAGTTGGGACTTTTGCCTGGGCAAGAATCTACATTAATAATTAATATCGTTATCCCTATTAATATCGCTTTCAAATATATAATAACCTGTATGTATTGGCACGATTTGAATTACAAAAGTGACATGTTCATTTGGCGGACAGACTATTCACGGGTCGTAGATTGTACAATGAATTTGACACCCTTCCGTTAATTATAATAAGGTTCCTTTTTATTTAGCAAGTGGTTCACTCGACCCGTGAGCATGCATCACTTAATACGTACTTCACGTTGCGAAATCGTAGTTTTCGGAAATTAAACCGGTACGTAATTCAAATGTTGATTACGTTAAGTTATTGAGGTTTTGTATAAAATATTCTTAATGTATTTATTTATACACTTTATTGCAATTAAACAGTAGAAGTAGATGTTGTTAATACATATAAGAACAACGGTCGGCCCTATCGGTAATAAGCGATCACTTCCACGCAACCCACAAAATGTAATACACAAAAAATATATGTATACTCTAGCTAGGTTTAATAATTTGAATGTTTGTTTGCGTTGAATTGATTCAGACTCTTTCATCCAGATACGTATTATTTTTTCTATATCTAATCAAAAATTGAAAAAAAGTTCTAGTTAAAAAATGTAACTCACCTTATTATCGTGTCAAAGCTGAAAAAAGTACGCTGTTTTTCGAGCAAGGCTAAGCTGGAGAAAATTCATTCCCAAACGTTTTCACTATCAAAATAATGAGATAATAATAAAAAAAAGGCTTCTGTTTCACTACTCTTTAGATTTTCTTGACAGAGTAATTGTATAGCCAATTATTATATAGAATTAAAGTAATTAATAACTGTATAAAACGTGAAAAAAATGTATATGAACACACTATATACCGGCCGATAGATATTGTACCACCTAGAAAGCCTTTTCTTCATACCACTTCCGCTAACGATGTCATTCGGCATTCCGCGCTGACGAGTTATTGAGACTTTTTCAAGAGACAATCTCCCCATACCCCATACCCCTTAAGGGGAGGGCCAGGGATAGATAGAACTAGATGGTAGCATGCATGTATTTGTTAAGTAACATTGTGTTGGCCAAATGCAGTCTTTAAAAGCGGACATCGAGAGAAAACGCAATTTTGGTGAGCATCAAACTCAAACTCAAAACATCTTTATTCAAGTAGGTTCGATAGGCAGTCATCTACCGAGAAGAACCGGCAAGAAACTCGATAGCTGCTCTTTTAAAATAAACAATTAATACAAAATTGTGTTACTCACAATTAAAATAACAAAGCATTGTAAGGCTACTCAAAAATTGAATTGTCCTGATGCTGAGCCAATTGCCGACACATTGAAGGGATCTTTGTCCTCTAAATATTCATTTACGGTATAGTATGCCCTTTCAACCATAATACTTACGCGCGTTTTAAATTTATTAGAAGTCAATTTAGTCAAAATATCTGAGGCTGAGAACCATTCAGGGTTGTGGCACTGTATTATAGCTAATTTGTTTATACCTGTGTTTTGTTCTATGTGAATCTTCTAAGTCAATATTTTTCCGGAAGATGAAATATGTTACGGTTAAGTATTATATATTTACGTATATGCTATGAGTAGAGACAAACACGAGTATATATTTCTTGAAACATCGAATGTTTTTATAGAAAAGGAGGCAAACGAGAGAGTCGCCCATAAACACTCACGTGGTTGGGCTGAATGCGTTGCCGGATTTTTCAATTATTTTAGGCACATCCAGTATTTCTAGATCATAATCTCAATGTCTATCCGACGATAATTATGTCGGTTGAAAGATTGAATACACTTGAGCCGCGCAGTTTTTCTGCAAGGACTCAGCACAGGGGGGGTCAAATGATCAGCAATATAATAAGACGGATTCTGCGCGTATAGAGTGCGGACCGCAAACGTGACTAGACAACAAAAAACACAAAAATCATATATATTTTTGCACTCCTTTATAACGTATCTCTTTATTAAATAGTGTTTATTGAAAGAGACACAAGAGTTGAATGCAATATACTTAGTCTGGCCATAAATACTGTTACTATTCAAAAAAAGAAAATATTACGTTTGAATTTGGAATCTGTCATTTTTATATGATTGCTTGATGTGTTTTCTTATTTTCGCGCCATTATATTGTTAAATATTTTGTTATATTAAAATGGAGTGGGGTGATAAAGAGAACCGAATCGCTGTGATTGCCTTACATAAAGTAGGTATGGAGAAAAGTGCAATTTTTAAAACCCTCCACCCGCTTGGTATTAGTCAAATGTTTGTTTACCGGGCTATTGATAGGTACAATGATACCTCCTCTGTTTGTGACAGAAAAAGATCTGGCCGTCCACGTACCGTTCGTGTGAAAAAGGTGATTAAAGCAGTTAGGGAAAGAATTCGACGAAATCCTGTCCGTAAGCAAAAGATTTTATCTCGGGAGATGAAGATAGCTCCTAGAACCATGTCGCGTATATTAAAAGATGATTTAGGACTTGCAGCCTATAAGAGACGTACTGGTCACTTCTTAACTGATAATTTAAAGAAGAATAGGGTGGTAAAATCCAAACAACTACTTAAGCGGTACGCAAAGGGAGGTCACAAAAAAATTTTGTTTACGGATGAGAAAATTTTTACAATTGAGCAGTATTTTAATAAACAAAATGACCGTATTTATGCTGGAAGCTCTAAAGAAGCTTCGCAATTAGTAAACAGAGTACAACGTGGGCATTATCCCACTTCAGTGATGGTTTGGTGGGGTGTTAGCTATGAAGGGGTGACTGAGCCATATTTTTGTGAAAAAGGTATTAAAACGTCGGCACAAGTTTATCAAAATACCATTCTTGAGACGGTAGTTAAGCCTTTAACTAACACCATGTTCAATAACAAAGAATGGTGCTTTCAACAAGACTCGGCACCGGGTCATAGAGCTCGATCCACCCAATCTTGGTTGAAAACTAACGTTCCGGACTTTATCAGCACTTAAAACTGGCCGTCGTCAAGTCCTGACCTAAATCCATTGGATTATGATTTATGGTCAGTTTTAGAGAGTAAGGCTTGCTCTAAACGCCATGATAATTTGGAGTCCCTAAAACGATCCATTCGGTTGGCAGTGAAGAATTTTCCTCTAGAAAGAGTTCGTGCTGCTATTGATAACTGGCCTCAACGTTTAAAAGACTGTATTGCAGCCAATGGAGACCACTTCGAATAAACATTGTATATTTTTAATAGTTATATATTGATGTATTAAACTAACTCACTATGAAAGGAATAAATGTTACGTATAAAAAAAAAATCGTGCTTTTCTTTATAACAATATTTATGGCAAGACTAAGTATAGAAGAAGCGTCACTTAGCCTTTTTCTATACCCAACTTAATTTTTGTTGGAGATTTTTGGTTACAATGACCTTAACCGAAGATCTTTCTTAACTCTGCACCAGAATGTGACATATTTTTGACAGAATTAGGAATGACAGTGGAAGTAAGAAAGAGTATAAGAGAAATATGTTAGTAGCTAAAGAATAAATCAAGTTTACTGTTCCAAGTTAAAAAAAAAAAAAATTTTTTTTAAACCACAATTTTATTCAAATTTCAAATTCATATTGGGCCATATTATTCACACGCGGTCTATATTACTTCAGGAATACTTGTGGTCCATTGAATGTAATGATACACTTGTACGTGTATTAATATTAGGGTTAACTGTTTTGTAAGACAACTTTTTAAAAACAAGTTACTCTTTTGGTTGTACACTCAATATCTCATTGTATCTGTCAATTTCACCACAATTAAACAGGTATTATAATGCTGGTTTTCTATATTTTAGTTCATAATTGTATTTCACTGCTATAAAAAAATTTTTATCGAGCTTCCTTGGCATATACAAGTGATCGCTGTTACGATTCTATGTGGATGAAGACATACAAATATATATTGATTTTGCAATAACCGAAACGAATTGGGTATGTAATTGAACCAATAAAACATTGAAACACGCTAAACTAAAATCAGGTGTAATTTGTACCAATCGATCATTCGCACCCCTATAGCGTGATTTGCTTGGAATTGATTTTTCAATGTTCATAGATTTTTTTATAGGTCAACCTTCTGTGCCAGACACGTTTGCGAACTTACAAACTTATTGAAATAGTCAAAGTCAAAATCTCTTTATTCAGTAAGGTAGATAGGACTATTACGAAATGTCTTAGATCTAAGTTATTCTACACCTGTTCGTGCGCCGTTCCCCTTCTTCTCAGCTTGGTCGGGACCCAGCTGAGAAGAAGCAGGCAAAAAACGCGGCGTGGTTGATTTTTGGTAATATCAGTACACTTTTTGAAGCAAGGCTAAGCTGAAACAATTTTATTCCCAAACTTTTTCATCATCCAAATAATCAGATAATTTAAAAAACGCTTGTATTTAAAAAAAAATATATATTTTTCCTTAAGCATATGATTAGATGAGACTGAGAGCATGTATCTTCTTGTCTTTGTTACTCCTACTTGATACTTTGATGAGGTAGATAATTGCTGGCACTCATCAAGCCCTACTTCTAAAGCTCTCTAGATCACGTGTATTATAGATTTATACATTATTATATATTATACTAGCTGATCCCGTCAAACGTCGTTTTGCCAAAAAAAATATTAAAATATCTTTAAAAATAGATGTTGGCCGATTCTTCTCAGCTCTCTCAATATGCTCAGAAAATTTCAGGAGAATCGGTCAACCCGTTTCGGAGGAGTAAGGGAACGAAAACTGTGACACGAGAATTTTGTATATTAGATATATTCACTTTTCAAAAAATATTCAGAATACATATTTCTTTTTTGTACTTTTTATTGTCTATTATTACCTTGGTTCACATTCAAACTATAGGACTATACCGCGCTTTATACCCTAATGATGCCTGTAGTCATGTCTGTATTTCAATTAATGTATACAAATTAATCCATCAACAAAAATTTGAAAATGTTTATCCGACAGAACCATGAAAAAAATCGATGTCCAAATAGAATTTTTCACAATTTATTCGCAAAACAAAAAGTCCATAATCCGCACCGCAACCATTTGACACCCTATAAATCCTGATGAAGCGAAAAATGATATTTTTTCCGTGAAAAATCAAGCATATTTCATCGCTTCCCAGTTTCTAATTGAGAGATATATATTGGCACATAACTCAAATGGAATGTATCGTATGTCAAAACGGTGAAAGACATTGCCTGTGTGAAAATGAGAAACACATTTTCCACATTGGAATTATAGCTTTACATTTTCCGCATTCGACTTTCAAAGATTAATATACAGATACATACATTTTACATACATTTTTATATATACAGGGTCTTATATGAAATTCATATTTATGTTTTAATTAAAGAATCATCAATGAATTAAGTGTTAAGTGCTTTATCTAATTGTTCAACAAGTAAAAGTTTGTACCATAGATACAATTTATTAACTATAAATTTTCAACACCTTTATATAGTAGTTTCGTGTTTAAACAAATGACTTAATGTAACGTACCGTTTCTAAATTAATAACTTAAAATTTATGACAGATAACATACTCCGAGGCCATCAGCCGATCGGTCCTTCGAAAAATGTATGTGATAGGTGACCCGCGCTAATGTTTCATTGTTCGTCACGTACAGAAAAGGATACCTGTGTAGGTGTAAAATTTTATTCTGTAAATTTTTGATTCGTTTATATTCATAGAAAAAAATATTTAAACAATTATTATAAGCGTTTAGTAGTATGGAAAGTAGTTCATTTTAATGAATGACATCGTAGATGCATACTTTCAGTTCATAGAAGTAAATACATTATCGATAAACTAAATAGTTATTTAAGGGGAAAATAAATTTAAAAAATCTTAGTGTATAATATATATAATTTTCATATTACATATATATGAAAATAGTAAAATATTATGTGATGGCATTAAACACTTAATAATTACAGTTAAATCTTGTAATAACAATAAGAATTATTCTATAATTTAAGAAACAATAATTATTTTATATAACTCTATACAAATTTCTGAATCACCTAGATATATTTGATCATAATTTTATTCAGTACCAAACTCTCCCTTGAATAGAAAAAGTTACAATAATTTGCGGGATACTGAACTGTTCACATGCTGCTATTCCTACAGGATTTCACAAGCTTCAAGTATTCTTTAGGTCTTGCTTGTAAGTTCTCTTTTTTGTTTATGTAAATTTAGTTATAATGTGTTATTGACACTCCGTTAGTGTCCGTGTGTGTATGTGTTTGTGTGTGTAAATTTAAAAAGACTTTTGGTGCTACTTACCAATGTTTTCGATACTATGAAATATTAGTATATTTTTAATTATTCAAACTGTCAAAATCAAGTCGTCCCTGTGTGTACGTAGTGCACAGCATAAATCCCTATTAGTGAAGTGTTTGGGTGGTAAAGAATACACTTGATTTATTGAACGCATCAATTTCATTGAGGATGCGTCGAGTGGGTTTGTGTTCGAAATGCCCTGATTTATAAGTGCATTACTGTGTCGTATTGATTTATGTATTAGAAATGGTATTTACGTGGCCAAAAATCTGAAACTCAAATACGAGAATGTGGATTTTTCAATGTTTTTCTCACGGAAAATATATAGTTCAGAATACATGTTATCTCTTGTTCTTATAACTTGTATTTTTTATTCTCTCTCTATAAATATATATCTTTTACGTGCTTTCAAATTACAACATCTAACATTATTTTACTGCTTTACGTGACAAAATAAGATTTCATTTTAAAACAATTAGCACTCACTCAAAGTGACCCACCGATCAACGGTTACTGTGATTTGCTGCTCTAGTTTTATCTTCATCTAAAAAACATTAATAAGAAACATCACCAAAACCACCAAGCTGAGTTTGATGCCTGCTTCTTAGCTTGGCGTGAACAGGCGTAGATACAGACTTAAGATGATTCAATATATATACTGGTTAAAAAGATTTGACACTGCCCGTTTGACCTGGACTTCTTGGTCAAATATAGAATTAGGTCAGGACAGTTTAATTGTTCTAATATATTTCACGATAACGTTTGTGTAATTTAAAATAAGGAATTTAACTGTGCGTCGACAAAACAAACTTGCGTGTTCCAGTGTGAAAACAAATACTCGATATTTGTATCTAACCCCTTGGGAAAGTTTAGTTATTCCAAGCATGACATTACATCCGAACTTAATAATTTAAATGGTCACAATATTGCGGTGCAATTACCAATTCAAGAATCGCCTTCGATATCGAACGATAAAGATAGTTCGTAATTAAAACCTTTTTCCATAGCCCATCCCTTATAAAGCAATTATCTATCGTTATGGCTAATGGTAATGGGTTAAGTTGTGTAAACGTTAAATACACGCGATTCAAATCTAACCCCTTTTATGTCGTTAATTGATTGCGTGATGTACTAAAAAGTTTACTATTTAGATAATTATTGATCACTATATTGCAGAGAGCTGCCCGTCACGGTATTTTTGAACCAAAACGAAATGGTGTCCATCAAAAGGTCACACCAATTAATAAGAACATAACCAGCCATGTTTTTTCATTTTTCTATGAAATATTGATTTTAATAACATTAAAATATGCAATTATTACGTCGATTACAATTGCTTTTTGTGTTCATCAAGTATATAATTAAATATATTGATGAGTGATACTTCAGTGTTTTAAAGTAGTCAAATGTTATGTAATATAATTTTTAAACTATTTACCGGAGGCGAATGATAGTGCCAATAAGATAACAGACAAAGTTTGTAGGTTGTTAATAAGTGGTCGAGAAAATAGGGGTTATGTCCACCAGTGAGAGAACTGAATCAGGTAACTATTAAATGTTCTAAGGTAAAAAGGTTAACAAACATTGAAAGTCTTCATTGCAGTATTTCATATAACATCTTTTTAGGAAAGAAAATTTTTAGGAAGAAATCACAATGAAATTGTTGTCGAGTCCATTTTTTATTGCCCCCCCCCCCCCCCACACTAATTATCAAATTGCCTCCCTGTGGCTAGTGGACCTCACTTTGGAAAACACCCACAGTGTCTTTAATAAAACCCAAATACCTTTACAGTCAATTGCATAACATGTCAAGCGAAACCAAACGATCGTTTGGTAGCACAACAATTACTTGGATTTCTTATTAAATATGCCCTTTGTCCACGCGCGTGAATAATACAGCTTGGTGTTCCGCGGGGGACTGTGCCCGGGCTTACATATTTTAACGTTTGACCAAACTATGACAAACTTGCTGTACGAAATTTAGATACGGTATATATAACTCGTGTAACTGTAAATACAAGAATGGCTGACCACTAAAGTACCGAAAAATGATTTATCACAGAACTTATCTTTGAGAACCATTTTTTTTGCATTGTCAGCAACTTTCAGATGCAATGCAAATCCCAGACTATATTGATACGCGATTACAGTAAATGCAATATATAATAATATTTATGTTATATTGGTCAAATTATTGAGTCGTAACTCATACGAGAAAACAATAAATTTAAATACCGCATCCAAGGTTTGTACATCCAAAATTTAACCCAATAGTGGACACTCAGGCCCTTTACAAAATATTTATTCGCTGATATTGTTTAGGCCTATATTATAAGCTCATTTACTAATTGTATAGTTTATTAAGTTTATTTAGGATTTTGACCCTACTAAAAAGTAATATTTCTCACATTATTTGCTTAACAGGGAAAACCTATTAGTTTTCCAATTAATAACATTATTATGTTTAGGATTTATGCCGAGTTAGGGTCAACGATATTTGTAAGCATATTTTGTGGTTGTTTTTTACAATAAAATGTACAAAAATGCAGTATATTAGCTTACAATATATATAGCTTATTAATAAAGAGTTTCATATGTGTATGTTTTTTCTTCTAATTATGTCTGCTTTTATGTTAGGCAAACTAGCAGCAGGGACACCATAGATACGAGAAAGTTAAAAAAACTACATTTTTTTGCAGTAAATATTAATTAATAACCGGACTGCCAATCATATTGTAAAAGTTGGTGGTATAAAAATATATAATTGTAATTTAAACTAAGATTTTTTTAAACAAGAAAATATAGAATTCCTGAACTATGTTTTTAATGTGTTAAAAGGATGAGAAATTGATACGCTAGTCCAAATGTACACCTGGTGTTGAGCGAACAACTATCAAAAATGTATTAGTACATTATCGAAAAAGCCCTTCCCCATATAAATGAATCAATTTACCCCGTTCAGGGCAGGTGACAGGCCCCCGTCAATTTTAATAAAGAATCGTTGACTTGTTAACTGGTATTACTTATATGTAGCTTTAATAGCTTTTTCTTTGAAAAATCGATCATTTGATAGATATTTAAAAATATATATGATGATCGAGACTGGTAACTTTGTCCGGTAAGTTAAAGTCTTTTTCCCTTTATACACTCTGTTTTCACTCAGTATACAAACTATGTTCCAAACGGTTCTAAAAATATAATATTTTGTAACATACATACTAACTTCAATAAAACTTGACACACACATACAAGTTGTATACAATATTTTTGAGAAACGTTTCAATTAAAGAAGTTTTGACAAAAAACAAACCAAACTATACAATACGGAATAATTTGAAAGAAATATTATTAAATTATAGTTATGTTACTGACTTTTCTTTAAATGTTTTCACATTGTTCATTGTCAACAATAGTGCAAAGTTGATGAACTTCGGTCGCAGTTAGAGCCATATTTAATAAAATGTTATTCCTAACGGGAAACAATACTAAACTTCTCTCTATAAATAATTTACAAGACCACTACTATTGTTAAATTGGTTGAATTTATTTCATATTACGGCGACTTAGTTTGTTACAAAAGACTTAGTTTAAATACAAAAGGAAATTTGGAAAATTGGTTTATAATTTTTATACAAACTTTCATTCCCTATATGAACCCCTTAAACCCTTTTTTCGCAATTAAAAGCAGCTTATGTCCTTCCCTAAAGTTAAGTCTATCGCCATACCAAATTTCATTGAAATCGGTTCAGTAGTTTAAGTGTAAAAGCGTAATATACGTACAGACAGAATCACTTTCGCATTTATAATATAAGTATGGATTTATCATTTAACAGCATTATGGGAACTCTGCCTTAAGGACCAAACTATTTTAATTTAATTAATTGTTTACTTAAGTTTTATAATTAATAGTTATTCTTAATTTTTACGTTTACTTAAAGATATAAGTTTAAGACTTTAGGAGGCACTGAATGTAATATATAATTTATATTAAGATACTCCTAATCTTAATTTTTTTTTATACTATTTAAGGAATTTTGCAGACTATAGTCTAACAGACGTTAGATGGACTTTCATTTTAAATCAATTTACTTAAACAATATATTCTCATCGAGTTGTCATGGTAGTGGTTAGTTTTAGAAATATTATCTGCTCGATTAAGACGTGGACATACGAGCTTTCGATAATGATGAAACTTTTGGTAACCTATGATATTGGTAGGGATAGAAAAATAAAGTGTATTTTATTTTAATAAATGAATTCATGTATGTTTTATATAACGATATTTATGTTAGTAAATAAAAGATCAACGAGCGACCTTATCTTTATAAAGCGATCTCTTCCAATGAAAAACAAGTTTAGTTAAAAAATAAAAGAACCTCACAGTTTTATGGTAATAGTAACTAATAACGAAACTTAAAAGGAAATGGTGAGCAATCTCCGATTTTAACTTTGCATAACTTGGTATGGTACCAATGTTATCAATTATAGATAGATTCATTATCTTTGTAATAAAAGGGATAGATGTACTATAGCTATCTATATATAGATGGATATATAAACTTAACGTTCAAGAGTAGTTGTTAACAATCCTAATTTTATAAAGAATTTTTGAATTTGCATACAAAACAGATCAATGTTCATTTAATTGTAAACAAATAGCAGACTTAAGATATACGTCTTCAGCAGAAAGCTCACATCAGAAAGTTTCCGAGTCAAAAATTGCGATCAACTCATGTCAAAAATATAACAATAACATGAAAAAAAGTTACGGAAAAACTCGAGAACATTACCATATTACAAACTTTTTTTTGCGTCTAGTACATTTATTGAGTACAGCCAGCATGAGATAGGCGATGATAAACGGTTCTTCGCAAACTACACTCGTTAGCGGTCCCCGTCTATTCTTTCAGCTTTTATCCGTTCTATAAATATTATGATCTTTATAAGTTTGGCAATGATATTTTTTTTATAAATTGTCGAGAGTAAATCGCAAAATTATCTGTGCAAAATCAAAGTCAATTTGCACTAAAGTATCTATGAAACTTCAATTGATTTATGTGGTTTTGCAAAATATTATGGTAAAATTGGTATCCTACCACGAGGATGACCGAACGATACGTATAAAAATGTGTGCTACATTGTATAATAGAGTCCATATATTCTTTAGATATATATATTACAAGTTAAATATAATTAAAATTGAACAGTAAGAAAATAACTGTTAAAAAAAAAGAACTGCTATTCTTAGACATAGTATAAAATAAGAATGTTTGTTCCAACTTTAATTTAGTTGCTGTACACAGCTTATTAAAGAATTAACTAGGTGGGTAGTCAGCACCAGTGACCGAAGAGCTGGTGCTTTACTTGGTATATGACAATACAGCGAGGAAGTTATACCAGCATTACTTGCCTCAAGGACAATTTTAGTTTAATAATATTAGTTCGGCCCTTATGGCAGAGTATTCAGAGTTCCTCGCAGTATCGCGATTTTTATATAATGACCGAAGTCACGTTTAAAATATAATTTATAGTGAAATTATTATTAAGAAAGCTTATATATAGGTGCTTAAAAGTACAAAAAAATGTCACAAAGGTGCCTATTAAGATGCTCCCTCATTATGCGAATGACACAAAATGTCGAGTGATATCGTAAATACCTTTACATTAGCGTCGAAAAATAAATACCGCTTCGCTGATGGCTCTAATTTTTTTCCCTACAGATATTAAGTCATGTTTAAGACGCGCCATCGTTATCCTTAATAGTAATAGATATTTTATTTTGTCGCTTTTAGGGTGTTTATACAATGTTCGGGGGGCTATTAGTGTGCGCGATATTGTGTTTGACGAAAAAACAGTAGGATATATAATATCATAGAATTGATTCTGTTGGATATTAAAATAAAATTTAGTAAGAGAAGTTCGACAATTTAATATTTTTAGTGCTTTTTTTTATTGTTTTCTAATATATCTGAATATATTCTTTAAATCTGTAACACTTTTTACAAAGTTTATCGCGAACTTTTAAAATATTTCATATAAGATTTTTTATCCCTTTAGTTTATTGTCTTATTTTAAGTATTTTTGAAGTAGTATTAAATAAATATGTTTGTTTTGTTTATTAGGATATAGTTTTACTATCGAGTGAACAGGGGCATCTACCTGCGAAGAACGTTTAAAATTTTATTTAAGAATTTTTATGAAGGACATGCTTAAAATTAGTAAGTAAGTATTTTGTGTATACAAATTTTAATTACCACTGTTTTTAAATAAAAATCCAATATGTCAGGAATATATTAAAAAAAATAACCAACTTAGCTTAAAGCTCGAAGGAGTTGTTTCGTGTTAAAATTACGAAAGCTATATTAATACACCCCCTGATACATTTGCCGTTCGTTAATAGCTTTTCCTTTCATAAAGTGAATGTTTAACCTATTTATTATGCGGTTGATATTAAAAAAAACCGAGACGGTCGTGTTTCATAATAAATGTACGGATTTTGACAGATTTTATTTTTATAGAAGAGGGGGCGAACGAGCAGGAGGCCCACTATAAAGGTGAAATCGCCACCCATGGTCACTCATGTGGCTGGGAGCTCGTGAGTGCGTTGCCGGCCTTTTAGGGATTTGTACGCTTTTTTCTTGAAGGACCATAAGTCGTAGTGGTTCGGAAATACCGTGGCGGGCAGCTTGTTCCATAACGTGATGGTGAGTGGTAAGAAATGTCTTACAAAACGCGCAGTGGTGGAACGACAGACTACAAGGTGATACGGGTGAAATTTCATATTCTGCCTAGATGTAAAATGTTTTTTAAACAAATAGGGGTTTGCACGAGATTTGAAATAGATTCACTCATGTAAAATAAATAAGGCATTGCGGGATATGAGTTTGCAACTATTAATTTATTTTGTATGGAAAATAAAATGAGAAAAGATTTGACGCATTAAATATACTTGTTAGGAATAAGTTTTGCTTATATATATGGGCTTCGATCTAGATATAAATGTCTATACCTAGATCTAAGAGAATTTACATTAACAAAAACTGTAAACAAGTATTTGCGTCTAATTTTTTAATATATACTATAAGTATACTGAATTCTCGGCTCGCGTGGATCAACTGGGGAAAATACTATGTACATACATATATAAAATTATTGTTATATATGTAAAAATTACATATATACACAAAATATATAAATGCGATATTCTAAGCAATCATTACATTTTTTTTTAATTTTAGTAGCTTAAGTAATGGCACGTGATCAACAAAATAATATTATAATAAATAATGACGCCAGATATTTCCTTCACGGTCTGTTTACTTGCGCTAATAGCAGAATAAGTTAAAATTGAGCGGGCTTTTAAAAATTTCACATTGAAAGGAGGTTTTATTGACCGGAAACACTTTTACGTGTTTTGTTTTGCTTTTGAAAATAGACATTATCTATGGTTAACATTTTAAAGATTCCAAAGAACCGTTATTGCTATATCCTACTTGTGTACGTCAAAAAAATTATTATATCTGGAACTACGGGGATTAAAAAATAAAGCGGTCTCAGAAGATACTCACAACAAACTCAGCCGGTTAACTAACTTTATCGAAGTCATACTTAGCGCTTATTATTTGTGACTAATCTTGACCTTAGTATGTTACTATGGTTACCGGGTATTTTTTTTGATAACCGAGGAGGAAATGCTTTACGCATTCCCCGCAACCTTTGGGACTCAACTCACTAACCAGGAAACCTCTGCTACTCAGAGGACCGGTGAGCCATACCCACTAAAACACTCCTCGGGTGTAACCCACGATTCCGCATATGGAGACCACTGGGGTCGCGTTTGCATTCTACTAGACCATGGTTACCGGGTATACATGAAACTTTCGTAATCACACTTTACCATAAAGGCACATCTATAAATTCTATGAAAATCGACTCTTAAGATTCGAACCCCATACACATATTCATCACTGGATCAGTCGGCTCATGACGTCCCCAGAACTTACCACAGTATATCATTCGATGGCTTGAGGTTTTTATGATACCCAGGCAATAGATATATGGATACCGCAAAGAACTTTGAATAGAAACAATTATTTTATTTGTTACACTACGCAATAATTGTGAATACTTTCACCAGTAAAAAAACTAATGAAAAAGTAGTCTTACGAATTAGGCTGAGGTAGGCAACGTAGCAAAGTCGTAGCGGCTACGTCGTAGAGATAAATACAGTCTTCTAAGAGCGTTTCTCTTCCTTAATGGCCGGCAACTCACTTGTAAGCCTCCTGGCGTTGCAGGTGTCCATGGGCGGAGGTTGGCATATCACTCGAAGTGACCCGCCTGCTCGTTCGCCTCCTCTTACATAAAAAAATAGATATATATATATAATAATAGCCTTGCGTGTCTATATAATTTGAACAAATAAACTGTCTATATTTTTAATCTATACCACATCCAGTTTTATTATTGCCATCTCCCGATTACATTCGGGATACATTACAAAAAAAGGAGTTTATACTTCGATACTCACTAAAGTGGTTGGCTCTAAGTATAGGCGAAAGCGATTGATATTTTTATGCAAAAAATATTTGTTTGCGGAGCTTTTTGAGACACTTTGCTTGAGCAGTGCTTTGACACAGCCTTATTTATGTAGATTTATTTCAAATCGATTTTCGTAAACGTCTTTTCGGTGATTGGAATTGGGATAGGTCCTTTATGCTTAGCGTTATAACTTGTACCTTGTACTCTCTTGTAACTTGTACCACATCCAAAAGGGGAATTAAGCCTACAATAAAACAACGTCAAGCATGCGAGTGTAAAATTTGTCACGCAGAATTTAAGCGCACTCGATCGACCGGAATCGTTTAGACCTGTCGACGTCTTGGGGTAAAAATATTTAAAAATGCACTTCGAATGAAGTTATTTATCGTTCCCATTGTTCAATACAAATTAATACGTAACAAAAATATAATAATACGATTTGTATTGTTCATAAGGATATTCGAAAATTAAGATAAAAGAAAAATATATTTTTTTTAAATCACCATTTAATGTGTTTATTAAGATAAAAATAGGTCGGCCATCTTGCTCTTAACCTTACCGTAAAGTTTTACAGGCTATAATACGCAAAGCCTCATATTTAGTAATGATAATGATAATATGAGACTAACACGCCGATAATAGAAATATCATGTAGTTTGAGTGACAAACGACGGAGTGACCAGCAAATAGCGATTACCACGATTTGATTAGCGTCACCAATAGATTAGCATTAGCTAATTAATTCGCAATCAGGGATGAAATTGTCCTAATTCGCAAGTATTCGTATTTAAAAGACTATAGTATTTCATTATATAATTTTTAATAAAAGGTAGTGCTTATATTAGAGAATTTAAATAATTATAACGGCTGGTCTATCATTCTAATAAACTTGAACTCAAAATATCTTTATTCAAGTAGGTCTTTATAAAGACACTTTTGAGTCGTCGATTTTTACACTACCACCGATTTAGTAAGGAAAGAAAGCTAGCTGCTCTTTTCAAATAAATATTGTTATAAAAAAAGCTTTAAAATAAAGCTCTTGGTGACTTTGAATTTTGTATACATTTTTTATTTGTTTAATTTTTAACGGTCAACCCTTTATGCCTGTCCAGGACGAGATGTGAACTCGCGACCTCTGTTACAGCCCGTTTAGTAGTTTAATTTACCCGAAGGTCTACGCTATTAAATAGGTGTGATTTTCTTAGTGTTTATTTTATTTGCGAATTAATGTATTGTAGGACCCTGAATCACGAGTGAACCTAACTAAGTTTTACTTGTCACGCACATGTGTTGCCGGCACATGGGGTATTAGTGATAATAGATGCTTAATATGATCACTTATTTATAGGTTATATGTATAAATAAGTGATAAGTGATATGTATGTGTAACAGTGTTACTCTCCTAAGTAATGTACTGAAACGTATGTTCTTAATACAGGTTCTTACGATGTGTTCATATATCTAATAAAAATTACCACTTACAGCCAATTATTTGAGGTGGTTTCACATAATATATGATACCTTGAAAATGAGAAGAGGTTACTGGATATTTTGTACTACGAAGTGATTATGTATTTGGTTAGAATAATGAACGCAAAGTGTTTGAATTTAATTAAAATTCCTTTTTTAAAATACTTTTAGAATTCGTAAATTATTTGAGGGTATTTTCAATTACATACCGTTATGGTTATTTTGAAGATTTTAGAGCGCAGAACACATGAAAACTTAATACTTTCAATCGCAAAGTAATTGTTTCACATGCTGCTATACAACTAACTAACTAACTTCATGTCAAATAATTATCGGCAGTGTTACTATTGATATCTACTTTAATCTATGGCATATATGTGGACATGAATTGAGAAATTCAATAACTTGAAAAAAAAAGCGCTCCGCAAGTGAAAATTGTTATAACAAGGGTGAATACGCGTGTTCTAAATTGTGTCAATTTGAAACTCAGCAATCCTGGTTTCCGATACATATCTATTGGCTGTCTGAAGGGGAGATTTTGTATTACTTTTTCCGTATTTTGTCTTAAATGTATTGGAAGTAACATTCATTTTTACACTGTTTATTTGGTATTTATTTGGAGAACACACATATTTATATTGTACTAGCTGAACCGGCAAACGTTGTTTTGCCATATAAATTTTTAAAAAAGTAGTAATAATTGAATTTCACGGTATTTCGTTTACTACAAAATAAGTTTAATTTATACTTTAGACTCAATAACACGTGGTAGTCATGCTATTGAATTGTAGCTTAAATGACACGTTTGTCGGTTTACCATAGCAATGCCATCTATTGATTACTTACTCAATCCAGTTGAAAAGTATCAACATCTGTTAGAATCTTTTGGAGTTGACAGATAATTGTGACAATTAATTATACAGGCAAATAATAATTAAAGATCTAAGCTATCCTATATCTCAAGTTGGACCAGACTGCTCACGGTGTGCCAATTTAATTTAAAATCGGTTTTGTAGTGTAGGAATCCATCGGGGACAAACATCGTGACAGGAGATTCATATATATAAGATAGACATTATTGAGTTTAACCTAAATTTCTCACGTGTCATTTAGTAAATATTAAAACAATTTTAACCCTAAAACAAGGCAAAACGGCCTTAAGGTCTAAGTTGGCCTAAGTTTGCCTAAAAAAAAGTTGCGGCATGATAACATATACATCAGTAAATGAATTTTTGATTTACGTAAATATATATACAGTGTGTACTTAATATATTGACACTGAAAGGACTGTACATTTTATAGAAAGTAATTGTATGGAAATACAAGGTAATCAACCAAAGCCAATTCATTGCGACGCTTTAGAGAGTTTATCGTTAAATCGAATGACGTTAAAACTGTATATAGATAAAGCCTATATAATCTTAAGACTACGAGCCTTAACGCTTTATCAACTTATTCTGACGTTGATTACTGATTCATAAAAATACACACAATGCATATGGCTATAGCCTGATTTAAATGAGAAGCTTTTTTAAAGTTTCAAGTACAGTGGGATACATTTGAATTTGTAACATGAAATCAAATCGGCAAAACCACACGCTGAGTTACATCAACACATCAAATAACAAGATCAGACATGTTTATCTGAAGGGAACATCAATAACGACTCCTCCCCCCCTCCCTCTCCCCACACGTGCCATTACACGAGCAAAAAGATCACATTTGATATACATCAAGAATCGAACATTAGGCACCGTTTTTCTTCGCTTAGGGAAATATACGGTTGATTAATATGTTTTGAACCGCGGAGTTGTGTGTGTGATATCAATTTTGTATACAAATACTCGTATTTAATTTTTTTTTGTATTAATGTGTCATATTCACGTACTTTTGTATTAAATATAACAACTGGAAATTCTAATTACATTAATACAATACAATTTTTGTAGCGTATGATTATGTTAAAAATCATATAAACCTATTTTTATTAGGATTTTAAATTGGAACTATGTTGTATGTAAAGAAAATACATATATATTATCTACAACATCTTCTACTTCTACTGTTTAAGTGCAACAAAGTGTGTATAAATAAAATAAGTATTTTAAGTAATAATAAAATAAATAAGGTTTTAATCCGATTTGAGTTGTTAGTTACATAATATGACGCGAGATGGCGCTGCGGTAATATCCCTTGACGTTGAGACCTTTGATGGTTTGATAATCTCCCGTATGTTTTCACCATATGCGAAGCATACACGAAAAAAAAAACGTGAACTGTTTCCCATCTTCGTTTCAGTTTTCCCTACACCCTTTGTAAGAATTGTAAAAATAAAATCAAATCGCGTCTCAATTTGAGTTCGCCCCGAGCGATCAAATTGGAATATGTTACCTTAAGTGGTCTTTGATTGGTTCCGTATTGTTGTTCAATCAGGGATTTTGATCTTTTTACGAAGCACTTTATTTTGGTGAAAAGGAAATCCACACATAACTGGGATACGAACGTCTTGTAATGAAAATATGGTTTCTTAAGAAGCCTTGTATTCTTTTGAAGCTTCAAATAAATTTTTATTTGTGTTTGATAATACTTGTTATAGTTATGGTTGCCTGGAAGAGAATGCTGAAAGCGAAGAGGCTCCCATTTTTACTTTTACATGTGTGTGTATTGTAAAATCTAACAAGTGTTAATAAAAAAAATAAAAAGGCCGGCGACGTACTCACGATCTCCCAGCTATGCGTATGGGTGGCGACTCCACCTTTATACTGTGACTCCTGCTCGTTTGCTCCGTCTTAAATAAAAAAATATATTGGTAATTTTTGAAGGAAGTTTTAAAGGTTAAGACAAATAAATACAATCTGAGTTATTTTGTGTAATCAATAAAAAATAACTCATCCATCCGCACACAGGCTGTAGATGACATTTCGCTTTATGTGAAGTAAAGAAATATGGGTCTACTAGTGAAGGCTTAAGGAGATACTAGTTACCCTTATTGCATGCAACTTAAATAGGTACTTTTCGTTATGTAAGACTGTTGCTCTCTATTTAATAATCATGGCTATATAAACTTCGTAAATAGGATAAATACCAACAAATTTCATATAATTCTTTACCAAAACTGCGGAATCCGGAGCGTTTGCAGATTGACAGATCAGGCGAAATAATACATTCCAAGAAAGAACCAATATAAATAGTCGGCATATTGAATAATATTGTAGGATGTTGTATCACCTACGAGTGGTTACATATACTGTTCGTTTTTCGGATTACTATATTTTATTAAAAAAATACAATAATTTGGATAAATAAATCGGTCTCGGGGGTTTTTTTTCATAGTAAAGAATTCAATTATCTAAAATGAACTGGAATTCAAGATTACTAGCTTAGATTATGTTTATTTGGGTAGATGTGATATTGGCTATTTTACTCAAGCAAAACACAACTCTTTGACATTTTTTTTAAGGCGTTATATTTTCTTTCATTATACCGAAATTTAAAACATTGTCTATTTGGTATACAGTTTAAATATGCCAGGTACACTTAATTCGCGAACTTAGCAATTAACTAAAATAGGTATTATGAACATTGAAGAATTTAAAAATGATTTCCAACTAGAGCGTAAAACCGAAAAATAAACTTTCATATAACTGTAACTGAATTGGAGAGTAAAATTCAAATTTCGAATTCCGTTTAAAACTTCCATCTCGTAAATGCTCCAGTTTCCGCTGGAAGTAGCTAGAGTTCGAAATTCAAATTCGAAAAATACGCTCCTTTCCGCTTCCGGCGTTTGATTCCTCCCGTGATACGACGTTTCCTCTGCTGTATTTGAATGAGTTCTCACAGTAATGTGCTCGCATTTGACACTATAACAAATATTTACAAATTTTTTTTTCAATTACCCAGAAATCAATTATATTCAGATATTAACTCAATAATATATATCTAAATTGATGTACAATTTATGTGTAAATCTAAACATGCGATAAAATTCCAATTATAGATAACTTTGTCTGTGGTTATCGAATAAAAAGTTATTGAACGAATTATCTATAGATAATACCAATGTATTATTATCATATACAATAACAAAAGTAATATCCTAACTGACATTCACACACGTTTGACGAAGCGATATTCCAGTCTCAAATGCAATCACCTTAATGGAGTAAACAAACTAGCGATGCAGAGAATGTATGGAGGCAAGCGATGTGTTCCAACGAAACATTGCTCTTGGAGATTGGAAAATTATATCGCACATAAATTCATGTTAGGAACACTACTCTAGGTATTTCCCCGCGATTTAATACGCTGTATTGAATGCATTTTGATATCATATCCTGATATATATATATCTGATAGATATATCTCGAGGGCTTGTGTTTTGTTTACAAATCCATACTTATAATAGTGTGTGGTAATTTATTAAGTTTATTTAAAAATATAGACATATAACACAAAACTGAAACACGCATTATAAAGTTTGGTCACAGTGGCATAGTACGCGATGCTTATACGCTGAGCAAAGGAAGCACCAGCTCTTTGATCACCGGTACTGACTACAAAATATAGATTACGTTTGCAAATATTGAATTTTTCTGCGATTTCAAATCTTGAAGTACCTATAATATATCTGAGTACGTAACTAACGTAAGACTGAAAAACGAGTCAAAGTCAAAATATCTTAATTTCAGTATGGTACATAGGACTATTTTTAAACGTCATAAATCTAAGTGGTTCTACGCCTGTTCGTACGCGATTAAGCTTAGAAAAAGCAGACAAAAAACTCGGCTTGGTTGTTTTTAAGACAACTGTAAATTAAAAGAATATATAGTTAAAAGTCAGGTGGGAAATTAATCTGTATTAATAGGACTTTTGTATTTTATCATGAAATAATGCTTAAAAACCCCAATTTACTATTTTTAAAGTCATGCATTATTCAAAATCTACCTTCCGTAAAAGTCATAAAATCCAGAGAAAATCCTACATCATTTGTAGCGAAGTATAAATCATGCGAATACATCTTTGAATGCGTACATTTTACGAGATTCTTCGGGAAAATAATAAAGAATACAGTGTTATTCACATCACGGCCCGGTATTGTGGGCAGAGCCGTGTATAGCCGGGTATCTATCGCGGATATCCTTCAAATTCACCCAAGGCATCCGTCACACTTACAACCGTATTTACCTACGCGTTGTGTAGAGCTGGAATCTTTTAGATACACTAAACTGCATGTTAAATAATTAGGGCTCAGTAAAAAATATAAACATAAATAATATTATTATAATTTAAAAGGTAAATTTTTTTTTTAACTCATTTTGAGTCTATGGTATTTACAAGGCAAGTAATAGACATTTTGTATCTGTGACAAGTTGATTTTGGACATCTGACCTAACTGACATGTCACAGACGATTTATTTTTTTTAAATTGGACGACCTGAATGTTCAACAGACAGATGCTCATATAGGCACGCCTAGGCCAGCCTATTAACGTTAAGGCAGATCTATTCGTGTTTATATCTCTGGACAAAGTCAAGAATCACGTAACGCACATTCGGCAGCATACTAGCACTAAACCCGACGATGCTTTATCGCTGTGCTGAAGGATTTTTACGAGCGAATCCGCGCTACGGGCTTAATATACTCTAATACCGTACCTTGGTCACCTTATGAAATTACATCCTTTGAGGTACACAATATGTTAGAAATACGAGTTTGTATTATTGAATGAACTTGACTGATTGTTAAATAAGTCTATAACCATTTATATTGTTTTGGGAATGAATTAGCTCGAGCTTACCCTTGTTTCAAAAAGTGTACTGGGATCATTTCCAACAAAAAATTAACCAAGCCGAGTTTCTTGCCTGCTTCTTATCAGCTTGGTCGCGTACGAAGAGGCGTAGAATCACTTAGATTTAAGACGATTCAAAATGGTCCTATGTACCTTAATGAATAATATTTTGACTTTGACTTTGTTTGTTTTGTAGATCACATATAGCTGGAAATATATATAGCTTTCTGGTGTTACTTTAATTATAATGTGAAGATATATTTTAGTAATATAACTAAAAGATATTTATTGTTAAGCAGTTTTATTTTTAAATTCATCTGTGAAATACGAAATGAAAATTAATTTTGAAGGTAATAAGTAATTGTTTTGGTGCAGCGAACAAAATCAATATATATTTCAGTTTAATAACTGGTATTACTAACTAAAACGAATCTTGGGAAAAACCAACCTGAAAATTTCTCTTAGCTATTAAGCCCCCATAAGTTGGTTATAAAAATTTTACGGTCCATTCACTGGCAGTAAACTGTGGTCAATATAGGGATGTCCCATTTTATTGTCCCAATAACCCCACCCCAGAACCCCAAATTGCCTCACAGTAAAAAAGCTTAGATTTAGGGATTTTTCGTATCATTTTTCAGCTGAAAGTTGAAATTTATTTATTTATTTTATTTATTTATTTAACACTTTATCGCGCTTAAACACTAGAAGCAAATGACATTAACAGATGTTAGAACATATAAGAGCAACGGGCGGCCTTATCGCTAATAAGCGATCTCTTCCAGACAACCCACACACAACACATTTAATATATAGATTTAAAAAAAAATGTCCTAAAACTCGGAATTTCAATTTGCTAGTTAATATAACAGAATGTAAAGCTCAATTATAGCTCTTTATATTTGTATATATTTAATACCGCGTTTAATATTTTTGTATATCTATATGTTAAAAATGAGTATAACATTACATAAAGTAAGCAACTCCCTTTTTGACGTATATAAAAAATATAAAATTTCTCGTTCTTTACATAATATACTGCACTTGTTCATATGTATATATATTTTTATTTATTTTTTCTGTTCGTGTTTTTTTTGTTGTTGTATTATTTTTTTCTGATCTTGGATTCTATTTTCGATTGTATGTTTTGACCTTGTTTTGGCTTTGTTTGTGATCTATTTCTGTTGTGTAAGCTTTTTGTGATAAGCTGTATAGGTTTAAGAAATAAATAAATAAACTTCCCATAAACAGTTATAACCAATATAAGCTATAATAATAACTTGTTCTACCAAAGTTTTCTACTATTTTTGATTATCAAATAACGCCATGTGATAGGGTTGTTTAGCTAAGTAAGGAAAATAATAAAAACCGAGTGTGCGAAAGCAATGATATAATTGAAGGTAGTGGTTTAGCGCATCAGACGGAAGGTGAGGACGATAAAACGGCTACAAACAGACAAACTGCGGATTGACAGTGTTGTAAATATAATGCCACTTCACACGTGGTGCGAGCGAATAACGTTTAATAACATATACCTCGGTTAAAACAAAACTACAGATGATTTCTTAACCTTCAATACTTGACTGAGTTGTAAAGTCAATGAATGTCAATGAAAATGTGGACATATCCTAATCCTAAATATATAATGGCACGTGTAGTCGTTATCAGTCAATTCTGTATTCATCATGGCTGCCGAGCTATCGTGGGTTGGCGGGCGTAAAATATCGTAATTACTTAAAAATTTACGATCATTATTTTCACAAATATGAACAGAATTATGATCAGCACTTTATAATTAATTGGGACACAGTAACACTCCACCAAACACGTCTCGCTTGGGCGCGATGTGAACGGATCTAAATCCTCCGATGATCGTGGTTCTTCTCCGTTCCAATGCTGCTCGCCAAGAGAGCCCGGAGTTGCGTCAGAGTAAAGAAACGTCAACCCGCCATTGTCATTTTTGACATAGATTGACACTCTCAAAACATTAAAGCGCCTTCATATATATGTATATAAACATAGCTTTAAATAAATACTTTCTCGGAACACTTAAAATTCAACGTAGTAAAGTTACGTATTCTAGTAAAGTGTGTTACTAGATTACGTAACATTACGTTGAATGCATGGGATATTTTTAAAACAGAGTGTGAAATGGCATAAGAAACGCCGTCAAAGTGCAGAGCGGCTGGATTGATAGGTGATATAAAATCACTAAGTAAAGTTAGCCGTAACGCACTCCCAAGACGCTCGCTACCGTAAAACCAGACATATATTGATACGCCATAAAATATTGATTATACCAGGCTAACATAATTCTAACATCTTATTCTCTTATATAACTGAACGTGATAATTTACTTTTTCCTATGTTAAATGAAATGAATACTAAGAAACGCTTTAATTATTTGTGAGTTTGCCATGCCTGATTAACGCGGTTGATACGGTGACGCCTTTAATTTAAAATAAACATTGTGCGTTATTATAAATACTATATAGCTATAAAGAAGAAGCTTTAGGCTACTTTATTAGTAGTAAGATCCTACAGTTAAACAGAGGTCGAGTTAGACAGACCTACCCCTATGTCTCTTCCTCTCAAGTGGTTCAAAAATGAATAGATACAGGAAAGTATGAGACAACATTTTAGAAGAATATGAGCTGGATATATCACTTGTTCACGCACTATATATTATCGTCGTCATTATAATATAGTGCCCATATACGCCTAATAAATAACAGATGCCTTGGTCGCACCGTGATAGTATGTCAGTCTTGTAGCAAGTATTTCAATAGCAAAAAAAATACATATTTTATTGTATAGTATTAACAATATATCTTATATTTTACTTCAACTTTTGTGTTTATAATAAGGTATGTTACTTTTAATTTATAGTTTTTTTTTTATATTTTGTCCATGCTTTTCTTCCCATGGCTTGTTGTTTCTGTACTTGTGACTGTGTATATAACATATATTATCTGTGAAACATGTTTTAGGGTGCCTCTGTATTTTTGTCATATATCTCTTTCTGTTATTGTATTTTTGTGATGTGTCTGTTTTGATTCCGTAAAATAAATAAAGTATATTCATTTTAGTATTATAATTATGTCAAGTATAATTTTAATTAAATGAAATAGTGCTGCGTACACTCGTAACGTAAATAAAATGTAAGCCCTTCATAAAATTGACTCGTTACAAAAAGAAAGGAGCTTTATTAAAATGTCACGTAGCTGTGTAATTTAACACCCAATTTGTATTAGAAATGTGTCTGGAATTCGAAAAGGGGTAAAATCGGTTTTCGCGGAATTCCTTATTTAAAATTTCGAAGGGTGGCAATTCTTTATTTGAAAATTGAACAGTGTTTATACTTGTTAGATTCAAGACGCCTTTATGGTGAGTTTTGTTGTTTCTTGTTGCATACAGCCATTCTTAGATTCTTCTCATTTGTGATTATTCTAAGTAAAACAATATTTTTTTTAATTTATATCTGTTCCACATAGATATGTATTAGCAAGTGTACGTCATGTGAAGAATGTGTGGTGTCAAATTGAGCATCCCACTGTTTATTTTTTTTTTGTATCCAAAGCTACGAGGTTCCACAAGACCGGCCATAGAAGTTACGTAAATAGTCATTTACACTATTGTACTTGCGAATTAAGTTTACTTAATAAAATTGGGAACATCTGTTTTTTTTTGGAATTTATTAACGCGTATTTTTCTTATAGAAGAAACAAACTGGAAAGAGGCAAACGAGCAGGTGACCCACCATAAAGGTGAAGTCGCCGCCCATAGACACTCACGCAGCTGGGAGCTAGTAAGTGCGTTGCCGGCCTTTAAAGGAAAATTACGAAATGGAGGGGTAGAGGAAGAGGACGGGGGGGGAAAGGATGGGCACCGGAAGATCTCACTCACCGAACGAAACGCGAGTACAATATGAACAAAGTCCAATTGTACTTAGCGCCGGTTTTCTGTGAGAGATTTCGGCTGAAACTCTAAGTAACAGCATGGCACTCCCACATTTCCCGATAATTACTAATGGAGCCTACTTATTAAACACACAGTGGGAACATAGTTATTAAATCTAGATATGCGTCAACAGATTTCAAGTGAATAAGGATAGTAGAATTCAAGATAAGAGAAACTTGGCGGACATATTGTTAAGAAGTTTCCAACTGGACACCTAAGATTATGACGCGTGGTCGCAACTTGCAAACAAGCACTTCGCCACCCCTTTGTGTTTATCGCTATTGTTCAATTCGAATTCAATATATTAATTCGAATAATAATAATAATAAGGTTTATAACTGTACCTTTGTGAAACTCGCGTTAGTTTTTTACACATCGATCGATTTTAAGATTAGTAGTTTAAATTTTGTTTCATACAAGGTGTTAACGCAACTTCTTTCACAAGTCAGCGAAACCTTTGACAGTTTCCAAAGTAATACATCCACGTCCTCGCTTACGGAAGACCCTGGATGAAAAGTAATCTGTTTTTAGACATTTTAAAATAATTATTATATTATCTTTATTAATATAAGTAGAAGCGAAAAAATTATGCGAAATAAAATGTACGATAGGAAAAGAAAAAAGGATGACTGACCTGACCAAATGCTTTACCCGTTTTTCTCAACATTCTTCTTTCTTGATCCGGCTCGAAGGACCAAATTATGTTGATGCGAAAATATAATTTCTTCATTTGTTTTAATATATATTAAATAACTCAATTGCGCGTATGATAATAAATAATAAATAAATATATATATTAAATATGCCATGCGTGTGCTTCAATTTACAATAAAAATACTAATGACAATTAGCCTATGACAATTAGATCGAAACTGTCAAAGTTCATTTAAATATTTTTCAATAAATTTGATTATCTTTCAATTGCGAAAGTAACTGTCTATATGTAACCGATTTCGCTGAATTTAGGTATGGAGATAGATTACATTTTAAAGCAGGACAGAGGCGAAAAAAGGATTGAAGAAAAGATTTAAGTTTGTATAATAATTTCACCAGAGCCATTAAGAAGCCGGCTTTCCAAATTCTTCTTGTATTTAAACCACTAGGACGAAGTCGCTTGCAAAAGCTACTGGTTAAAAATAATGTATTGAAACTGTAACTCTGACTATTTGTTAAGATTTTAAACAAGCAAATGACTAATCGAACGATGCGATTACGGGCCTTATTATCATAATTAATATCGAGAATCCCCTTCAAGCGAAAAATCCCCGTCGAGTATCATATAAATACCAGTTCGGTACAGTTAATGTTAGTATTGTTAGCATATTGTTAGTGTATCGAGTCTGGTCGTTTGTGCAATAATTATAAAATGAGTGGAAATAAAAATACATCAAAAGGATACCCTAGTAAGTGGATTTAATTTATTGATATGATGTACCGGAGTTTATTGTAGTAGAACAACCCATGCTCAACTCTGTTGTCAATGTTTTTGTTCGCATATGCTGTTTATAAGTCCTTGAGATTTTATTAACTGGCAGATATCACTGACCGATAAGGCTACTAATTGATCTTCGTATAATAGTTTTACTTGTGTATGAAGTGTAAATACATATTAATAAGTGCTCCAACAAAATATAGGTTTTTGAACAAAAATATTGCGATCGCATGCCTTATACACCAATGGTCAGGCACAGATGAGAAAGGAAAAAAACATGGCTACGGACACCAAAAATCACTAGTGGTTTAAAGTGGCTGGGTTCAATCTAAAAGAATCTTTAAATTGTAAATAACTATTGTATGAACTCTTTTCAGAATTCATTGCCGCTAATGTTTATCAGAAACCAACAAATTTACTACCGAAAATCCCACCTGAAGGCCCAAAACCAGCACCAGGCAAGAGAACCCCACAACCAATACAAGAAACGAAAATATGCTAAAATAAAATCGATTCATGCCTAATCTACATATCGTAAGATAAGTTACGGATACTTACCGTATAAGCTGCGATAGTCTACTTCGTAAATTAATAAAAAAACTAAACAACTCCCGACTCAGTTATTTTAAGATTTACATTTAGAATAGAATGTATTATAGAGTATAGTCCTATGTGCATTAAATTAGGACATACAGACTGCAGATAATAATTATCATATACGTAACTGACCGCAGATAATTATTTTGTAGCACTTTAAAAATGGATTCCTTTACTAAATTTATAAAAAGTGTTACACCGACACAATCACTCTCTGGTGAGTATTAGAATATCAATAAGAAATAGTGTTATAATCAAATTTTATTATTTTAATATATAATTATAATTAAGAGGATAATATTACAATTGCACGTCATATTAAAATTGTATATAAATAAAGTCTTTTAAAAAAAAGAGCGTTCCTCTTCCTTAAAGGCCGGCAACTCACTTGTAAGCCTCCTGGCGTTGCAGGTGTCGGCGGTTAACACATCACTCGAAGTGACCCGCCTGCTCATTTGCCTTCTCTTACTGGCTTAAGGCGCTGTAACCTGTATAGGTAGATAGTTAACAGTATATTGTCATATATAATGTGAAACGTGAGTGTGTAATTTGTGTGTGTTAGTTTGTGTGTATCTGCGTGATATATACCGAGAGGGCTACGCAGGCATTTCTATTTTTAAGCCTCGCAGTTATTTATACAATCAAAAAATATATGAAATTCAGAACATTATATGTTTGTATGTTATTTGTATCCTATACCTCACGGAAAACCCACGGATTTCCTCGTTGCCACATCAAGATCTAAAAATATACATGTATTATATCACTAATATTAATAAATATATATATATTAATATGTGATACTGAATACGTATGAGATTCAAAAACCTTTTCCCAGATGTGACGTCACCTATACCTCTTTTTGTAATTCACCATGTTTATTTAGATTTAGATTATGAAAGTATAATATAAATTATCGTAAAACAAGTAGATTGACCAATCATATACAATGTAATCCTCCTAATAAAATAAAGTACTTTATACCTATGATTAAAATATTATGGCTCGTAAGATTGTAATAGGCGCTTCTTATATCCCTTATATATTACACATGTATCAAAATCACCAAAAAAAAACGATTATTTCTTCAATAACAGATAACATTAAGCGCATACTATCAAGTCCTATTATTAAATATAGTGTTTAATATATGCTGAGTTAAAGTTTGTCACACCGCTTAATATTTATAGGTAACCAGCTGAGTGTGTTGTGGGTATCGTCAACACTTTTTTGTGTGTGAATAAAAACACATATTTTTCACACACTGTTTTTATTAAATTTACAGATAAAACCTTATGTAACGCCACGGTGTATCATAAGCCAACAAATCAATTGCCACCAACACCGCCTGGGTCACCGAAGCACAAAAAGGAGGCCAGTAAACAGAAATGTAAAAATAAATAATAAAATGGTATATTGAATTAAAAAAATTACATGTCTTTATAGTGTTGGATTGTATTAATTTATTTTTATATGCTAAATTATGATAACTTGGCAAGTGCATAAAGCAGCCACAAAAGTGGAGTCTCTGGTTTTAATTTAATAATAAACTATATGTATATTTTTAAGTTATAGATAATAAATGTAAAAAATATATATTAAATTGCGATATATTTATTTATCTGTGATAATTATCCTCCAAGGTTCAATTAAAAGGGCTGTGTTGTTCTAATTTTCAACTTCCGTTTCCTTAGAATTCCAAATGGTCAGACAGCCGTCCCTTTCCCACGCGCATTATATCGATATTTATCTCACATTCGCGAACGTATAAAAAAAACAACGTCACTGACCTCAATATGGTAAAATTGTATGGGACTATAATTTAAAAATGAACTTTGTGCTAATGCTATAGAGTTGATTTTTGAATGTAGATATTGAATGTCCGTACGCCATTGTTGTTTCACATGACATGTGTGCCAAACTGACAGTTCATTCAGTAGTACCGTTGCATCGAATGTTGGCAGTTGAGTGTTTATTTGATTATAGTGGACATACATTATTTTGGATTTTTCGTTCGATTTTTTTTGTAAGTCTTCATTTGTTTTTTTTATTTGGTATTTTAACATTTAGAGTGCCTTGACTTGTACCAACATAACCTTTAAGTTTTTAATTCCCTTAGATATCACTCAACACATGAATATTGTATTTAATTATCTAAATTTTGATTAACAACGTATGAAAAAAAAACAATCATGAAATTAGCGTTAACACCAGCGCGCGCGCATACACAAAGAAATTGAATCAACATAGATTGTCGATGGTCGATGGTTGAAAGTCTTTTATAAAAATAAACACATAACCCTTTCAAAAGATTAAGAATGTGTGTAGTCCATACTGTCCTTAATATTATATCTTATTTAATTACGACCGATGCCAAAACAAGTTACAATTATATAAAAACTAAATTCACTTTTGAGTGCATGCACTGCTTCAAAGTAAACTAACATATAGCTTAAGTCTTTATTTAATCACAGCCAAGTAGGTCAACTATTTAAAACTAACATATTTAAGTTATCTATATAATTAATTGAATATATCTAAGGCCAAGACTAATATATATCTAGACTGAATTTCAATTTTTAAACTGAATTCGTCACGTGTATTTATTCTGTAACTTTCTCTTTTACATTCTTTATGAGTCAAGATAATTAGGATTCCTACCTATGACTCAGTAACTAACTCATTACTAGAGGTCATTTTATAATAAATTTAAACTTTTTCTGTATTTATTTCTAGACAATACAAATGTGGTTTTAATTATGCCATTATTAAATTATAATCTTTTGTATATCTAATTGTTCATTTATTTAGCTAATGGAATATCCTTAATTTATTTAACAATACAGTAATAAGAGTATTACAATTATGAATCGAGGTTGTTCTCATTGTATAAGACCTTTTGGACCCTAGTGTATGAATGCACAGGTTTATAAAATAATTAAGAAATTGCCTGGTAGTTATTACCGGTGACCCAAGAGCTGGTGCTTTCCTTACGTATACATATATACAGGGAGGAAGTACCATATATATAATAGAATGTAATTTATTTTAGGGTCATCCTTTTATATAAGTCTTATTGTTAATACATATTTAATAATTAAAATTGCTCTTTATTACTTTACCATGAACGTTACGGTCCTACAAACAAAGCCTTAGATAACATACCGGTTACCATGGCAACCACGTTATATTTGAAAATTAAAAACATTCACACTTATAGCCGTTGTCAAACCAATATGACATAGTGACACTAATACAGGTTATGCGGCAAATATTCGATGTGTTATTGAACTGTAAATTAGCGTGGCAAAATCTTGCGCAAGGCCGTTTATAAAGAGGAAAACCTCTTGATGAAGATAGTAAGAACTACACACAATAAACTTTATGGGACTTGCATCGCAAATCCCTTATACTGATAGATCTAACATTAATAAATTAATTAGTTAGAATCATTTATAACGTCTTGTTTAAATCATAACTGTACGTAACAAAAAATCTTTTGATTTTTACCAATATGAAAATAGCTAACTAAACACATGGTTCGAATTGAATTCTTTTGTGTGTCCATTTACTGACAAAGTCTATATAAGAGTAAAACGTTCAGTTTTGAAAACAGGCAAATTTATATTACTTTTGAGAATTGATTGAAATTGTTCCCCTTTAAAAGTTCTATTAAAAAGTCCACAATATGTCTAGCTTTTAAGGTTTCACTGTGTTTTTATATTCAAATCGTTCTAAACTTACTTACATCTGGTGTTGGGAAACACTTAGTTTATATGCTAGTGCATAAAACCATAATTGTAGTTAAACCATATATCCACCGCGTATAGAAGACATTCCCCTGCCAAATTTGGAGTTCGTCTTCTGCGCAAAATATTAATGTAACTAGATCATATATATATTAGTAATTAATTATGACCTTGACCCGTCCCAATTGAAGGTTTGTATTGTGACGATTGCTAACGGTAATTAACGGGCTTCCGCATTTACTAATTTGAGTTTCTTTGTTATGCGAGTTAGTTGCTTCAAAAATAATACTGAGATCATTTGCAAAAAAAAAATCAACCCAGCCGAGTTTCTTTCCTGCTTCTTCTCAGCTTAGTCGCGTACTAACAGGCATAGAATCAATAAGATTTAAGACGATTCAAAATGGTCCTATGTACCTAAGTGAAGTAAGATATTTTGACTTATTTTGAAGGAGTTGCCAGTTCTTCCCTTGATTTGGGAACTGGCAGTAAACGTAATTATGTGTAAGCTAAATGTGAATAAACATATTTTTATTTTGATTCGAATTAGTAGATTACCAAGGCAAAACTACTTTTCTATAAAGTTACTATTCCTAAGCTACGTGTAAACGAGTATCGACTGATTAATTTTCAAATCGTTTACCCCAAAGAATGTGTGCAAAGTTAAATATAAAATAACAAGTAGAGTGTTTTATAGGTATTTACATTGTGTTACACACCTAAGTAAAACTCTAATAGTACCGGACTTTCTGTCAACGTAGACTTTCTGACTATTCTATCTATGATGGGAAGCGAAGTTATTAGTTAGTTAGTGTCGACACAAACCCATATAAACATAAACACAAATACTCACATACGTACGTGTAATACGTAAGACACATAAGACTAAGAAGAGACTTACAATAGTAAATATTAGTAGTAGTAGTAGAAGTAGATAAATACAATATTTCGTGTTTTTGTAGTTTGTTCCCAATGTAGAAAATTTGAGAGAGAGTACCAAAGCTATGTAAAAAAAACTTATCTAACCCCCAAGTACATCGACATAAAGTCTTAACCCTTCATTTGCATTTAAAAATATCTTTAATCGCTATCCAGGAAGTGTCCCATTAAGCAGCGAGGGTCGCACCTCACGTAGCGACTCCAATGATCTTAAATTTACGCCACCTCGGGGCCTAATCGACCATTTTTTCCCGGCTGATTACCGGGACGCTAATATTGACCCCCCCCCGCCCCTCCTCAAACAAATGTTAACCCCTTTATTCGTTCCCCCTTCGAAAAAAAGCCCATAAAATATATCTAATTAAAAAATATCCCCGTCTCAAGGCTGACGTTCATAAAGAATGTCAATTAAAGTGGGACGGTTTCTCTTATTTTTTTTTTTTGGCAATATTTCGTGTCTTTCCGCGGCCGGCGAAGGGTTAAGATAACGAAATTAGTATCGGTATGAAATATTGAGTAATTTAATATTTGTTGGGGGTCCTTTGTAGCTTTTGTTTGAAGTCTGGTGCTTTTTTTTTGTTAATCTGACTTCTCGATCAAAGGGTGAGCAAGAATTATCAAGGGAATAGGTGTAGACTCTACCTGAAACAGTATTTCATATGATAAACACATATTTAATCGCATATTACAATAGAATTCCACTCATATAAAGTAAATAGATACATATTATATATAAGATACAATCAATCATGTATTGTATTCTATGATTGTCAGATCTATCCAGTTGAGTCTTGAGATTACTTCCTTCACATGTTATTTTTTATTGATATATTTAAGCCTACCTGCAGACTGCCTCTGCAGTCCACACAAGGAACTGACTAAAGCAAGAAGACGGTTATTTCTCTATACTTTACAATGAAGTATGAGAAAGTTGTAATTGTAAATAGAATATTTACAACCTCTGTCAATGCAATTGATTAGGTTTTAAGAAAATTTAAATTAAATGCTCCGTCTTCTAGATATCAAAGTATTATTTATAATTTTTGCATTGATGTTCCTAAATTAACATACAAAATACATTATTTTAATAACAAATTTGAAGTTACAAATAAGGTGGAAGCTGGGTTCTGTGTTGTGGGTTCAGCCGTACTAGTGTGTTTGTGTGTGTTTATGTATATTTGCGTGTTTGTGTGCGATTGAAACGAATGTTCTAACACACCCATGTGTTAGAACATTCGTTTCAATAAGAAGCCTTCCTACGTATGACGTATACGTTGCAAGTCAACTTACGACAACCGATCTTTTATAATTGTAATAAAACATATGAACTTTAGAATTGATTTATTCGATAAATCGTCTTAGTTACAAGCATCGCTTCCTATTTGGTGGATTGGTATATCGATATAATCAAATTGACTTCCGACAAATTTAAAACGCGCGTTAAGTGTATTTTGGTTGAAAAGGCATACTATACCGTAAACGAATATTTAGAGGACAAAGATCCCTTTAATGTGTCGGCAATTGGCTCAGCATCGGGACAGTTCAATTCTTGAGTAGCCTTAGAATGCTTTGGTATTTTAATTGTCAGTAGCACAATTTTGTATTAATTGTTTATTTTAAATCAGCTATCGAGTTTCCTGCCGGTTCTTCTCGGTAGATGACTGCCTTCCGAACCGGTGGTAGTGTAAAAATTGAAGATTCAAAAGTGTCTTTATAAAGACCTACTTGAATAAAGATATTTTCAGTTTGAATTTGAGTTTGATAGCTTTTGCGTGTAGCTCTAGTAGTTTTCTTCTGTTCTGTTTGAATCGAGCGGGATGTTCTATCATAACAATTTACGAAATTATGCATTTAACAGAAGTGAGAAATGTGTGAGACTTCCAAGCCAGGCTTAGAAGTATCTGTTGACATCCATTTTAAGAGGAGTTGGGTTCTTTAAATTCACATACGAAAATTTACTTGGTTACTAAGGTAATTCAGACCATGGAAGGCTGCGTCTTAGAAGCTTGTCATTTGAGCTTATCCTTCATCTGATTCGGTTGTTCAATGCAATCAATGCATACTCTGACATAAAGACCAAACTTTTGAAATTTATATTTATAGTTTTATGTTATTTTTCCATCATTCAAATTACATTAATAATATATTTTAAATACTACGTTTTTATTACACTTCATACATACTTCACTACTGCGCAAAATATATGTTTTTTTTATTCTTTAAAAAAGCAATATGTTTATTTCGGTATTAATTTTTATTATATAAATTTTACATATAAAAGACTAGAAAATTTCAAACAACTCGGAAATTGTCTTATAATTTAATTAACCTTAGCGTTAATTAACTAGCATAGATTAACATTTCTACAAAACAGCTAACTAATTTCATTTGAATGAAAAACGTTTTTTTTTTAAGAAAATATAAATCTTTAGCGAAAACTCCTTGAAAAATCCTTATTAAATCCCGCCCGGCTAAATAAGTTCGTTTGGCGGGTGTAATTTTTTCCTTCTTTTTATTAGGGATACATTGAAACGCAAGGAAAACCGTACACGAATGTTATTAATTTAAAAGTATAGAACCTCCTTTTACTTATTGTCTTAATTGACATTGACAGTTGGTTAGTCCACAGACTACATAAAATCAACACACAAGTTTGTAGTTTATGAATTCTATTGCACCCTTAATACTAACTTGCTGTGTTTTAATTGTATACCATATTTATTATCCAATACTATAAAATATGTAGGGATTTACTTACTTACTTAATTAGCGTTCTTAGGCCCCACGTCGGGGCAGAGGGCAGAATGTAGGGGTTTACTTGTTTCTAATTCCTTAAAAACTGGCAACGCACTGCCAATCTGGTGATGCAGATCAGAGAGTAATGTGCACATATTTCTTGCGTTTTAGGTCACTTTATGTGATTATTATTATTAATTAAAAAAATAACTTTAATAAAAACAAAATAATAAAACGATTTTTCAAAGTTTGGTCCATGTCACACCCATAATGCTGGCGGCATTTCCTCACTATATCTTAGGCACCGGTACCAGTCGCCAACTTAACTCCATAATGAGCTCCTGAGTACCTGAATCCCAAGGTCTAAAACTCTTATTTCAAACTCAAACTCAAAATATCTCTATTCAAATAGGTCTTTATAAAGACACTTTTGATACGTCAATTTTTACACTACCACCGGTTGGGAAGGCAGTCATCTACCGAGAAGAACCGGCAAGAAACTCGATAGTTATTTTTTAAAAATAATCAATTAATACAAAATTGTGCTACTGACAATTAAAATAACAAAGCATTGTATGGCTACTCAAGAATTGAACTGTCCCGATGCTGAGCCAATTGCCGACACATTAAAGGGATCTTTGTCATCTAAATATTTGTTTACGTTTTTAAGTCTTATTATCAGTATTATTAACTTTTATTAACAATACCAACATTGCCAGATACTTTATAAATAACAAGTATTATACGGAACCCGTTTCACGTCTCGCTTTTACTTTTTTTAACGAGGCAACATTCTTGGCGATTTGTATGGCTTACGTTGTATAATTAGCGATTGTCTCTGCCGGGGTGGGCGGTGGCAATTTTGTATTGATGATATTTTTTTTCACTTGACTAATGAGGGGACGGTGAGAAATTGGCGGATTTGCAAACATATCGCGGGATTCTAGCAATTAAACAGGATGATAATTAGCTTAATTCGTTGGGTTTTTTTTTTAAATTTGTACTGATTACAACATTGCCAAACATTTAAGTACGACATTTTTTGATTAAATTTATTATCTGATACATTGCGAAATATATACATAGATATAACATATTCAAATGCAGTGTGAACTCCACGCCACTCGATTCAACGACAATCTCTCTAAAGCGTTGAAATTGACATTGGTTGGTTTCGCTTGTATTCCGTACAATGATTTTTCTTCTCTCGACTACTGTCTTTAACGCCATAGAATGCAGATTCAGTGTAGTTATATAAAGTAAAAGGTCACCTCACATATGGAGAGGACTTGAACCCAGGCCCAGATGATGGAGGAGGCCTATGCCCTAAGGTGGACCGGATTGAATGGCTTATAATGATTACACAATAAATATAGCTTATATTATATTTATACTTTGTAATAAATTATTGGTATGTCACACATACGACCAATAAAAAATATCACAGTGAAATAATGTACTGAAATATACTCTAAAATAAGTAAAAGAGAAGGTACCTCATAGCAGTGATTTTCAATTCTACCCTCGAAATAATTAAACATTGATTATTTTAACACACATATCACCGACAACACATTTCATCAAGTTGTGTGATAAACTAGAATGGCTGTCACCGATGAAAAGTAAATACATAAATAAATAGATATGCAACTTGTATGCACTGCGAACGAACCTAACAAAGCCTCTCTGGGTAAAGCTTAATGTGGACAAGACATAATTTTTATTTTAACCATATATATACTGCTGATCTTATTGCTTTGACCGTCAAAATCCATTTATTTAATGCTTATTTAGGAGTTACTAATTCTGAGTTAAACTTGACTAACTTTTATGCAACACTTGACAACTGAACCAAATTTAAGAAAGCATGTTATTTGGTACTAGCTTTCCGCCCGCGGCTTCGCCCACGTGTAATTTGGTTAAGTAATGATCGTTATTAATGATCTCGACAGGGCTTTCTTTCACGGGCTAAAATCTTGTTACAATTGGAATTATATATAGCCTGTGTTACTCAGGGATGATGTAGCTTTACATGTACAAATGTTATCAACATCCTCTGTTTCTATGGACTTGATGTTTATTTACCATTTACGTGATTATTTTTTTGTTCTGTACTTTCAAGTTGGTCCCGTAGTCAGGATCCGATGATTCAGGGAAATCGAACGCAACTTTCAAATTAACTTACAGGCAATTACTTTTCTGAAAATTTTATATTCTGATAGTCAAGCTTTAGACTTGTGTAAATATATAATATATAAGTGTATGTATATATATAATATGTAAACAAAATGAAAGGTAGCCGATAGCCTCAAACAACCAAAACAATTGTTTTTACTGGTATTAAACGCAAAGCTTATTAGTCCGGTATTTCCATTTATAAGTTTACTTTCACATGTGTCAGTTGCTCACGTAATTCCCAGAAACTAATGCCAAAGTGAAAGCCGTTGTGAATCACAGATTGAATGACATTCAACCAGTGACATTAGAATTGGTCAAGTATTATCGTAAAACAGTTTACGATCTGTACCCAGGTATTCGCTTATAACTTGAGCTAATTAACTCAAAAGTTTATACACACACAGACACAGACACACAGACACAGTATTAAAAAAAACTTTTGTCTCCGTTAATAACCTTCAAATTATTACCATTTGACAGAACCATGTGGAAAGAGTTTTATAAAATATCTTATTTTATAAATTATCTTTTATAAAATATCTTATTTTATAAATTATCTTTTATAAAATATCTTATTTTATAAATTATCTTTTATAAAATATCTTATTTTATAAATTATCTTTTATAAATACTTTATTTTGATGATGAAAGGTTATTTATTTGTATTTGATTGGTCATGCTCCAAAAATCCAAACAAAAGTTTCCTGCGTACACTTTAGTCGCGTACAGGCGTAGAGTTCAGATATAGGCCTATTCAAAATCGTCCTGTACCTAACTGAATAAAAAGATTGACTATTACTACTGTGTACAATCATAACGTTATATTATAATAAATTTCATACGTGACTTTAGGAACATGTGCTTGATGTTTAGCAATTGAAAACGTGTTGAATTACAAAAGATAACTTATAAAACACTTGAGTTTGATGATTGAAATATTTTATCAATTAATCGTTTTTCTTATTAATAAAATAAAAATAAAAAATATGCATTTCTATCATCGGAGGACAAAGCGAAACAAGGGCACACATTTAACATTATAGTGAGAACAACTCGCAAACACAGTTCATCTAAAATATAATATAAATATAAATTTTCTGTGAGAGAGTGGTATTTCTCCGGCCATGCCTGCCCATTCGGCTGAAACTCTTTAGTAAAAGCATGGCACTCCCGTTATTTGTATTTTTAGTTCAATTATTTTATTGATCTTATGTGATAATTATTATCGTAAAGTGCATTATTGAAGTATGAGTTTATTATTAGATCTCAATTTCTATTTGACTCCCGATCCTATCCGATCATACTCCTCACTATCATCATTTAAATCACTTATTCGTAAGCATTTCTTGTCTACAATGTAATTATTAATTTAAATTATTTCTTAGGAAGGAATACAGTTGTACCCTGTTTTATTCTCATTTCTATTAAAATGTATTTATAATGTATTTGGTTTAGGAATGTCCACATTAAGTTAACGTATAAAGCATTTGTAGCGAGGCAAAGTTTGAGCGCGTTTGTGTACGGCGTGAAAGCAACGCCGATACAGTTTCTACCTTACACAAATATTCAGTACATATTACTTTAAAACTTATCATTCATTAATATTATTTCGAGAAATCACTAAATACATATATTTAATATGGAATTGAAATAGTAATAATAGCCTTTAGATGACAATGTACGTAATATTTCTTGCGGCTTTGTTAATGATTTGCATACATTTATGAATTAATTTTATGTATTTATTTATTGCACTTGAACAGTAGAAGTAAATGATGTTAATAGTTAGTACATGTAAGAGCAACGAGCGGTCATATCGCTAATAAGCGATCTGTTCTAGACAACCCACACAAAGAATACATAAAATACAATTAGACTGGTGCAAAGGGTGCGAAGTAAACAAAAAATAAAAGACAACATACATTAAATTAAGTAAAATCGGAAAAAATATGCTCACTCAATTCTAGAATTATTAATAATTACATTGTAGACAAGAAATGCTTACGAATAAGTGATTTAAATGATGATAGTGAGGAGTATGATCGGATAGGATCGGGAATCAAATAGAAATTGAGATCTAACAATAAACACATACTTATCACATAAGATCAATAAAATAATTGAACTAAAAATACAAATAACGGGAGTGCCATGCTGTTATTTAGAGTTTCAGCTATGAATGGGCAAGCACGGCTGAAGAAATACCACTCTCTCACAGAAAACCGACGTAAAGTGATACAATTGGACTTTGTTCATTTTGTACTCGCCTTTCGTTCGGTGATTGAGATCTTCCGGTGCCCATCCATTCCCCTCCCCCGTCCTCTTCCCCTACCCTTCCATTTCTAATTTCCATTTAAAGACTCACTAGTTCCCAGCCGCGTGAGTGTCTATGGCCGTCGACTTCACCTTTATGGTGGGCCTCTTGCTCGTTTGCCCCCTCTTCTATAACAAATAAAAAAAAACTTTTAATAAAGTCCTCTAAGCAAAATACCCATAATGCTGGCAATATATAGCCGTCCTCCATATAACATATGCTATATAATTCTTGAACATAATCTTGGTTCGATTCATCGATCGATTTCAATGAATAATTATTCATAACAACGAATTTTATATAAAAATAAAATTAAAAAGTCTTTTGATTTTATAAACTTTCAAAGCTCATAATCGAACTTGCTAGAATTCATAGTTTCTTGAATCCCATTACTTACACTTATACACTGTGTAACCTAGCAGTGCAAAATAAGTGAGAAAAATACACGAAATATTAGTGATATACAGTCTATATTAATATAATGCGTCTGATAATAAACCGGATGCGGAAGCACATCGATCCCTCTATCTTGACACTACATAAATAACCTTATTGAATTGGAAATAAATCATCGCTTGAGATGTGTATTATTTAACACAGGCTTCATCTCGTTTTGAGACTAGTACAAAGTATGATATTCAAACTCAAACTCAAAATATCTCTATTTAAGTAGGTCTTATTAAAGACACTTTTAAATAACGAATCAAGTACATACTTAGGTATTTAAGCTAAATAGCTTAAATAAATAGCACTGAAGGTTCTATTGCGGTTTGAAGGTTTGTAAATATTTTCTAATATTAGATCAAATATTTAATAAAACATATTTAAATATTTTACTACTAACTAATTTAATATTTTGTTTACAAAATGCTTGGTGTGGAGAGTTTTTATTTGAATTAGCAATACTTGCATGGATAAATATTTATATATAAAGAGTTCGACTTAATTTTACAATACTTATAACTCGAGATCTGCTGGACCCAAGTTTTCTTTCTATATATTCATAATAATATTTTTTTCTATATCTATCTATATTAATATTTATCATTGTATTACGTTCACCAAAACCTAAAAAGGTTCGTCCTAGTAGACATTAAAATACAAATATTTAAAATATATATATTTTTTTGTTATTTGCTATACCGTAAACGAATATCTAGAGGACAAAGATCCCTTTAATGTGTCGGCAATTGGCTCAGCATCGGGACAGTTCAATCCTTGAGTAGCCCTACAATGCTTTGTTATTTTAATTGTGAGGCACACAATTTTGTATTAATCGTTTATTTTAAAAGAGCAGCTATCGAGTTTCTTGCCGGTTCTTCTCGGTAGATGACCTTCCGAACCGGTGGTAGTGTAAAAATTGACGATTCAAAAATGTCTTTATAAAGACCTACTCGAATAAAGATATTTTGAGTTTGAGTTTTGAGTTTGAAAGGTACTACACTTATTATATCTACTACAGTAGTAATATGCTATAGAATAGAAGATTAAATTTCCCTATATCATCACATATGCCTTTAATTTATTAAACAATTTTTCCCTTCATTGCTTTTAATGCCATGTTATAACGATACGTTAGTCATAAGAACGTTGCAAATCCAATAAAAACTGCGAAGCAGTATCATCCTTACCATTGACTTTATAAAGATCCAATTTCTAATCATACACATTCTAATAAAGATACATTCGATCCCGGCGACTAATACTCAATAGAACCTTATAACAACGACGTAAGGTTGGGAATCGTGTATCACAATGAAAAACACAAATGGAGGGAAAAGTGTTTGTAAAATTTATTATGTTTGACGTCTTTTGATCGTGTTCTTTACAAAAAAGAAACGCTTCAAAGATTGATTTTAATTTAATAGAACGGTATCGAGGTAAGGCTCTATCGAAGGCTTTTTGGCGATTAGCCGCGTCCCGATACACAAAGGGATTAATATCTTTTATGAATATTACGTGTACTGATTTATTGGTTACAAAGGCACTTAATATTGAGAATTTCATTTAATATTTCTTAAAATGTGATAATTTCTTTATCCTTATAAATAGCATATATGTTTGTTTCAGTGTCATCATGCCACCAGCTAAAGAGCACAACGCTAAAGCATCATACGGCCGGTCTATTTCGAACAGTGAGTTCTATGAATATTGAAACTTAAATGAAATTCTTATTTTTTTTATTTCAATATAACTAAAAACTATACATTAAAAAAGCTCTGTTATTTACGTATGTATTTATATATATATATATAGATACGGAATTGTTTTCTTTATATATATTGTTATAAAAGATAAAAAGAAATCTACAATATCATAGAGTAGAATATAAAAATATTAAATGAACAGATAAACCTATAAATAGAGAATAGACAATTATGTGATCATGGTATTTATAAAAAAAATAATAGAAAAACTAAAAACGAAATAAACAGTTTCAACGAACTTATCAAGAGAATTTAATCTGGCATTGAATTTGAAAAATATACATGACTTTTTAACATTCTATTCTAAAATACTCGAACCTTATCAACACAAAGGTTATATATATTTCAGATGAAACAACAATGTCTGCGCGCGTGTATCACCCAGCAACAAATCTGATGCCGCCAACACCACCAATTTCCCCCACGGGCCCAGCACCAATGTTCCCAGGCCGCAGCCAGTCCACGAGTTCCTGGAGCCGTCAGAATAGTAACAGCAAATACTCTTGAAGGACCCCTAATCCTAGGGATGGAACAACATTAGCCAAACGGCTTGAGCCGGACGCAATTGAAATAAAAAGGATCTGTTAAAGAGCTCCATCTTTTGGAGCTTATTGAGTGTATCTAGTCGAAATATTGACAATTTGATATTGTTAATTGTAATTTTGTCTCATTTCCTTTATTAGTTAATCTGAAATTAAAATAATGTAAAAACATTTTTTTTTATTATTATGCCTTGTTTTTCAAATTAGGTATAGATAAAAACAAACAAAGATGTCACATATAAAAAACATATATACTAATATGTACATATACAGTTATCAATTATTGAATGCGTAGTACCAGTCGACGAAGATATATAATAAATATTAAAATTATTTTTTTGTTATTTATTTTCTTAATTTGGAAGGCAATTTAGTAAAATGTATTCCTAAGTAATGTTTTATTAAGCGTTAAATAATAGAAATAATTAATTCTAATATAAGTATCTGGTTAGGAATATTATCTTATCAATTTATTGATATAATTAAAAATATATCAAAATGTGGTATTCATAGATAAGATAAAATTTTGTATAAACATGATAATGTATAGGTTATTTTAATAAAACATTTTAATACATATTAAAAATCTCTAATTATTTATACCATATTAGCTTATATGTTAAAAAGAAGCGAAAGTAACTCTCAATTAAATAGTACGAATGAAAATATATTAATAACTGAGTTAGGTTTAGAGACATCTATGATCTGCAATTACAATCTGTACGACGACTTCTCTAGATTCTGAATCGTGCGCATAAAATTCTATTAGGGTATACTATTGGGCACTCGAGCCTACGAATCAAAAATAAAGGTTCAACCTTCATTCATAATAGTAATTCTTACACTTATGTCTTGAATTTACTTCTTAAGTTACCAAATCTATGTCGTAGATCGGACAAAAAGAACTGACAAGAAACTCTCTTACAAATAAATCGCCAAGTATGTTCTATAGAAAGTATAGCGCTGGTTACACAATACTCGATCAAAGCCATACTAGTTACAAGCCATTAATTTACGGATTAAATTGTTAATATTAATTAACTAAAGCGACATCTGTTATAAGGAATAATTACTACTACGTCAAATTGTTCGCCATATATCGATAACATAAAGTAATTCACTTAAAACTATAATTTTACTTAATACAAATAATATAGACCTATTAATATAGCAGAATAATTATTTGAAACAAAAAAAATAGCTCGTGTTAATATTGCGTTCAGCGCCATCTCTTGTATAATTACGGAACTACAATGATAAATCGATCGTCAATCGAAAATACTATCGTATGTGATTGTATTAGTAACAATATATATCCCAAGATGGCGCTGCTAATGTTAATGAGTTAATGCGATCTTGGTCAAGAAAATGTCATTCGTCTTTGCTTCTTTGATCAGTTTTGGCAACGTCTTGTCTCTTGTCTCTCTCAAAATGAGTTTTTCATAATTTTTTGTTAGACTCAGTCTTTTATTAGGCCTACGAGTTGATATTAATTAGTTGAGTGTAAGTCACATTTAGCTGTTTTCTTATAACAGGCTTACAAATAAGAAACTCCCCTTTTCACAAATTATTAATCTATCCATAATAATATATTCGCTTTTTTTTATTTAAACCAAACTTTTTGACGATAAATTTAGTTTTATTTGTCGTTAAACGAAACCAATATCTCTCTGTGGCCATTGTCCCGGAATTATCAGCTCCCTCGTGATAGCAGGATTTTAATTTAAAATTCTCAAAACTTATAGATTTATGGGTGTTGAGGAGTTTTAATTAATATCTTTAGCATTTTAATACTTTGACCAACTTCGCTTAGTCTTATTGTAACTGCTCAGATAAAATCAATAAGTAGACATAGAATTTAATATATCATACGAAAAATAGTACTGTGTGTTTGTATTGTTCTCATTATAACGTAAATGTGTGCTCCTATTTCGCTATGCCCATTGCTAGTAAAGGTTATTTTTTATTGTTTTTATATAATACAAATGACTCATTCGCTGGTGGATGGTGTAATGGTTGCAGATCTTTACAACCGTACAGTGAAACATGCTTACCGATTTAAAGAAGTGGCGGAGAGTTTCTGGCCACTACTCGTCCGCTCTCGGCTCTCGGTAGAGTCAAAAATTTTTTTTTGATTCGATTTGAAATAAATCTTTAATCACATAGGTATCTTACACTTATGAATTGTCAAAAAAATCTGTCTACATTCACTGCCAGTTCCCAAATCAAGGGCGTAATGAGGACGAGAAGAACTGGCAAGAAACTCTCCGTCAGTCTGTTGTATCAGATATTTTACAATCGATCTTGAATGGTTGTTTTATTTGGTACTAAAGTTTCGATTTATATTGTTTATCGCTCAATTTAATTTAAAAAAATTGAGTCTCATATAAGATCATTATTAATAGATCTTGCAGAGGTTACAATTCGCAATAAATAGTGATTAGTGTGGGCAGTCTGCGCCTGAGTGCAACAATAGGTCAATTTTGTAATCAATTGTTATTACCACGCCTATAAAAACTAGTATGAAAAGACAAATAATACATTTGTCACAATACTAAAAATAACTTAATCACATCCATATACTATTAAAAAATATTTCGTACAAAATACTAATAATATAATAATATATAATGTTATTTTGGATTTTGAAAGGTTATTTGTGATTTTCGATGGCCGTTCTGTTTTTGTTTTGTTGCGATGATCTCTATCATTGTTTAATTTTGTCTCATTTTAAAAAAATTATGTTCCTAATGTGAAATATGTTACTGATAATTTTGTATTAAGCATTCATAATATGTTAGAACTGATAAAAAATTAAGCATTGCATTCGCATTGTGTCTGCAGCACATCAGATCCTTTGCATGTGCAGACTCTAGATGCGATAATTTTTAGCACTCAAGATCTTTTTTTTTAAACTGGCCAAGGTAGTGCTAATTCCCTATAAAGAATTAATTTATTTGTTTTACGAAAACCAAACACAAGACACATCACAAAAGTACAATAACAGAAAAAGATATATGACAAAAATACAGAGGCATCCTAAAACATGTTTCACAGATAATATATATTATATACGCAGTCACAGAAATAACAAAAGCCATAGGAAGAAAGACAAGACACAATTATTCTATACATTAAAAGTAACATACCTCATTACAAACAGAAAAGGAGAAGTAAAATATAAGATATATTGTTAATACTATATAATACACAAAAATTTGCTATAACAGTGATTTCAATTTCGATTCTACATTACACCTAAACTATATTTATTCGTATAATAAGTCTAGTATATTACGGTTAAAATTGATAAATCGTCCTCTTATTACCTCTTTAATAGGGGCGTAATAGGGGGTAATAAGGGGGTAAACCTTATCATCCCTATTACCCAATAAATTAAGATCATGTTAAACAACATAAAGAAATAAAGAAAATCCTTAATTTCGTTAAAATCTTTAAAAGATGGTATTGTAAATTTTTCCATTCCATTTCATCCAGGTTTTTTGTGAATTTGAATAGTGGAAAACTGGGAAATGTTTTTTCCGGTATTCATAGTGTACAATGTACCCTTAGCTTAGATAAATGCTGATCACTTTGAGAACGTTGCAAGGAAACAATAGAAACACAGGCGTCTTGTGACAGTCTATAATTAGATGAACCAATTGATGGGCTAAATATAGAAGTGACCACTTGGTATGTAGGACAATCGATAAGATATAATTCCAATAAATTTGTTGGGTACTTGAGATTTGTGTCATAGTGTTCTATATGGAATTGTCTTTAGTAATTCGGATATTTTTTTATTTCGGGACGTAAACTTATAAATTTCATTTTTGAATGTATGATATGTATTACTTTATGTTATTTTAGTTTGCAATTTTATTTTATTTGTTTTGATTTTGATGTTTATTTATACATAATATGTCAAAAAAAGGCATTTTTTTGTTAAAGTGTAATTTTATTGTATATTGGCATAAATTAAATTTATAAAAAGATATGCCCCGGGTGAGGATCGAACTCACGACCTTAAGATTATGAGACTTACGCGCTGCCTACTGCGCCACCGAGGCCGTGACTTGTGGCGCAAATTCATCTTATATATTAAACATTACGTGGCACGTCATTGTTTTTAAAATTATTTAAAATTAAAATATACGTATAGACATACAGAAATATTTTTCGAAAAATACTAAAGTTAATATAATAAGACATACACAAATGAAACATTTATTTCATATGTGTATTTCTAAAACACAAAACCATACATATATTTTAGAGTGTCGTGTTATCAACATTTTCTAATACATTTTGATTCGGCTGAAAACGAATATAATACCACTTTAGTCAATAGATTATCTGTGCACACTTTCTGACATATGTCAACTCTGGCGGGGCCGGAACCGTCTCCTACTCCTGCACCACCTTAAGGTGTATTCCAGGCTTGCGGAATTGTACGCGTTTGATGGAGCTATCGGTTTGACACCTCTCATATCAGTAGTGTTATAAAAATAGGTATTTCACAGAGTAATAGGTGTGTAGTGATTACAAACATTCAACGATAATTTAAAACGGCAAAACAAATAACAGTTGGCTTCAGTTGCAGTCAAAATTCACACTATTCCAATGTCAGAATTAATTAAATACAGCCCACCGACGGATATATAGAATCTAGATGAGCCATTGTTGTTTTAATTTGACGGGCACGAATGTTTAATGTGGTATAAAAATTTAAAAAAATAATAACACTTTTTTGTCTACATACGTAGTGTGTACCAGTAGTTTTGTACAAGGGCGTCGCCAAGGGGGGGCAGGGAGGGGCAGCTGCCCCCCCCCAGAGATTATAAAAATGTTGCGAAATATAATGAATCCCCGAAAATTATATTTTAATTAACCTAATATAAACAAACAACGACCATTATAATATTAAAATCTGATTGATAATTTAAAAAAATACGCTGTACGCTGTACACTTATTCAAATTCAAACTCCTTTTATTCTATTGTTCTAATAAATGTTATTATAACTTTTTTACATGTAGTCCAGAGCTCGTGCTCGTGTAGCTTTACACATTGTACTGTCACAGAATACCTACAATTCTCATTCATAAAGAATGAGAAAAGTATGAATTGTAGTATGTAAAGTTAACTTGCCCCCCCTGCGCCATCGGCTGGCGACGCCCTTGGTTTTGTACATATTATATTATTGTGGAGGAAGCTATGCGTTTAATCTAAACAAAACAAAACAAATCACAAAACAAATTTAAAAAGTTTGGTCCTTGTGGCAGTCGATGCTTATACGCTGAGCGAGAAAAGCTCTTGGCTCACCGGTACTGACTACCAGGCGCCAACCTATAGAGGAGAATCTTTGAGTTTTTAAAAGCCTGACCAATGGAACAACGGCTGATCCTGATAAGTTGTTGACATGTTCAATGAGAAATAAATTGTTGGTAAAATATATATCTTTTATGTATAGTTTCTGTCGTAAACGCTGGAGCACTTATTTTAACAAATTCAAGGCTACTCTAATATAACTGAGTTCGTTACATTAAATACCGTAAGTAACACAGCGAATTGTAAGGGACTTTATTATTTTATTTATTTCACACATTGTTGCACAGTAGATGTGTGTAATTTTAATGTATTTTAATATGTATCACTGACGTAAATCAAAGTGAACGTCCAGTACTCTAATCCCAAGGCTCACCGTAGACAGTATGGCCCATAAATTGAGCAGGCCTGTCAATTGCATTCGTTCGCCAATAGTTGCGGTCACCGGCGTGTGGCATTTCGCTTTTTGTTTTACGCAAAACCGAAATTGTATTACACATATGTTTTTATAAAAAAAACTTACACGTCAATTTTAAAGGCTTTTTAGTCTTTTTATTGTTTTGGTTATTGACGTGTTATATAGGTAAAACCGAATCGTTAATTATTTATTTATTTCACACTTTATCGCACTTAAACACTAGAAGCAAATGACGTTAACAGATGTTAGTACATATAAGAGCAACGGGCGGCCTTATCGCTAATAAGCGATCTCTTCCAGACAACGCACACGATAAAAGAATACTTAAAATATGATAAGACAGGTGCAAAGGGTGCGAAGTATACAAAAAAAAAAAATAATACAGAAACAAAACACAACATACATTAAAATAAGAAAAACCGAAAGATATCCTAATTTAAATCTAGAATTATAAGTAATTATATGGTAGACAAGAAATGCTTACGAAGAAGTGATTTATAAGATGATAGTGAGAAGACTGATTTGTAAGCACCACGCGCGGTAGTTTAAACAATTTGAAGTTTGCTAAAAAACTGATGATGAGATTGTTGTGGGAATCTTCTCAGACCGGTCTATTTTGGAACCCTCGTAGTTAAATATATTTTAAAAAATGTATGTTCGCTGATACACAACATAGCCGTCCTATTTTTCATTTGATACCCTCACAATCATTTTTTTTAAATTATCAAAAAAACACGAGATAAACCACAAGACCGAAACCGAATTAATTAGATTACATTGATTAATCACATAATCAAATTTAACAGCCCCAGGCAATTTATAATTGAAAAAAAAAACCTTAAAATGATAGCGGAAGACCCCGTAAATCACCCTGTAGATAAGCGAGGAATAAGAAGCCACCTCTTTGCTAATTAAAAATAAATAACCAATGTGGAGAGAGAATATAAAAATATTCGCCTATTGGATATGCCTATGAATATAGGCTTTATCTATGTGACTGAATAGTCACATAGATAAAGCTTAGTGCATCAGTGACTCTATATGCCTGGTATATATATAAACATTATATATATATATATATATATATATATCTTTATATAAAGTTCTCGTGTCACAATGTTTGTTCCTTTACTCCTCCGAAACGGCTTGACTGGTTCTCATGAAATTTTGTGAGCATATTGAGTAGGTCTGAGAATCGGCCAACATCTATTTTTAGAGTCATTTTTTTTTAAGGCAAAACGATGTTTTTTGGGATCAGCTATAGATCAAATATAGAACTAACATGGCTAAAGACCTTGAATGTATAATTTGGCAATATTTACAATGATGATGTTACGACTACTTTTCTTTCCTTATTTAGAAAAACGACAAAAGCCTATTATTTCCAGGAGGCATTCAATCTTATACAACGAGGCCATGAATATCATGATATATGAATCTCAGATTTCTATGGTCATGTTATTTATGACGAGAAATAAACGATCGAAAGACAAAATGTTAATTATAAAGATTCCATTGCGCACAAACCGCTGTCGAAAAAATTGGTGGCCTAGGATTGACGCTCAAGTTTTGTTGGTATTGAAATGATTTTAAATTTCCTCTTTGGATATCTGTCCGAACTAGTACGACTTAGAGTCCTTCAAGAAAAGCTCTTAGCATTTCCACAAGATACCAGACACGTGTGTGTCTATGGGGGGCGAATTCAGCTTCATGGTGTGCCCCCTGCTTCTTTGACCCCCCTTCTATTAAAAAGATTAATAACTAATTAATAATATTTACATTTGTGTAATAAATATCATAATCAAAGATTAAATTGAGGTATGAAAATGTTATTAATGAAAATTGCATTAAAAATATACTTTGAATGAATTTCGCCGAATGTTGGCAGAGAGAGAGCCCGACGTATTAACTAGTGAAGCCATCAGATATGAATCTTTAATTTTCCAAATTTATTAAAACGCTAAGCGAACTCCGCGTTCAAACAGCAATATTTTTAACGACGGAGGTTAGGTATAGTGTTGTACCGTGTTGTATCGATACTTCGTTTCGAATAAACAATCGATAGGTATCATTTATTTCATAAACAATGTAATCATTGTTTTGACTTTAAACTAAACTGAATACTTGACGGGAAGTTGTGAATTTGATTCTCGATAAAACAATAAATGTATTGAAAAACTAACTTGCGTAATTGCTTGCTTTAATTGAAAAAATACGACCAATATTTATGGAAATGTAAAGTTAATTTTCCTTTTAATAAGTAATAATTTAGTGTGATTGAATTGAAGTGATGAAATATATCAAGATAGATTAACCTCAACGGCTTTACCGGGGATCGAACCTAGGAACTTTTTTAACACAGTCCGTCACGTGGTCATTGCGTCCAGTTATGAGTTGGAATTAAAACGGAAACTATCACAGTTTTTGTAAATACGTGACATCAAATGTCCAAAAAAATTAATAAAAACGTGAAATCTGGTTAAACAATACCCAACCTTGCTTTAATGCTAATTACGCAGCGACATCTATTAATAACAAATAAAATGATTATGATTAATATTGGCATGTGACTGGTGTAAATTGCAATTAATCTCCCGACCAATCGTCAATTGTGCAAGTCATTTTATTGGCTATGGTAGTGTACTTACTTAATTGATTGTTTTATATGTAAATATTATGTATACAGTGTGTTACAAGTTCTTCGTAGATCGAGTATTTAAAAATAGCTTTGTTATTTAAAAACATATTGACGTTAGTTAGACATATTAAACAATTAGTAAGTATCCATAATGCTGGCATTCCCTGGCTATAGCGCGATGCTTATACGCTGAGCGAGAAAAGCACCAGCTCTTCGATCACCGGTACTGACTACCAGCTGCCTACTTAATTCCTTAATAAGAGCCTTATTATTATTTATTGACACATTGTTGCACTAAAACAGTAGAAGTTGATAACTTTAATAGATGTTATTACATATAAGACTAACGGGCAGCCTTATCGCTAACAAGCGATCTCTTCCATGCAACCCACCCTGATAAATACATATTTACTTCTGAATTAACCTTTGAGTTAATTCTTCAGAGGACTGTGTACAATATATATTAATTTGATACAATTTGTTTGGAATTGTAATCTTGAATGAACGATGAGATCAGAAATTGATTGGTTCTAGTAATGTCAATGAGTGTGATGACACGATCGCTAAACAATGTGGCTGTGATGATGCACAAATTGATTGCACGTTACAATCAATTTCTGTCTATGATCTGACACATTAGGTGATTTTTGAACCCTCGGTTATTTAGTGATTATGGAATGCTCTCCAGGTACCATCTACCTGTGAGGAAGTTAGCTACGGGAGGCAGCTGAAAGAGAGAGAGAGAGAGTTCCGCCGCAAATCCACTGCGGTTAAGGAGACGTGGAGAATATATGAGAAGGTATGATTATTTTCTACTACCTAATAGGTTTTGCTTATATCACATAGTCTGCTCAAATGTGCTCGATTTGATTTGCAATGAAACAACATATTTCTTGGATTTTACTGCGAGTATGCTTCAGCTATCAGCTGGTAAGTGAATTGTTTTAAAACATGCTATATTTATGAATACTTATATTCAATATTATACAATTCGTTACAATAGTTCATGAACAAATCATACCGAAACAATAAAATGTATTGAAAAAGTTTGGTCCTTGTGGCAGAGTAAGCTATAACGCTGCCGGCATTTTTTCGCGTTAAAATTGTAATTTAAATTTGAAAAATATCACCTAATGTAAATCTGTAACATTTTGTCAATCGATATGACATCACCACTTGATCGTCCGGTAGTGTTCTATATTGTTATCATTCAATTATTGATGTCAAATTGATTCTACACCTCATGAGGTCATTCCTCTATTAGTTTTTGTACTCAAAACAATATTCAATTATGCCATTGTTCATTTGATCGACCTAAGTAAAATTTGATTTAGAAAAAAGCGTTCCTCTCCCTCAAAAGCCGACAACTCACTTCTAACCTGGAGTTGCAGGTGTCTATGGGCAGCGGTAAGCACTTCACTCGAAGTGATCCGCCTACTCGTTTGCCTCCTGTTACATAAAAAAATAATTAATTAATAACCCTATTTAAAATGGTCAAGAATGTTTTTTTTAATACTGTGCAAAGTTTTGTGTCACGATAATTGTGACACATGTCAAAAGTCAAAATAGTTATCGTATACATAACGGCATAATGCTATTTACCGGGAATAAAACTCAGTTATATTATTTAGTCATGTTTGAACGAAATAAAATTATCGACAACATAGCACACCCCTAGCACGTTACGCGATAGGAAATTAAAATTTTCCTCTTCATTTAAAAGAAGCAGTGCCCCGGGCTAACTCCTTGATGCGGTATCTACTCTAGCTATATTTGATATATTGTATTTATATTAATCTCCTATCAGACCTTTTTTCAATGTCCTACCTCGGAATCGTAAAAAAAATATTATTCTATTTAATTATTCAAACAGTGTCTTTACTCAGTCTAAAAATTCAGAATACATTATATAGTAGCAGCGCCTTTTTACACCAAAGAGTTTTCATTATTGTTTAGTTAGCCTAAGTATAATTTTTTATAAGTACGTCGTTTTAAAGAGGGGGCAAGCCAACCGGCTCACCATAAAATTGAAGCCACCCATAGACACTAGTAGCCGGGGGCTTGTAAGTGCCTAATTGTAAGAATCTAAATCGTATTGGTTCGGAAATATTGGGCAGCTGGTTATGAACCGTGGTAGTTCGTCTAATTATTTCTTCTTTTACTTTATTTTTTTAACCCAATACAGTCATATATGTATGAGTTATCTTTACACGTTCTTAGGTATAACAATATTATTTGTTACTCAGTATATACAGCACAGCGATAAGCAGAGTTATGCGACTTTATTCACTACATAAGCTTCGCACTACTTACGCACTACTTACTTCTACTACTATGATTTTGTATAGCGCAAGATGGCTTGAAAGTAAATATTATTGTATTGTACAATACATATTATTTTAATCGTGTAATGTTTGGAGACATTTTATTGATACCAGTAAATACTAGTAAAAAAAAAACAAATAGAATGGTGCTATGTCCGAAGGCGTATCCTGGAACGCTCGACCAGCTCTTTCCTAGTGTCTTCGTCCAGTTGTATGCTAAGGTTGGGTTATATTTATTTGAGTAACTGTTATAAGTAATATAGACTGTAGACGAAATCACCGCGCTCAACGCACCCACGCTTTTCACAAGACTTTCCCAACATGGAAATCTTTATAAAACTCAGCGTTGAAAATCGATTAACACATGGAAAACTTAGTCGACGTTTCTCAAAGCGGTTTACAAAAAACCATATAAGCTTTACAGCCTTTGATGCATACGTTAATAATGAACTCTGTGAAAACTTTCGCAAAGAAATTGCAATAAGCGAATAAATACGAGACGTGCTTTATTTATATTACTTAAATGAAAATAATTTTTTCGGACGAGTAATTTTCTTTTTTGAAGCTTCACCACTTTTTTTTTAATGATGACTAGCCTACACATTCAAATTATTAAAACATTTCGATCTAGCTTTAATTGAGACCAATGAATATTGTATACCTAACTTAATATGGTAAGTTTTAATATTAACTAATATACAAATCTTGTGTCACAAAGTTCGTTACCATACTCATCCGAAACGGCTTGACCGATTCTCATGAAATTTTATGAGCATACAGAGTATATCTGAGAATCGGTAAACATCTATTTTTAGAGACTTTTTTTATTGCGACGCTATTAAAAAATACATACAAGCCTAAATTTTTATATTTTATCACCAACCCCGATTTTTTTTGGTGATTTGATGGCAAAACAACGTATTCCGGATCAGCTAGTATGATTTATATGTACCACTTTTTTATACAATTAAGGAATAACACTTAATGTTTTCTTTGTAATATTCATTTAGTTATTAACCTGTACAGAAAAAGTAATCTTAAATGTCTTATGCATTATATATTTAGATCACCTATAATGAAAGGGCTTATTGTCACCTGTTTCTCTTTTTTGTTTAACGCAAACTTAAGTTGATGTGGCTCGCCTGGAAGAGATCGCTTAATAGCGATAAGCCGCCCCTTGCTGTTTATGAAGTTTTAATGAATTTTTTTACCTTTTACGAATTGTAAGCGTATTTATATTCAATACGCGCCATATTGTTAATAAAATGTATTTGCAAATAAACAGTAGTGGAACACATGACGCGAAGACAGACCCCAATCAGGGTTGGATTCCGATCTGCAAATTACATCGCCTCCGTCACTCACGTAGGGAATCGATGCCAGTATTTAATTAAATTCAAACCAAATTATCCAAGACGAGTGACTTAAGATTTGCTGGATATATATAGAGATGTTGAAACGTATAGAAGTTAGGATTTATACCGGTATTTCTTTAAAATATACAGAGACGCTTATTTTATGTAAACGAAGAATATTAGATAAATACAACACAAATAAATAATAACACTAATATATAGATAAAAAATGTTACATAACGTTTGTATGAAAATTATCGTAAATAAATATCGTCATCATATATTTAAAAGCTCCCACTGATTTTGACTTTTTCATTTTGAATGGTAGTGTGTTATAAACTAAAAAGTTCTTTTATTTACGCCTTAGGAGATTATAAAAAAAATATAAATTTTATTGCCATGTATGGTTTAAATGAGTGGCGGAGAGTTTCATGCCAGTTCTTCTCTTACACACTACGCAAAAATTTGGGAACTGGTTATCTGGAAAGTCATTAATGTTTAATTATTTGACAATTCATGAAAGTTACCAACGAAAATTTAGTTTTTTGTAATTATTATCAGCTCTATATATATATCTCAAGTGTCGTGTTCAATCAGCACGTCTCAGAAACTCGTGGGATCGGGGTTCGATTTGCATTCGATATGCCAAGCTACTATATAATTGGATCGAGTTAATACCTTTTAAAATTCACAATAAAATTTCATTTATATCGGCTAATATGGATTCTTTATTCGCTTTAAGCGGACACTTTAAAATGTCTGACAGAAATGCAATTTATTCATATTAATGGCTAACCAATTGTTAAATTTTTCCGATAAAATTTATATAATTAAATAATCAAATGATTTTATTAAATCGAAACAATTCTACTTAGTTGAGTGACTGGAAATGCATAAAATCTTCGTAATGGGTCAATAGTAAATCTAGATTTTTACACACACTCTAAAGACATATTTATTATTGTTTTAATACATCGTAATAATAATTGTTTTATTATTTATAATACTAATATAAGAAATATCGCTATCAAAGCCACATGTAGCCTAATCCCTGTAAATCATACATTATTGGTAAATACGGCTAATGGCCATAATCAAAGAAAGAAAATTTTTGTCATATAACGACTTAAAGTTAGTGGTATACTTAGCATTTTTTAATTAGCCTACACAATTGTTACAAACAGACATGCATTTGACATAAGTATATAATAACAGGGTCCTTCAAGAAGAGAGCGTTCTAAACTTTTAAAAGGGCGACGACGCACTCGTGTGACCCTGGCCAGGTGAGTGTTTATGGACGGTGACTTCATCTTTCTGGTATGTCTCTTCTATGACACATGATTTAGGCACAGAAGACCGATAATAAATAATAAATGAATCGGAACGTGAGTTCTGGAATGGATTAACAATTTAATTAGATACTCAAGAATACTAAGTTAATATAAGTACTAAAACCTTATTTTATTATTATATTGATTATAAAATGTATTCCTTTATTTTGTGGGTTGCCTGTAAGATATCGCTTATTAGTGACAAACCAGCACTTTGATCTTATACTGACATCTATTCAAATTAACTACTTCTACTGTTCTAGTGTGTGAATAAAGAAGTGGCGGAGACTTTCTTGCCAGTTCTTGTCGTCCGCTCTACTCTCGATTTGGGAACTGGCAGTAAATGTAGATTGGAAAATTATTTGTTGGCGATTCATAAGTGTACCTTAGTTACCTATATGAATAAAGATATTTTTGATTTTGAATAAATGAGTAAATAAAACCGCTCATTGTACCCCATTCTTTATAGGGGAGACTGGGCGCGGGTGGACATCAAAGCGTTAAGTGCTTCTTTGCTCATCGAATCCCATTTACCGAAGACATCCCCTCGCGATAAATAAGATTATATTTGGCTACACGTTATTTTGTTTCGTACTAACGAATAGCCCCTGATATAATGCAGATGTATTTTAGTAGATTATCTATGGTACAGAATTAATATCTGTGGGGATTTTGAGTATTACGAAAAACTCTTTTTGTTTTGAATAAAGAATACAAAGTGGAATGAAACTCAAAATATCTTAATTCAAGTAGGTCTTTGTTAAGATACTTTTGAATCGTCGATGCACCGGTTCAGACGTCTGCTCTTTTAAAATCATGTTTTCCAATGAAAAATTACGTTACTTACATGATACATGGCAGCACTATGGGTACTCTGCCACAGGGACCAAACTGTAGAAAATATTTTGAGTATATTATGTTTATTTTAAGTTTTGTTTATAGTTTACTTACTTTTCGTAGAGGCATTTTAAACACCTTTAAAAAAACAAACCTTTTAATCCTGATGGTGTTCACATGTATGTTATATCTTGTTTGTATTATTATATATATTGTATTTTGTTTTATCTCTTAAATGTTTCAAGTTCCCAAATAATTGTTTTGTGTGTATACCTTGTTTTATTATATTATAAGTTTATTGTTTTTTATATATATTCAGCACATAAGATGTTTGGGGACAGATGTAATAAAATAAAATACTTATTAGTTTTAATAAGTTATTTCACTTGTTTATTATATATATATCGATTATGACTGCCTTCCGAACCGGTGGTAGTGTAAAAATTGACGATTCAAAAGTGTCTTTATAAAGACCTACTTAAATATTTTGAGTTTGAGTTTATTTTAGGCTTTGTAATTAATATAAAAATAATTAGTTATAACGTACGTGGAAATAGAATTTAGCATTACGAATTAAATTATTAAGATACAAATTTAATACAGTTGAGTTTAGTGGACCGGTGCAGGTTTTTTACTGAACATAATTAAGAACTCGCGATACGATATAGAAACGTTATCTAAAAGATATTGAAACGAGAGAGCGACCATTATTTTTCTGCATACGTAATACGGATCGAACTACGTAAGCTTGAAGTGAATACTTACGTTTAGAGATAGAGATACCAGGAAGTACGCCGAAGCCTCCCCAAGAATACTCAATGAAAAGTTATCGAATGTGTTATATTTTATCATTACCACCCCCACACATATTTCCCAATAACCGTAATCGGCACATCATTAATGTCTAACATTTATTAATACGTTTTCCTTCGTACGTGGGTAATAACTACAGGGTGTTCAAACGATAATGTAATGTTGAATATTATGATATTTACTATGTTTTTAATTGGGGTTGTTAGAATGTATAATTATAAATTTGACCTCTAGTAAACTTGGTGTGTAAAATGTAAACTGTGTAAAACAACATAAATAATAAATTACTGTCAACTCAATGTTGTGACAGTAACTGTATAATAAGATCTTGATTTATGTAAATCTTAAAAGTGTTTTTTTTAATTGTTTACATAGTACATTGCAATTTTATTAACTTCAATTATAAGTAGATATGGGAATATAGTTTACACACGGTCAGCCGTATGGTAAGCTTTTAATAACTATTCTGGGATACGATCCTTACAACCGTACTGTAAAATGCATGGCGATTTAATGGAGTGGTGGAGAGTTTCTTGCCAGTTCCTTTCGTCCGCTCTACGCACTTGGGAACTGGCAATAAATGTATAGCCGATTTTTTTTAACGATAAAAAAATTAAATCTGATAGATTTAAACTTTAATAACATATTAAACTAGACCAACAAATTCATTACACAAATGTAATGAGCGTACCGGGGCTCAAACCCGGTTATTCCAAATAACTGAGAAATCGTGTCGTTTATTTCCATCAAACGTAAGATCCGGTTCACCATAGACACAAATATATTTCATAATCAATACAATTGTCAATAGCCCCCAAAGCGCAAAAGAAACATCAATTCTAATCTTACCATCATTAGCCGGCCTATTGGAAGGCATATCTTATTAGAAGTTATGTTTTTCGCAATATTGACCCTTAAAAGCGTATTCCCCGAGGAGCCGGCGGTGATATTCCTTTGTTTGTGGTGAATCGAGTTTATGTGCCATGCCGCTCTTATTACGAGTATTGGTTGGGATATACAGTTCTAGATGAAAAGCTTCTGCGTAATATATTTTCGATGCTTTTTTTATTCATTAGTCGTAATCAGTCATTGTCTTATTACTTTTCAACGCTTCGACACAAAGCAAAAGGAATTGATTACAAGTTTTACCGTGCATGTTCTGTCAGACTGTTAACTTGTCGGCATTTTATATATATTGACAAGAGTTGTGTGTAAGGATAACAATTATATTATAAAAGTGAAATAATCAAAAAACACTACAACACGAAAATAAATTTTAAAAGTTTGGTCATTGTGGCAGAGTACCCATAAAGCTGGTATTTCCTCGCTGTATTGCGATGCTTATTTGAGCAAGAAAAACACCAGCACTTGGGTCACAGGACTGACTACCAGGCGCCTACTTAATTGCTTAACAACCTATGCACTTGTACCCCAAGGTCCAAAAGTAACTGACAAGTAATGTTTGAAAATTAAATTTAAAAAAATAATGTAATTATTACGTCACTTAAGAAGTGTTGTGTAACTATGCTGTAAAGAAAGTTTTAGGGAATAACAGGCCAATTCCAGTATTCTACTTCCGATCCTTCAATATTGTGGTCTTTCTACATGTTATCTTTCAACGCCACACCCGACTTTTTCTATTGATCCCAGTTTTATAGTTTCATGTGACACGTACTTTCATTTAATTGGATATGGAAGATGTTAATTAAAAATACAAGCAAAAATAAAAGTGGCTAAATATTTACAAACAGTTAACTTGCGAAAATCAGTGGTATATTTGTTATAGATATTATTTTTATGTTTTTATATATACGTAGAATCGTATCAGCAATCACAACAAAGCTTTCTTATATTTAAGGCAAAATAAAGGCTTTCAAAATAAATCGGTCTAAGAAAATACTAACAACAAACAGCTTTCAATCAGTTTTTAAGTGTGATCGCGGTCCTACAGATGTCCTTATTTCGGTATTAAGGACGATTCATTCTCAAGCGTTTTCATCGTTTTAATAGTCCTTTACACTATAATAGCACTTGCTCAATAATTTTTGCTTGACAAAGTTTTTGATTTTATTAAAATCCAAAATTGCAAATGCGTATGCAATTTTCCGAAAATAACATACATTTGTGATTCGCGTATTTAAGGAGTGGCGAAGAGTTTCTTGCCAGTTCTTCTCTCTCTACGTCCCTGATTTGGGATTTGGCAGTAAATGTCGATTTTTTTTTATATTTTATTCTGCTGACGATTCATAAGTGTACCATAGTTACCTATATGAATAAAGTTATTTTGGATCTTTGAATCTTCTTTTTATTCTTGTGTTACTGTTCGCGACTTTTCATTTGCTACGTCGTAGAACGTAGGAACTATAGAATAATATGTAGCTGCATTTTTTTGTGAGTTACATAGTACACTTAAGTAGATATAGCGCGCATAATACATAGATTCAAGTGAGTTTTAAATGAAGTCACGTGACTCACTACGGTTACAATTCCTGCGAACTGCCTTCCGAGCTTATTTTATTACCAGCGGATTATGAGGTTGCTTTGCGTAATATAAAATATTCTTGTACATTCAAAAAGATGGGACTGTAATTAAGATCTTAGCAATCTGTGCAAAGCTTAGTGGATCGAAATAGGACGAGAAAGACGATCGGGGGTGGATTCGCCATTTTATTTTTAATGTTTATTGCTTTTTGCCAGATAACACCCCCTGGGGAGAGGAATCAATGCGGTAAGATTCTCCCCTACCACGGGTGTTCGCTTTTAGAACTTTTCTCACTTTAACCCTGTACTAAGCGGTATATACGAATCAAGAGTCCTTAGAAAAAGTTCCCACCTACGTGAGTGTGTCGGTGACTCTACCTCTGTGCCTGCTCAATTGCCCATTCTTCTATACAAAAGCATTTATTTATAAATAGAAAGCCTAGACTTTTTACCCATTATTAGTGAGGTCAGTTCTCGAAACACAAGTAATTATTTGCATAAATCGAGACATAAATGAATTGAAACATGTGGTTGGGGATTAGATAATGATTTTAGTCGCAGATGTTTTCTATGTTAATTCTATTGTTTTTTTTTTTTGTTAATTTTTATGCTCAGTTTCATGGTCGATTTAGTTCGCTCGTTCTTTTCAGGGTAAACGATAATGTGAGAAACTAAATCTTTTCCTTATTCATTTGAAATATACATTTACATCAGATTATCAAAACATAAACTTACTCGTTTTAATTACTTGAAGTATTTCTGTAGTGAGCTGTTAAGTCCCTTATTTCGATTGAAACATATCAATTGCAGTGAGAAAGTTATGGTGTAGTTAATTTTTATTCAAATTCAAAAAAAAAAGTGTTTGTTATTAATTATTAACCTGAATCAAATTTAGATTTTTCTGGAAAGGCAGGCCAAAAGCACATAACCGCTCAGCATTGTGTATAGTCATATGTGGCCATTAAACTTATCTAATACTAAGGAATACCTACAAATGTTATTACAATAAGGCCGGCAACGCACTCACGAGAATGTCTATGGGCGGCGACTTCACCTTTATGGTGGGCCTCCTGCTCATTTGCCCCCTCTTCTATAACGAAAATATTGGTTAAATCTTAAAATTAAGTTTTGATCAATTAAATACTTAAACTATCTGAATACTTGTAAATAATAAATATTTATATATATATATAGTTATGTACCCAGAGCACAAAGCCTGATATGTTTTCCAACGAGCTTTCGCCACCCACCTCCCATTTTGAAAGCCCTTCCTTGAAATAAAGAAAAATGTACCTGGTTGACTTCATAACTTGACAGATAAGATATTTAATTAGAATTAATTTATTTTAAGGAGAAAAACGTTTTATTACTGACCAGAGGTATGTTTTTTTAAATAATCATCGTATTAACATATGTGCGTCAATAATTTTCATCTTATAGCTAAGGTTGCGAGAATGCCAAAATTAACAGGTCTGAGAATATACCCACAACAAACTTATTTATTTATTCACACTTCGTTGCACTAAAACAGTAGAAGTAGATAATTTTTATTTTATTATTTCTTAAACCCATACAGCATATCAAAAAAGTTCACACAATAAAGAATAGATAAAAAGCAAAGCCAAAATAAGGTTAAAACATAGAATGTTAATAGTTAGTACATATAACAGAAAGCGGCAACCATTTTACATGTTAATATTTTTTGGTTGACGATTCATAAGTGTACCATAATAATCTATATAAATAAAGATATTTTTGACTCTTATCTTATTGTTAATAAGCGATCTCTTCCAGGCAACCCACAAAATAAAAGAATACTCTAATAATTGTATTAGTACTGGTGAGGTGCGAAAACAAAACAAAATACAACTTACATTAAAAAAATAAGCGAATTGAAATGTTAAATTTGAAATAATTAAATTAAGGACAATAAATGCTACCTGAAGAGAGTAAAAAGATAGCGAGGAGGTACGTAGATAGTTAACTATCTATTTTTAGTCGCTGCTTGTTTATAATTTTAACAGATAGTTAAACCTAAACATATTTCATCAATAACAATGTCGTAGCGAACGAATCATATAAAAAGTTAGATGGTTATTATAATTTCAAATTTTGTAAACATTTTATCTGCAGGCGAGTTGCGCCATTAAATTCAGGCCTAAAATCCTCAAAAAAAATTGACATAAAAAATACTCGGGGGATTGGCAAAAGTTTTTCCGAGTGAAAAAATTCCGAACCAATCTGTTGATTAGTAAGATTTTATTTTTTGGGGTGACATTAAAGAGTGTTTAATCACCCCTTGGCAATTGTGGGGGGGGGGGAGGTACTTAAAATTAATGACAGTTTAAAAATGCGTCCTCAAGGGATGCTTCGGTCAAATTTCGGCAATGCTTTTATATCACGATATGCATAATATTTTACGATCTTTTTAGAGTTCTATAGCTACCGATACCTTTTCACGGGTTATATTTTCAATATTTTTTTTTTAATTTAAAATACAACCTGGTTGAATAGACGTAAGCTCAATACAATATTAAAAGAAGTGTCAAAGTATTAACAAAGGACAGAGGTCAGATTTGTAACAAGACCGCTGTTCGAGTTCGCTACGAGCGTACGTACTAACGGAACAAGATGCGGACCTAGTCCAACGCCTATAGTCAGCTTTTTTAATTCTTGATTCCTATTTCTACGACCTGAAAGAGATCGATTTTCAAAGACAAAGCCGACGATTTTCAAAGAAGTTATTCTTATTTCTTGATAGTTTTTATTCGTTTATTGTGTCACAATAAAGTGTTTTTATTATAATATTTATTTATAGTACAGAGAATCTCTTTTAGATTACCGAGTTTAAAATATACCTTTTTAGTGTTCAGTTGTCAACAGTTCTCATGTCTTCTACCGTACCCTTCGCTAAGGTTTTGGCTTTGTAACCGTTAAGTGTCTGTCAGATTGACCCGCACTAGTATACGTGTCTATGGTTTTGGTACCTCGGGCAATGCGTCAATATGCATGTATTGTCTCACTACTTGTTCCATCGACTCATGTTCTTTTTGCACCTTGATCGGTATAAGAAAATGTGATTTTTATATTTGTCGGTAAATAAAAAAACATTTTTTTTGTAAATAAACTTCAAGTATACTGAGAAATCAATGTTATTTAGTTCGTTTATAATTTATATATAGACGACGGCAGATAGCGACTGTAAAAATTAAATCTTCCAAGTCGATTTCATTTTTCATTAATTCAGAGGTCATGTTGATTTAGAGAACTAGATGTGACCATGTTTGAAGTATTTATTGTTTGTACAATTAGCATAAAGCACCTGTCATTCAACAGATGCCGGCCCATAAGAAGCAGTACCGGAGATTATTATTAAAATTAATGTTTTATTATTTAAAATTATTTACTTTGTTGTTTTTGCGTAAGCTTTTAAAGCTTCCTTTATCACGGATGTACGTACATCGGTGTATGCTTTTGATACAATAAATTGTTTAAACCTATGATCATCTTCACATAAAGAAGAGAAAATCAGGGTTGAAGGCTAAGGTTTTCAATCTGGACCGTTCTTCTCAGAACGGTCCAGATGGGTCCAGGTGTTCTCACACATAACTCAGCTATATAACTTTGAATTAAAATATATACCAAATCTAGATATCTATAGCAATATAACGAATCGATACAGAGTTATATAAAATTTCCCTAAGGGCGTGGAGAGGGTTTTTTTTTTTTTTTTACAAACTGACTGAAATGGCGGCTAATTCAAGACGAGATGGTTGATTAATTATTGATGGCCTTTTTCGATTCAGATGAAGAATATTTGTCTTTGATGTTAATTTTTTTTTTAACGTAATGAATGGATAATGAGGTATGGTTTGACGGTTCGTTGTTTTTCGATTGGGGTGAGTTTGTTTTGACACTGTTCTTTTTTAAATAGACATTTTTTTAACAAATGTATTCTGTGGTCGTTGTGGATTATGTTCGCCTGTTAATTGACAATACTCATTTTGTATATAATATAAATATATATAACCTGTTTCTTGGGATAGTATTGTTTCCCTGGAAATTGCTCCGCTGTATTTAAGTGTTTTGACATTATATTATTGTGAATAAAGTTGGTTGTGTAATTAATTTCTAAATAATGTTACAATAACTTGTCTTCCGAACTCTTTTAAAAGAGTGGAGACGAGTTTGTTGCCTATGTAAATAAGGATATTTTTGTTTTTGTTTCATAATTCTTAATACAGGTCTTAGATTTCATATATTTTTTTTAAAAACAAGTTTTTCCTGAAGATAATCAATTTTTTTCTTAGCTACCCATATGAGACAGAATAGATAGATCCTTTTGTGAAAATATTTAGATTTTAGTTAAAACGAAGCTTTGAAATCTTTTTTTTTCAAGGCCACTGAATAAATGGCCACTGATCGCAATGTAAAGAAATTATATACATCAGGTTTATGACAAAGATCTTTGTAGCCTTGCCGTTGTAAGGCTGATAAGGTTTATATGGTGATGATAAATGGTGGTCACCGATGCGCGGCCATCACAATGACGCGGCAATGTGTTCACAATAGTCGCGTGTTGTTTGACACCCGAGACTTGTTGATTATACAGGGTGTTCTGAGAATAGCTGTGTATATCTTTATTATAGGTATTGTATATGTGTAATGTTTTAAGGTTAATGTAACTTTAATCTTGGGTCAAACGAACGTGTTATTAGTGGGACATCTAAGAAGTAAATCGCTCATGGGCGAATCAAATTGAATATTTCGACTGTATCAGAAAACTCAATATTACGACACACTGTACTATCTAGGCAATTGTAAACTTTAAATAAAATATTATTAATATATATGTATGTATTTTTGTAGGTTTTTTACACAAGCCTTATTTATTAATTTTGTTATTATATAGTCTTATTTCGGTCTTTTTAGTCTTTTGTCCTCTGTTTATGATTATTACTTCTATATTGGTGACCATAAAATGTGTTCATATGTATAAATTTCCTCACACTGTATATGAAGGTATAATTTATTGAATAGAAGAAGCACTCTGTGTATCGGTCTCACATCGGTAACGTTCATTGTCTATTCATTGTGGCAACACTATTGAGTTTCTTCTATCTAGGTCACTGCATCAATTGTCTCAAAACCTAGATAAAATTACAAGGAACATTTATTCTAGAAAATTGTTTATGGCCTTAAAGTTACCAACACAAGCGTTCTAAACATAAGTACTTCATTATCAAATAGTTATACAGTATAATTTTAACGTTATTCCATTTAACGACAAACTGTCTAAAGCGTCGAAATTAGCTTTTGGTTGGTTTAGCTTGTATTCTATACAATTGTTTTTCACTCCATTCAACAACCATAACGCTCTCTCTATAACGCTGTCAAATGTACAGTCCCTTCATTGTCGTTATAAAGAGTTTACGCTGTATTTCAATAATTACAAAAATATATACAATTTATTTATGATGTCACACATAGAAACAAAAATAAGTTCTTTTAGTTAAAGGTGTGCCAGCATTGCCAGTATGCCAACAGGCATAGTATACAGGTGTGCACAGCAAGGCAACTTTGCCAAAAAACTATACACACAAAATTTTATAACACTATAAAAAAAAGCTATTTCTGGCGAAACAAGGTCTGCATATTCTGTCTAAAGACATGGAGACACATCAAATGGATCAGTTTCGCATGTCGTCAGAGTAATTTATCGATAAAAGGCATCCCTAACAGCCAACGTTTGTCCTAATAAAAAAACACAACAAATATTATATGAAATTGAAAGAAATATAAGCATACAGTGTTTTTGAATCGAACGTAAAAGCTCTGTGTACGAGTATTCTAAAAAGTCAATTTTATACCCATATAAATATCCCGGACACCTATCAGTCTACATCCGGGTAAATAGCCTAATATTGTTAGTCTGACCACGGTTCTCTCCCGGGAGAGATTTAGCCATAAATTGAAGACGCTAAGTGATTTCGCCCCATTCTCCCAATCGCCGGTTATTTTTTATCGGTCCAAGTGATTTTTCTTTTTAACAATTCATGTTATGGACAGGGGTTATAAACAATGGATCGGAGCTTTTCTTTTTTTTGTGAATTTATATATTGTAAATTTGTCAAAGACATTATTACCCTTTAAATTATTATCGTTGCGTGTGTGAGTGTGACTTTTTTAACGTTTGAACGATTTTTCGACGTTCTGTGTCGTTGATTAAAAATGTCGTGTGAAAATTACAAAAGTGTGGATTGGCCTGCAAGAGATCGCTTATTAGCGATAAGGCCGCTCGTCGCTCTTCTATGTATTAACATATTCTTCTTCCACTTAAACAGTAAGTGCAATAAAGTATAAATAAATAAATAAAAATAAATAAAAGTTTAGTGGTTAAGCTTGCATTCAATCAAATTGCATTCAAATTTTACATTCAATTCAAAGTCAAAATCTCTTTTTCGGTTAACATAGAACCATTTTAAAACGTCTTAAATCTAAGCGATTCTACGCTTACGTACGCGACCATACTGAGAAGAATTTGTTTTATTTTCATGTAATTAAATCAACAGTACAATATATTAATTCGAGAATATTCACCAAACCAATTTTCCAGAAAGCGTCGTCTAAAACTACGATAAAAATGTAAATATCGACACAAATCAAAAGAGAGAGACGCCATAACGGCGAATGACCTGTCAAATATAAAAATTGTTGAAACGTAACAATATGTTGTATCAGTGCGAATGACCTTATCAGGGCTATAAGGGCCGCTATAAGGAATAAATACTGAGATAAAAATAAAGTTATTTTTCCAAAACACCGAATAAACTGGCCGTGCTGTACACCGTTAGCCTTTTTAGAAAGCTTTTTTTTATAGAAGAGGGGGCAAACGATCAGGAGACAAACAAGGCTGGGATCTTGTGACTTCGTTGCCTTTTAGGGAGCGGTATGATTTATTCTTATATCTATTTGTAAGTATTATTATAGTATTATCTACTGGTGATTTGCGTTTACATTCATTATATATATATATTGATATAAATGATAAATAATATGTATCGCTAATATAACAACATTAGAATTGAAAAATATACGGATAAATCTATAATCATGTATTGTCATAATAAATCAAAACAATTTGCTTCTTAGTGGCAGAGGTTAATAGGTGATGCCCAAAAAACAACGTTAACAGGACAATACGGTGTGATACACGTCCAGATAGATAGCCCAGGGCAAGTGGGTTAAAATGGTACATGCAATAAAACACCCCTTCTGTCCATAAATATCCCGGTTCGGAAGTTGGTCTGTTAGTGGTCGCTTTTTTTTCCTCTAGTCCACTTTTATTTATTGAAGGAATCGGAGGGTAGATGTTTATTTGACCCTTTCTCTCAACGGTTATAGACAGGCGATTTATTTAGTTCGCAAATTGTTTTCGATGTTCGAATGAATAATGTTCTTATACAGATATTTACAATATCAATTAACAAATCTAAAAAAGGCTTTCAATTTACAGACTTAAATGTGTATTAGGAAAGGTAATAAATAGATTTTTGATAAATAGGAAAAGCCTATTTTTTATTACTAAATATCCCAAAATTTGATAAACAAATAAAACTATATTTTAGCTATTAATACTTATTCTTTATTTATACATTATAATATATATTATATATATTTATGTTTTTTAAATAACCGGTGATGTTATCGTTAAAGATCTCTTCCAGGCAACACTTTATAACCATCTTTCAAAATTCATGTTGCCATTGTTAAGGCCTACGAGGTATAAGTTTTTAAGGTTCTTTCAATTGACCTGGCCTGGCCGTGGCCTTCACAACCTTGTGTCTAAATATTGTTAAATGAAAATATTACATCTTCATTATTTCGTTTAGTGCTCCAAATAATGCATCTCGTTTCGATATTTAAATGTACATTTTTAATTCCTGTTCACCCCCTCAAAGGCCTACAACACACTTGTAAGCCTCCTAGCATTGCTTGTGTCAATGGACGGCGGTCGGCACTTCACTCAAAGTTAAACGTCTGCTCATTTGCCTTCTATTTCATAAAAAATACGACGACTAAAATAATAAAATGACTTCAATGGCTTGGACCTCTTTCGACCTCGCACTCATCCCTCAAGCCGCGTATATGTAGAATTTGACTATTCCCACAAACGAACTAATAACAAAACAAAGTAGCCACAAAACGAGATTGCGTAGTTTATCGACATCTTGCCCCTGGGGTGGAAATAAAACTGTTAAACCAGAAACAGGAAAAGTTGCCCATAACCCTCTCCGCCCTCGCGTTTACAAACCTAAGGAAGTGTCATAACTCATACACCCTCGATACATGGTCAAAAAGCTTAAATAACATATGAGGCTTGAGGTTTTATAACGTACGTTTTAACAGTAAAATTTCTGTGAAAATCAAACTTAACAATTACTTTATTCATATATGTAACTAACATCTCAGACTCGTCGATCTAGATATTAGAAGATTTTTGACGAAAACATGTCTTTTAAGTGGAAAAGATACATTAATGAATGAATCGTCAACATTTACTGCCAGTTCCCAGAAAGAGCGGGCATGGAGAACTGGTCGGAAACTTGACATCGCCAAGTATGTTCTAGATTATGGTTGTAAAGAGCTTGTACCCATTGCTCCGATTATTATCAAATAGTATTAAAAAATATTTATTTTTAAAAAGGTTCTTAGTAGGAATGTCAAAGGGCTGCAGAATTAACGTGTTGAGGCAAAAATTATTGAACGGCTTTGCCACCATACGCAGGTAAATAAAATCAAAAATATCTTTATTTCCCTATGTATATCTTACATTTATTAATTGTCTAAAGAATCTTGATTGATTACTCCTTAAATTAATATAGGTCAATATATAATAAGCGAACAAATTTCCCTTATAAGGAACCGTCTAGCTAAATACCAGTAGCTTTTTAAAGAACAGTCTACGCCCGTGTCCGTCCAATAAAGACGCGTCAACGAGTGAAGAATGTCTGCAATTTAAATTTTTGATTCCTCCTTCGAGGACACCCCACTTCAGCACTGCAATTCTCCGCACCCCCCTTAATAACGTTAAGGCGGGTGCAGAAGATACAACATATAGCATATTCAATTGGAGTTCAGAATATGGATTGGACAACATTCTATTTATACACAGCCTATAATTGTAACTATATTAAATTATATTGTTAAAAAAATATTAAGATAGTTTTTGGATGCGATTTAGTGTTTTGATCGGTTTAATATGCAAGTTAGGAGCTTTACAAAAAAAATCCAACAAAGCCTTTCTTGTCTGGTGTCTAAAGCTTGGTCGCGAACAGGCGTTACATGTTCTTATGTATTGAATAGTAAATAATAATTGACTTTATAAAGTTATTCGTTCATAATTAACTTGCCGTCTAGTCATAACATATAAGTATCGCGATACAGCGAGGACATTACAGCATTATGGGTACTCAGCCACATGGATCAAACTTTTTAAATATTTTATTTATTAAACTATTTACTTGTAACTGGATTAAAGATAAATATAGTTAGGAGGACTATTCTTATGTATGTACTCAGTTAAAATATATTAAACATGTATATATACGCGCCCTAAGAGGCGACTGAAAGAGTCGAGTTGATTGAACGAAGAATGGATAAGAGAGAAGTAATTAGGAATGTTATTGGGAAAAATTACGACTCAAAGGCGTTCATTACATGACTGATTGATCGGACGTCTTCATTATTCTAAACGTTTAACTTAACTAGGTATAAAAGAATATTTGAAATGTATTTTTATTATAGCTAAAGGGACTAAGTCATCAAGCTAATTAAAAAAATACTTTTAATTAGTTCAATATTCCATTGTGTGTTTAGTTTTTGTTTTGGGTTTTAAAGATCTTGTGTGTGGTGGATCTTACTGTGTTTTACTTTTTTTTTACTATTATCTTATGTGTTAGTGCCTGTGTTAGGCCTCGCTAAAATTTAGTGCTATGGTTAAGAGAGTCTGAATGACCACGGCAATACCGAACAAAACACGGTCAAAGTCAAAATCTCTTATTCAGTAAGGTTCATTAGGGCCATTTTGTAACATCTTAAATCTATATGATTCGTACGCACATTCGATAAATAATATTTAAATATTCATTTCTCTTAATTTTGAAGTGTTTGTATGTTAATAAAAGCTTATTTCTTAAGTAAACTTTGTTTTGGTTGTTCATTTAAAAGCTCCGTACAGTGGTACAAATAGGGACCAGTCGTAAGATTCGGCTCACCCAAAGTCGGTCATCATACTGAGTTAAGGTTTAAATCATCGAGTGTACACACCCAAAGTAAAAAGCTAATTTCACATAAATAAAGCCAGGTCTCACACAAACTTCTAAACCAACATAACAAAAGGAAAGCAGTGCTTTTATAAAATTAAAAACGCAGCTCAAGTAATGATATTAAAATTCAACACTCACGCTGCACCTAAACATAATATTTGTTTTAACTTTAGGCTCAGTGTCCACGAGCGTACCAAACGCTCGCAGTACTACGGTTTATTAGCTACAACTAATATGTACATAATAACTGGTACACTTTATAAATTAAAATACAACAGTTATATAAATTCATAAATATTGGTCCTTATGGCAGAGTAGAATCTAATAGTACCACAATGCTGGGCGTTTCTTCGCTGTACGTGATACGTATTCATTGAACGAAAACGTATAAAAAAAAGTGTCTTATATTAATTAACATTCTTAATTTTCCTCTTGTAAGAAAAAAATATCTATTTTTCGAGATTATATCACACAAGAAGTAAAAATGTATTTATGCAAATATGAGAGGTAAATTTGAACCTACTCGTGTATAAATTGCTTTATCGACTGTACCATAAACTTATTAAAATATTTCTCGCTATATTTAATTAGCGCTGTACCATTTGTCCCCCGTCGCCCCTGACCAGGTGCGATGTAAAGTATGGGTTATATTTTCTTATTTTTCCTCATTCTATTATTTATGGGTCAATAATTATGTGGGTATAGTAATGAACAACATGTACACACTTCAGGCTTTAAATCATTTTAGAAACTTTTCAAATAAAGAAAAAGACTTATACTTTTTTTTATTACTGACATATTTTAATATATAAAACATATATTATATAAAACACTTGTGATTTCTACGTATACTTATATTTTGTGTAGTGTCATTTAGATTATTTAACGTTCTTTGATTATTTAAATGCATTAATAATGCGAAATTTTACAAAATACTTAATAGTAATACGAATTTGTAAATAATGATATATCTTTGTTTACCTTCAAAAAGCTTCCCAAAGCTTTCCAATATGAAATCACACAAAATTATATTCCGCAGACTATTTTAAAGACTATCAAGACAAACTCGGCATTAAAAAAATCTAATTTAGCTAAATCGCAACAAAAATTAATCTCAATTCTTATGTAATTTCAAGTGTTATTTTGCACCGAAACAATTAAGAAAGAATCCTGTACATTAGCAAAAAATTTGTAATCCCTTTTTAATTAAAATTTTATGTGTGCCTTACATTAGGAAAAACGCTTTCAGTGAACGTGGTTGGGTCTTGGCGAAAATGAAATGCGTATTTTAGAAATATGTCCACTATAGGTACCTACTGATGTAATATCATCATTGTGCACTTAGACACTTCCCTCCACGACTGTTCATAATTCAGAACTGATTGCAGTTATTGCTGTACGCTCCTGATAATCCGGCTCAGTAGGCATTCATTGCTGGCTGATGTTCGCTTCCGAAGCCTCCGCCAGCAAAGCCCTATTCCGCGTAATTAATCGATCTCCCTAATTAATCGTTTTTCTCTGCACCCAGAATGTAAAATTTTACGACAGGGTTAGGAATGATAGTGGACGAATATGTCAAATTAAGGTATAAAATATGGCCGTTAATAAATAAATAAGAAACCATGCATCGTTATGTAACCAGCTCGTCGCTGAACCAATACAACTTCGGATCCATTAAGAATTAAAGACCGGAAAAGTACTCACAAACCCCGCCGTATAATAAGGCTCTGTGGGCGGATATGTATGCCTGCTCGTTTGCTCAAAAAAAACATATTATAACTAAATAGTATTCGGTATATATATATCGGTATAGCTATATAAAAAGTATTCGGTGTGCTTAACGTGTGTGTGTATGTATGTTTTATTTATACCTTAAGTACGCAAAGTAAACTTTAAAAACGACTAAGTTAGAAAACATAGACAAGATTGCACCAAGAGATTAAAAGCGTATCAAAGATTGTAGAGTGGCGTCAGATTGGTGGCAACACAAATGGATGGGCTTAAAATTTAAAATTATAATAGGATTGTATCCGGTGACACAAATGTGTGGAGTTTGTTACTAACGACTTTTGCGCTGAGATGCTTTACGAGAGCACAGTGGTGGTTCGGAGCGGCTTAAACTCAAAATATATTTATTCAAGTAGGTCTTTATACTTTACACTTTTGAATCGTCAATTTTTGAACTATTGTATTTGTAATTACCTTGTCATATCACAGATAAATAACGAATTTATTTATTTTAAAGTAAACGAAGCAAATACATCACAAAGGTACACCTATGTTCTAGATGACAAACGTATTTATTACTTAACTAAAACATTTTTTCACAGTAAGCTTAGTAAGAGACATATTCATGTAAACAATAATTAACAACAGCTGTGACTTAGTGGGTAAGAAAAGAGCGTACCTCTCCCTTAAAGGCCGGCAACCCATTTGTACGCCTCCTGGCGTTGCAGGTGTACACACTCTAAGTGACCCGTGAAAAAACATTTTTTTTTAAAAGTGATCACGCTATAAAAATGATAGTTAAATAACTGAGATTATTGTGAGCTTTTCAGACCGGTTTATCTTGGAACCTTCATAGCCCGTTCTTATTGTTTAATATTTGTTTTTTTTTTGTAGTAGCTCCATAGATCCCGTGTCCCATAGTTTCACCTGCCATCTCGCGGCAACTAATTGTGAGTGCACATAAAGTATGGCGACTAAGGTGGCCTTAGCGGTGCGATTGCATCACGGCGTATAGCCTAATATATCGCAGTTCATATTTACTTGAATATACCTCCAGTAGGTATATTCAAGTAAACGTTTAAATCTAATATATAAAAATTCTCGTGTCAAAGTTTTCATTTCCCTACTCCTCCGAAACGGTTTGACCAATTCTCCTGAAATTTCTGAGCATATTGAGTCTGAGAATCGGCCAACATCTATTTTTAGATAATTTGTTTTCTGGCATAATCATTTTTGTCGGGATCATCTGGTTTATAGCTTTTGCTTTATAGACCGGTCTAGTTTTGAACCTGTTATAATTAAGGTATTGCATAGTTAAAACGCTTTCTACGCCTGTTCGTACGCGACCAAGCTGAGTCGAAGGCAAGAAGGCTTGGTTGATTTTTTTTGGTAATGATCTTAGTACAATTTTTGCAGTATGGCTAAGCTGGATCAAAGTAATTCCCAATTTTTTACGTCAACCAAATAATCAGATAATTAATAAAACGCTCTTTAACTACTTTCCTTACTGACAGAGTCAACGCATTGTTTGCGATTTTGTTGTAAAGGCGTACATATTCTAATATATTTACCTTCCTTCAAATCAACTACTAACTTTATGGAGCCTACTAGTGGGAACAGCAAGTCTATCTCTATTCTCGTATTGAGGTTATTATAATCATCCTTTTTTATATAGTAATATGTTTGTAAACATACATTAAGTTTTCAAGAATATACAAAAACAATGTTCACAAATTACTTTGATTTAATCCCATAATTAATTCGGCTCACAACTTCTATGTTAAAATGTTAGTTGATAATAACTTTAAACAAACAGTGTAATAATTTAAAACGGCATACAATTTTTAATACATTTTTTTTTACTAAAAATCAAATTCCGGTCAGTATATTGTAAAGTTTAATGACGATGATATAAATTACTAGAAGTGCTTAAGCTTGCCAAACTAATACAGTTTTGGCAGTCCAAGGGTCGCAGTCGATATTTACCTCGTAAATTACACTTGGCGTAAATAAGTACAAAGTATTTGGCAGTCATAGAGTCCAGTTTTGTAGATATAAAGTTGATTGAAACGACAACACTACAAAGAAAATAATTGTATTAATCAATAAAATAAAATTTGTGATTTTACCATAAACTATGGAAAAAGGTATAGTTTTGTACAAAAAAAATGTCTTTATTAATATCTCGAATAAATGTTAGTTTATATGCGTATTATAATACTTAAGAAAATTTGGGTTAGGATAAAATTCATAGAGACGAAACCAAACATTACCTATCAAATATGGACCCTTGATCAACCGAAGCCTCTGATCATTGGCAAGAAAGCCTAATAGTTAAGTGGTATATCTCATACAACATCTCTCGATAGTAAATTTTATTTTTTACTGTTTTATATAATATATATTGACATGTTGTATGGTGTAATGTTTGCAGGTCTTTACAAGGCACGTCGGAGTTTGCCAGTTCTTCTCGTCTTCTCGCCCTTGATTTGATAACTTGCAGTCAACGTGAATGTAGTGTAAGATTCTATTTGAATAAAGATATTTTTGATTTTGTAATTGTCTCATCCAGTGTTATAAGAACATGGGCGTCCACTTAGCCCAAGTTGGACAATAATCACTAATGGAGCGATGCGGTGCTCACAACTCATACAACTTCTCTATTGCCTTTTTGTTCTACTGTAATACCATTATCCGATCTTTATATTTGGAGGAAACCTTTATAAATTTCGATATTTTACACAATATATTATTAACCAGTAGCTTTTTGGTTTAAATACAAAACTAATTTGGAAAAACGGTTTATAAATGGCAGAGTTACTCTCATCCCCTATTTAATCGCAATAAAACCCCTATATTGTGTAGTTTAATAATGTATATACCAAATTGCATCAAAATCGGTTCAGTAGTTTAAGCATGAAATCGTTACATACAGAAAGAATTACTTTCGCATTTATAATTTTAGTATGGATAAATATTAAATTAGACAAGTGTTGAAATTGAAATAAGTTTTATAAAGTTTACTTTACAGTAAATACTTTTCAGGATTTACTTAGTCTTACGAATAGGGATCATATACTATTAAATATATGTATATTAAAAGTAGTATGTTGTACTTCACCGTGACTTATATAATGTTTGACAGGTACTTTACCATCTTAACTGTAACTTTCAGGTTTCTCCTCCAATATTGCTTTTAGATCGTTTTTTTTTCTTTTTTTTATTATCACTTAAATATAATGACGTCTGTGTCTGTGCGTTGTAGACAATAAACTTAAAAAAAAGTCATAGAATGGTATCAAGATATGAAAATCATCTCTAAACTGCAAAGTGTTTATATGTATTATTTTGTTTGTACAGTTTGCAGTTAAGTTTACCTAAGATAATCTATAAATTGAAACACTGAATTACAGAAACAGTTTTACTGAACCGTCGAGTTTGGAGTCAGCCAGTTCTAGGCTTTATCATGATTGTGTTAATTCAGTTTGACCGGATTTCACGTATGACCGGTTACAACACCCGGTTCAAACTATCCCTATTCGGTCAAATGAATAATTATAGGGTGATCATAAAATGTTGTCCATACTGTAAAATAACTCAACTTTAGTTTGCAATTTTTTTTAATAGATAAAAAACAATGCTACAATAAGGTTCAAGAAATTAAATCCAAATATTCGTTGTAAGTTTTGGCTGTGCGACACAAGGCTGAGTTTTGTCCGTAGCTTGTTCTTGCATAAGAGACCTGGAACAATGCAAGACTGCGAGTTTGATAGGCGGGTACCAGAAAGTTCATACTTTTCAGTAGCACGCTACTGTCTGTTCAATATAAAAAAATATTTGATTGTATATACAAAAATTCTGTCAAAAAACAGTCAATTTGTTACATACAGTAGTGGTTTTGAAGTGGCTAGGCGTGCACTCAGAAGTCGCAGGATCTAACTCAATTCGTGTTACATACAAAGTTTTCAGGTCAAACAAACTGAGGCCAACACAAGGCTTTCCTAGTTTTTTAGATTCAAATGAATTGATTTTATTGTTAGTACAACTTGTTATGAAAAACTAATAAATTCGACTTTTACAAACGCGTATGGCAACACATGCGATGCCATGAACTGTGTACCGACTCATGTGTACTTCCGAATAATATGCTTTTGACTATAATTTTATTACAGGCTGATCGATTTTAGCTATATGAAGAATATTTGGTGTATGACGCTTAAATAGCCGGCTTAATTGCTAGCTCAAACTTTAAGTGAACCCAAAAAATTGTCCCTTAGACGATCATTCCAATTAAGAGAGCGATTGACGGCCTTATAGCGATATCTTCCACGCAACCACAAAATTATTAAAATGATTATAGGGAAAAATTGCAGTATTCTGCTATTTTTCTGCGTAGTCCATAAAGTTCTGCGTATTCTATAAAGCAATAGCTTTCCAATACCACTATTATGAAACCAACATTACGACTTAGGGTAATTCAAGACAAAAACGTAACACTCCCTTAAAGGCCGGCAACGCACTCACGAGCTCCCAGCCACGTGAGTGTCTATGGGCGGCAACTTTACCTTTATGGTGGGCCTCCTGCTCGTTTGCCCCCTCCTCTATAAAAAAATAGAGTTTAAACTCGCTTTATTTTCTTCTACGAATATTTCTAAAGACTAAAAATAATAAGAACACCATCAATTGTGACTATCTTCTCAACCTGTATTTTACGTTGACCCGGTTATCCTTTAGGCGTGGGTGAGATAGTGAAAGCTCGTGAGAGAACACCGCCCAACTTACTTGAAACTCGTTTTAAAAAGTTAAGCCATAGAACCTTCTGTAACTTTATTACACATATGAATCGTCAAATATTTTGACTCTACAATTCAATTGGCTGTCTCCCAATCAAGGGTGTAGAGCGGACGAGAAGAATTGGCAAGAAACTCCACCACTCCTTCAAATCGAACGCTATGCTCCAGCGAATGGATCTTTATATATAGAACCTTAAACAAGATTTTACTACCAGTGGACATGTTAGCTGTTAGTATTTTATATACATTATAGTTATACAAACACACAGTACACTTACATCAAGATTATATAAATATATAATTGAATATTACATACATTGATAAAATGTGTAGTTTACGGGGTTTCTCGTAGTAGCTCGTAGGACCCCAGAAAAAATATCAAAACGAGGCTCATGTAGGATTGTATTAACTTGATTACAATCATGAAAAATATGTATGTTTTTTTATCGCTCTGTTTTCGCTTACAGTTTGACCTGTACACACCGGGTCCTTAAGTCCGTCCGATGTCACCCGGATCATTTATAACCGGACGATTACTAACCCTTACCCGGACGGACGTCACTTGGCTGGATTTGGACAAGAAAAATGAACAGTAATTGGACATAGGGCATGATAACTCGATCCGGGTATATCCCTATTTTCACGGAAATAATGCATCATTAACACTTCGTTTTAACTATCATCACAATGTATGGCCATTAATACTAAACGAACACAGTTTAATAATTTTTTTGTATGTTTAACCAATGTCCCTATTTCAGTGTTTAGGGCGATTTATTCTCAAAGTTCTTTTTAAAATAGTCTTTATACTATAATAGTATTTACATAACGATTTTTGAATAAGATAAATTTGGAAGTTTATTTAAAAATATGCTCCGCAGTCACTATGTTGACCGTGTAAAAATTACTCTAGTGGACAATTTTTTATTTGAGTAGCGTGTATTGAGGACTCAAACTCGGAAATATGTATCCGGAATATACATAAAAAACCTCCACTATAATGTGAATAAAACTAGTTTTATAAATAATATATCTTTCAGCTAACTCAAAATTGTTTTTTTATAGAAGAGGGGGCATACGAGCAGGAGGCCCAGCATAAAGGTAATATCGCCCCCAATAAACACTCACGTGGCTGGGAGCTCGTGATTGCCTTGCCAGCCTTTTACGGATTGAGACGCTTTTTTCCTGAAGGACTCTAAATCGTAATGATCCGGAAATACCGTGGCGGGCTGCTGGTACCATAACGTGGTGGCTCGTGGTAAGAAATGTCTTACGTAACGCGCAGTGTTGGAACGACAGACATCAAGGTGATACGGGTGGAATTCAATTTGAAATTTCATAACAAATGATTTTATGTGGGAGAAAAGAACTTATGCATAGTAATTTATACACTATTTATATATTATATTATATTATATATTTATACACACTTTTTATATATATTAAAGCACTAGTGTACTACAATCACAATTAGTATACAAGTAACCCTCACAAATGGTAAACATCAGAAATGGACGATGCAAAATGTCTTTATAACGATACAAGGGATTGGCGTCTTTGACGATATGTTATTGTCAACCCTACGCAAATGGGGGACTATTGGACGCCTTATCAGTTATTTATGATACTTTAATGTTGCGTGCTTGACGACGATATTAGAAATGTCACGTCAAATATTTAAATTTGGAATGATATTGCGGACAACGCCCCGATTTTATGGTGTTATTTTAAAACTATATAATACTTATGTTTTATAGTGTTAAGTGGTAAAGTCTTTTTTTTTAGAAGAAAGAGAAAAGGTGGTGGCATGCTTTAAAGGTGAAGTCACAGCACAAAGACACTCACGTGGTTGGGATCTCGCGGGTGCGTTGTCGTCCTTTTAGGTCCTAAAAGAGGTTCCATAATGCTGGTAAGTGTTGATTGTTATAATAAAATATGCTGTTTAGAGCCGCATTCTGATTCCCGACAAATAATATTACATCTATATAATACCTAATATAATATGTAAGGATAGTTTTTACTATATATTTATACTGTCAGTATAGAAGTAGTGAAAACTATAACACACTTTGTCCTAATGCAAGTGTACTGTTCAAAATATACCCATACACATTTCTCTTCCGTCAATCCATTTATCAAAGAAATCCAATAAGCAAAATCTACATAAACCATACGCAAAATCCCACAGTCAATACCACTTACCAAATAGACAAAAAAATATATATATTCCCAACATACCGCAGTGGATACGCAAAATGCTTTGTCAATGATAAATAGTGCTCACCCCATCCAAGTCGTTTTGACAATAAATAAGAGATATCAAGGAGTGGGTCTGCTGTACCCCGCGGATTTGCTCGTAACAAATGACATGCGATGGACCGGAGAAGGGTTAGAATTAAACCGGGATTAGGGATTTTGATTGATCGTGTTATGTTTTACTGTAATCACGTGATGCGTCGGAATACTAGATGTGTGTGGAAACAATATCAAACGAGACATTTACGTCTTCGATTTGCAACTATCATTTGTTCCCCACAAACACCCTGTTATCAGCATGCCGGGGTCTTCGTTTAAGGATTGCTACAAATTACAATAAAACATTTCTTTATTCGAGATTAATTGAACCAATTGAATGAAGATGAACTGTGTAACCTTACTTTTAATAGGTAAACATTCACTGCTAATTATGTCTTAGATTGATGGTAATCCATCAAACCTATTAGAGTTTGCATCGCCTGTACACCTCTGAAACAAGACATTTCTTATTTCATCACCACGTGATGGAATCAGCAGCCCTGCTGTACTTCAAGAAAAGAGCGTACTTTAAAGTCCGGTAACGCACACACGAGCTCCCAGCCAAGTAAGTGTCTATGGGCGGCGACTTTATCATTATGTTGTGTAATCAGGACACCTTCAAAGTATCCCCTCATAAAATAACCATGTAATTAATGTAATGTTTGCGTTTACAAACTTCAAAACTGTAAGGCATACAAAATTAACCCTTACAAGCGGTTCAATCGTTAATATTTTAATCGTCATGTTTCTTTAGTATGAGATAGACCTTTTTTTAAAAATGAATTCAAATGATTGCTTTGATGTATGGACGATATAAAAAACATGTAAAAACTGTTGAAGAAACAATTAAGTAGTGGCTAATTATAATTATATAGATAAATAAATGTTAGCCATATGATAACTTATATATAATATTTTAAAGTAATTTCTCCATTTCATCCCGTCCTAATGGCGCTTGAACAGTGACGATTGAGTCCCGAATGTGATTTCCCTTCTATTATTCACACTCGCATCTCGACGTTAATACGAGCTGACTTATTGAAATCATTTTTCATCTACCCTCCCAACGTTCATAGTTTATAAATGAATTTTGTAATTTAAAAATCAAATTTCGAATTTTAGAAATTAAAAAAGTGTGCCTTTATCGTCAGCGACTTAAATGGTCCATGTGTCCATGTTTAGGCCCCCTCTTTTCTCCACCAACCCGATTGCAACTAAGTCTGTATGTTCGGCTTGAACTGCGTCGATATATATATCGATGCAGCTGTAATATGCACAGTGTAAAATGTAACGTAAAAATTTGGGAATTAATAATCTCCAGCTTACCCTTACCTTAATCATTTCCAATAAAAAATCAACTAAGCCGAGTTTCTAGCCTGCTTCTTCCCAGCTTGGTCGCGTACGAATAGGCGTAGAATCATTGAGATTTAAGACGATTTAAAATGTACCTTAATGAATAAAGATATTTTGACTTTGACTTTAACGTCAAGCACAACAAATTCTCTAAAGCGTCAAATCTGGTTTGGTTGTAATTCTGATTTTTCTTCTCTCCATTAAACAACCACTCTGTAAAACGCCATAAAATTCACAGTCCCTTCAGTGTCGTTATATATAGTTTACACTGTACATAACATGTGATGTTACATAAAGCCATCCAACAATATTGGAATTCCTTATTTTATTGAAAAGCTGTATTCATGTCATGTAAAGGTTTGACCGCTCTTGACTTGAAGGGGATCTTATTGATGTGTGTGTGTGATTTGTTATAGTGTGAACAAATGTAACAATAAGTCATGTCAATGAATTGACAGAGGACAGACCTTCTGTCACATTTTCTTAAAATGTCCACATTAAAAGCCTTAAATTAAAGGCTATTGAAGGATACTAATCGTATATAAACACGTATTTAAACAGGACCGAACAAATCGGCCGACATCGATGTTCGGTGGTCGTAGGTCGCGTTAACTTTGCATTATTAATGATTCATTTAGTTCACACTAACCAGGCGGCGCTCTTAACCCTTTGCATTTAGTGATGTACTGTTATCGATAAGTTAAACATTGTCAATTGTGGTGTTTTTCAATAACTTTAATGAATGGTACGTGTTAAAATATATATTTATTATATGAAAGTTTCGGTTCTTTTCTTTTACTTATGTTTTAAAAGAAGTATTTGTTTTGATTATAATAAATACTTAGACACTCTTTTGACTTAGTGTCGATTGTATGGCGTATTAATAATAATAGGGCTATTTATTTACTAAGATCACTAATTGTTTGCTTCAAGTTCCCATTAAATTGTTTCGTGTGTAAACCTAGTCTTATTATCTCAAAAGTTTATTGTTTTAAATATATTTAGCATATAAGATGTTTGGGGACAGATAGATAGACAGATCTTGTTTTTAAAAATAGAGAGAAGAGAAAATGCCTTACGCATTCCTCGTATATGGGCATCGCATACGGGATATGTGGATCTCAACTCACACTGGGCACCCTCTGCCTTACAGAGGATCGGGTGAGCCATACTCTCTACCATCATCAGAGGTTAACCCGCGCTTCCCCAGAGACTATTGTTTTTCCTAAAAGGCCGGCAACACTCAAGTTCCCAGCCACGTGATTATCTATGAGCGGCGACTTCACCTTTAAGGTTTGCCTCCTGCTCGTTTGCCCTGCCTTCTAAAACAAACTACCAGCTTTGTAAATTACGAATGTTCTATTTGATATATGTTTAAATAGTAAAATTAATGCACAATTCTAAGTATTTTTTTATTCCTTATCGAACCTGGTACCGCACTAAAACTATTTAGAGAGTGCAATCGGTGATCTGATTAATAGTGTTCGCTTGAAATGTTTAATCTTTGCCGTGATTCCCCTCAGCTTAGTTACATTATGCATTGAACTATTGATTTAACTTCGCTGTAATAAATCGGCGTGTTAACTTTTAGCAAAGTTGCGGCAGTTGGAAGTTTAACTATTTCAAAAACCTATTGTATTTTGTCTCTTTGCAAATGTACAGAATAGCATTGATGAGATGAGATTGATATTTAATAAGGGAGAATCTTCTGGATTGGTTTTCAAATATTTTGTTCGACTACTGAATATATTAATATAAACATAATATATATAGAGGTACATACATATATCACATTTTTGGGTACAAAATTACTTTTGTTTCAGGTATCAAAAAGTTATCTACGGATCGCGTAGATCGACCTACGGAGCTGCTACGTCGGTGCTAAGTTAAATCGTCTGTTTAAATAAAAAGTCCTGTTTTGTGCTTATATTTTAGTTTTTATTATTTTGATTGATAAGCTTATCTAGATTGAACTATGGATCGATTGAACCGATCGATCGATTTCGCACTAAATTTAATATTTTCAAAAGACTTACGTATTAAGTTCTTTGTCAGTCGGAATACCCCAGGGATGTGATTTGTAAGAAAGACGAACGTAAATTTAGTCTAAGTGTGAAATCAAGTGTATAATTATACCAAATATTGGGCCAAGGATTCAAACAAAGAAAACAGTGGTTGGGGCGTCTTAGGGTTGATGGGTGTTAAAATACTGCATATCTTTATATATATTACAAAACTTAAATATGTTTTAGTTTTGTATATTGTTTTATTTATATTAGTTAGGTTAATATTAAGAATATTTTGTGTTTTACAAAATACGTTTTCGTTGAATATAAAAATGTTACTTGTTATAAGATTTTTACGTATTTTGAAAAATATAGTGATAATAATAAAAAGTAAAATATTTTTTGATATTCAAGGCATTTAATGTGCAGTAAGCTTTGCTACAATCACAACACAATCATATAAATATAATTCAATTTTTGAATATTAAAGCACGTGTAAAAAAAGCGCCATTTTACCGCTCCCAAACAATAAGTTCCCCTCAAAAATCATGTTTGCGTTTGGATAACAAGACGAACGATGTACCAAAGATTCACAATGTTTTCCGAGTGTCTGATCGATTAGGGATCCCGTGTTTGCTTTGTATGAAAAAAGCCTCACTTAATAACACAATTAAATAAGTCTAGCTCAACGTCTAATCATATATTTGGTAGTCAGTACCGGTGATCCAAGAGCTGGTGCTTTCCTTGCTCAGCGTGTAAGCATCGCCATACAGCGAGGAAATGCCGCCAGCATTGTACTCTGCCACAGGGACCAAACTTTTTAAATTTGTTTAAGTTTTGTTTATTAGTCTATAATTATATTTTTTTAATGAGTATTTATATCTGTTAAATGAAAAAGCCCTGTTTAAAAGATCAAATCAATATCCCTTCACAATCATATCGACTCTAGTGTATTAAGTAAAAGATATATATCAATAAAAATGACACGCACGCAAATTATATCATATATGGAGAAAGGAAACCAGTATACCTTGATACTGGAAAGTATTCTAAGACTTAATATGTTTATTTATAAATCAATATATCACTGTAGTACCGTTAGACGATTAATCTAATAAAAATAGTTGTAGTGTTTTAGGGGTTCTAAATCAGTTTTTTGTAGAAATGGTCGTTAAACTATTAATAATAACTTAAGTTTAGTTTTAAAAAATGTAATACTTTAAATTTCAAGGCTTCCAATTGGATTTGTTATTATTTGAATAGATATTTAAAGACATTGGCGTAAATTTGCACAAGTGGTTATTAAAGAATTAAGTAGACGTATGGTCAGTACTGATGATCTAAGAGCTGGTTTTCTCGCTTAACGTATAATTATCACGACGCAGCGAGGAGATGCCAGCATTATAGCTAATCTGCCAAAAGTAACGAACTTTTTAAAATTTATTTCAGTGCGTTTAAGGTAGCTAATTAGTTTATTTAAATTTTATTAATTAATATATCTTGTTAAGTAATTTAATATAATAACTAACTTAATAAATTCTTGTAGATGTATTATATAGCTCCAGTCAAAGTCAAAACATAAATAATATTTGTTTGTATTAAAATTGTGACCCCAAAAACGACAGAGGTCTAAATAAATTGGTGGTTTTCGGAAATAAATCGTATAGTTGTAATAAATCATGATATTCAAATTTCTATGTAATGCTTGGTATATTGAAATTTTGTGACAGATGATCAATTGTCTTCAAGGGTAATGTTATTACTTACTAGAGTCCTAAGGCCCAGTTGGGGCAGAGGGCAGATGTGATACTTTTCTTTTTCTCTCTCTCTCTGTCTCTTCGCTCAAGTCAGTAGTCAGATTTTCCTGGGATATTGGCCTGCCTGCCTGCTTTGTGATATTGAACGGACCTCTGCGCAAATAATGTCCAAGCCAGCTTCATTTGCGACCCCGAATCTGCACAGCAACAGGATCTTCGTGGCGCATCCTCCAGAGTTGTATGTTTTCGATAGTGTTTGGCCATAAGATCATCAGGATTTTCCGTAGAAAACATTTGGTGATTACTTGGTTAAAGGCTTTGTAACTTTCCATGGAAAATATTAGACGAGACACTTAAGCTCGAAAAGTGTTCGTCAACTGTTATTATTATGTAAATATATGCCTGTATACCAGTTATTTAAAGTTTAGATTAGAGGAAAGGAATGAATTATCTTTTGTATAAATGTATGAAGCCGATACTTCCACGCCCTTTTAGAGATACAAGAAATACGTATTATTTATTAGGTGGGTAAATATCCTATATTACTAACAGGGGCACTTGTGGGGGTGAAAACGTTCGCCAGCTGTATATCGATCACATTAATATAATAGGATATTAAGAAATGATTTTACAAAAACGTAAGTAAAGTATGAAAGAAACAATAAAACTCACGATTAAAATCAATGAAAAATAACTAACTGCACAGTTGTGATTAGGCATCGCTTAGTACACTGATACAGACTAGCCTAATGTCTACGGAATATATTGACACAGTCGAAATAAAATCCTGAGATTATAAGATTGAACAAGACAATAAAGGCGATTAAGACTTCGCCAAAGAACTAAGATTATATGTCTGTTTAAGATAAGAATAAAAGAAGAAATCTGAATAATAATTGGCTCGTTTTGATGTTCCACGTATGAACCAAGTGGTAATACAATAATATACTTTATTATAAGTAACTTAAAATTAAAACAAATTTAAAAAGTTTGGTCCCTGTGGCAGAGTAGCAACAATGCTGGCGGCATTTCCTCGCTGTATGGCGATGCTTACACGCTGAGCAAGGAAAGCACCAGCTCTTGAATCACCGGTACTGACTACCAGGCGCCTACCTAATTCTTTAATAAGCGCCTGTGCACTTGCAACCCATGGTCCAAAAGTCTCTACTCCAAAAGAAAAAAAAACATAGTTTGAGGAAATACTTCTGTACCAAGTTATCTTCGCTGTATGGTTATTTAATATATTCTAAACACTATGAACATAAAACAAATTAACATATCCACATCTATTTCCACGTACAACGGGGCTCACGCGAATTGTACCGAAAATCGTACCGTGTACATTAAATCCGCGTATCTGCGGCTGCCAACGTCGCGATTTATTTTAACACATTTTGTTTATAAATGATATAATGCGATACTGTGCGAGTATCGCGGGGTGTACGTTCGGGAATTATATAGAGTTGGTAATTAATAAAATATAACACACAAAATACTTATTCACCTACAACTAGTGAATCTACAATCTGCTTCCTGGTAGCTTTAGTTCTGTGGATTACCTGTTCTGCTAACCCTCCATCTACCGGCAACCTACCTGCACAAAACAATTACATATTCTTGCTCGTATTACTATTTGATGTTAATCACAGCAGTTGTAATATCGACCAGCAGGAATCTACCAAACCCACTGATTTTCTTATGGGTTCTTCTCAGCTGGTGGCGCAGTGAACGCATGTAGACTTAGAGACGTTCAAAAGTGGTTGGCAACAATCCTAATTGAGTAAAGAATTTTTGAATTTCATACATTCTACGTTTTTGTAACTAGAACCTGCGATAGCAGTCTACCAATTTATTTAAGTGTTACAATTAATATCTCGCCTTGCCTGAAATTATCACTTGGAAACTTTTTGTCGCAAAAATCGAAACCCAACAGCTCTATATAAATATTTTTTTCGGGGTGTTAAGAATCCTCACGTACATTTCTCTCGTGTGTTTATGTAAAGCATTTATTCTTGGGAACCCCATAGGGAGACCGCAACCCCCTCAGATCAATTGACAAGATGTTTAATTGGATTTGTAATCACGTGGATTTTTATTAGACATTTCTTTGGCATTATTGATAACAATTGTGTACTGCAAAGTGTTATTACTAGGTGTGGTTTTTATAAAACAAGTGCGCTTATTAAGTAGGCGTGTGGTTGACAGTACCGGTGATCCAAGAGCTGGTGCTTTTCTCGCTCAGCGTATAAGCATCGCAATACATCGAGGAAATGCCAGCATTATACTCTGCCACAAGGACCAAACCTTTTAAATTTGTTTTTGTGTTGTGGTTTGATCTGTTAGTTATGACATATTGTTTAATTTTCTACATTACTTTTAGTACTTTAAAAATATGAGTTTTATTAAATATTTATAGTTACAGCATTTGCGGTCAAAGAAAGACCAATCAAACTGTGATGTAATATACTGTAATAAATGTATATTGATATCTTTTCCACATAGAATCGTAATAGTGATCACTGGTGTAAATAATATTCTTCTTATATCTAAGGCTTTTAAAATAAACCGGGAAGAAGTTACTCACAGTTCTTACCTTTACTTTTTTTTTAATGTGCTCACTGTTTTAAAAATTTTTGCTCATCTCAGCATTTACAACCAAGCTTTTTAATCTAAATAGTTATTTACACTATAATAGGACTCAAGAATGTATGCTTAAAGCTTTACGAATATATTCAAAGACATATTTGGATCATCATTTGGGAATTTAATAAAAATCAGAATAATTTCACATTAGCATGTATAATATTTAACTGTCTAAATATAACTATGCTCGAGTGATCAAATTGATAATCGACTTGAACAATGGTACAGGCAATTGTTCATAGTGGACGCCGTAACAATGTGGTTGATCCTTCGGAAAATTCACACGGCTTCACTAAATGCATGCCATGAACTGCATATAGGCTAAGAATTCCAATATGAGATATAGAACGAGAGACGTATAGAACAATCTTTATGCTGTACATTCGTACAACGGTGATCAAAAAATATCTATCTAACTATACACTTATGAATCTTTTAACTTTACATTCACTGCCAGTTCTCAAATCAAGGACGTAGAGCGGACGAGAAGAACTGGCAATTCTCCGTCACTCCTTTAAATCTCCAAGCATTTTCCACAGTACGATTGTAAAGATCTGCAACCATTACACCATGCACGAGTGAATGCGTCAATATCTATATTATATTAAAAACAATAAAAAATAACCTTTACTATCGATGGGTTTAGTGAAAAAGGAGCATACGTTATAGTGAGAACAACCCGCAAACATACAGTACACCAAGACTAATCAAATATCACGCTAAGAAAAATTATAAGTAACCAGAGTTCGTTATGAGTATCTTCTCCGGTTTAATATGGAACCCTGCTAGCAAGTAAGATGTACACACTTGATCGCTGATATGTTTCCTTAAAATACGGAAAACGGTCGGGCGGTGATTTCCTGTCTGGCCCCATTATAAGGGTGGTAGTTTTTGAATCCTACACTATATAGATAGATGCCATTCCTCTTTTTTAATATAGGTTAAGCTATATTATTATAATAGGTAAACACGGTTACACACTTAGTATGCGAGTTAGATGTCAGCATCTAAACTATTCCTTTGCGCCACTCATGGCCAAAGGATCCTTCGGGCATTATTACCAGGTATTTGTTAACAAAGGTGAAAATTTGTATTCTCGGTAATAGCATGATAGTTGAGCTAATTATTATCCATTACATATAAAGAACTGAAAGTAAATAAGCGTTTTTATCTGATTGTCCTGATGAAAGAGTTTAGGAATGAATTAGCTCCAGCTTAGCCTTACTTCGAAAAGTGGACTGGACTCGTTACCAAGAAAAAAACAACCAAGCCGAGTTTCTTGCCTGCTTCTTCTCAGCACACCGGCACTCGGCACACCGTGAGCAGTCTGGTCCGACTTGAGATATAGGATAGCTTAGATCTTTAATTATAGTCGCAATTTTATTTTATTGCAAATTATTTGTCTGTATAATTAATTGACAGTAACAATTATCTGTTAACTCCAAAAGATTCTAACAGATGTCGATACTGTTCGACTGGATTGAGTAAGTAATCAATAGATGGCATTGCTATGGTAAACCGACAAACGTGTCATTTAAGCTACAATTCAAAAGCATTACCACCACGTGTTCCGTGAAATTTAATTATTTCTACTTTTTTAATAATTTATATGGCAAAACAACGTTTGCCGGTTCAGCTAGTATATTATTATATTTGAATGAAAGTTTTTCTGAAAATGCAGCTGCGTTATGGATACTCCGCCATAAAAACGAAACTTTATTAAGTGTTTTATTTTATTTTTAAAGTTATTTCATAAGGTAACGATATATTCTAATTACAATATACAGTTCTTTGTTATATACTGTTCTTACGCAACATTTTTAAAAATATAACAGGATTAATATAACTGCCGGCCATGCACACTTCAGTTGTCTAGCCCGACTACAGTAGTGGGAGATGTTTTTATGCCGACATTTTCTTCATCATCTAAACACTAAAATCTACATACAATAAATCTATATACAACAAAATGGCCGCCCCTTTTATAAAATCATAATAAACTGCAAACTATTAAATCAGTGACAAATACAGTATACTTATCGCACATAATCCAAGTCATGTGAGGTATTGCTGAATGACCGTGGCGCACCGACAAAGAACTTAACCCATCACTTACCATAATAGTGGGATCAAACGGCATAGTCTTTACTACATTTAGACAGGTAATATATATTACAACATAGATTAAATATATCTTATCAAGACTTCAGTATGTAAACACTATGAATCAATGATTTCTTGTATCAAGTGCTTAAGAACAAAATCAATTGTTCTAAGGTGAATCGGCTTTTTTAAAGGATATGAAAAATGATCTATTAGTATTCAGCTTAAGATTTGGTCTAAGATTTCTGTATACATTTTTTATCATTTCTAGACATACAGAAGCTTTTTCAGGTTCCAGTCAATATCTCTGGTTCTCATATTTTCCAGTAATATATACGAACATAATGAACAAAATCGCAATACTAGTTATCAAATTACAATATTATGATAAAATATTTATTCTATTGTCTATTAATTCGTAGTCTATATAACCTGAGGCGATATATACAGATCTACGAAGCTGATACGCCATCGCTCTTAACTAACATTAACATTACAGCGGGTTTTAAATAATATATTTATATCAAAAATAAGAATTTTCAACACTTTCTTTCTACTTGTAAATTCATACGTCTTCTATAAAAGTATTGATATTTTTAGAAGACTAATAGATACTACGGCAACATTTAAATTACACTGTATAAAATCATAAATTGAGTAGAGTTGATAGAGCTTGATTCAACAGGCTTAGTGGGAAATATACTAAAAGTTAAGTGCGAAGAGAAAAGAACCCTGAAGTCTCAGAACCCAGTCAAAGCTATGTGACCATTTGCTCTGATCAATCAATACAAAAGACAAACTTAATTCTCAATCATTTAAAATCATTTAAAAAATCGTATCAAAATAACTATTTTGTTCTTAATTCGAAATTCTTAAAAAAATATTAAAATCCGTTAAAGGAGGTTTTATGCCCACGAAACTCATTGACGAAGGTCGATTGTTCAAAGGGTTAAACTAACCACTTGTTAGTGAATTAGTTATTAACCTGACACTTCAAACTGTTGAGCGCTTGTTAACCATTCACCGATAAACTGTGTTTATTTTATAAATTTAACAATGGGGGGGGGGAAAATGTCTACGATAAAACGCATTGTATGTACTAAGTTATCGGAATATTGTATACGCATTTTCAATCAATCGTTTTTTAATAAGTTCAAAAACTTTATGCAAACTATTGACTACACACAGAGGCTACGAATGTCTATGGGCGACTTCACCTTTATGGTGAACTTTCTGCTCGTTTGCCCCCTTTTTTTAAAACGAAATACATTTTTGAGCGAGTCATTTTAGTATTAAAGACTTAACGTGAGAAGTTAGTGAAACGGTGATCTGTAGAAGTAGGTGTTTGTCGTCTAGAGCTTTTAAAGAAAATTGATTCCTGTTGTGCTTTGATACCTCATATCGAATAAGGCTCTTCAGGCATTTGCCAGACATAACCCAGATATAGATAGCTGATACAATTATACGTGGAAAAGTTATATATTACATAACATCAGTATCAAATTAAAACACATATCAGATTTATAAAAAAAAAACCATATCGCACAACCGATTAAAAAGTGTTGAGCAATTAATAGTGAATTTTCCGAACATCCGGGTACGGGACGTCCCGTACAACCTTCGATATTATCCTGTTGAAAAACGATGTGTTTAGGGTTCGCACTTGTGTTCTTTTACGTTATTAATGGATCTTAAATTGTTAAATATACGTAGAAATCAATGAGTTTTCATTTATCAATATATATTGTAATGTACTAGTTTGAAAGAAGTACAGTGTAATTTGTAAATTTTAGACCTTGGGGTACAAGTGCACAGTACAGTAGCACAGAATTAAGTAGCCGCCTTGTTAGTACCAATTACCCAAGAGCTGGTCCTTTTTGGTGAACCTATAAGCATCGCAATACAGCGAGGTAATGCCAAAAATATAGGTACTTTACCACAAGGAACAAAGTTTTTGAATTTAATTTACTGTTCAAAGTTTAATTTTGTTTATTGAATATTGTTTAAGTTTTAATAATATCTATTTACTAATCTTTAAAAGTAGTCACTTTCATTTTATAAAATATTCCTAAGGCCGGCAACGCACTCACGAGTTCCCAGCCACGTGAGTGACTATGGGCGGTGCGTTACCTCTGTGGTGTGCCTCCTTCTTGTTCTACCCTCCTCCTAATAAATAAACAAAATAATGGTTCTTTGATTTAAAAAACATCAATACGTTACGTTATTGTAAAAATAAAACCAACTGTAAATGTTTATTTTTTAGTTTTATACGTATGTACATAGTATGGTATTAAAATCTGGGAGTATCTTTATATATTTGTGTTTTAACAGTTAACATATTAAAGTAATATTTTAATACATTTGTTTTTTAGAACCGATCAAAGTGCCAACCCTAAAAGCAAAGCCAATACCACCTGTTGCGTCGAACATTCGATATCCTTCAATGGGATGCCAGAAAGGGATGTGAAATGGGAAAAATCGAACGATAGAGCAAGATAGGTTATACAAGGGTCCCACTTGAGCCTCACACGTTCCAATGGTTTCAGCGAATCTATAAATATAGGTTTCAGCTTTCAGTCGTTCCTCTGAATGATGCTCTACTATATTTATATAACTAATAAATATATTTATAGTACAAGAGACGAGGTTACCTTAAATATAATGTCGTCAGGGGCTATGTGGCAGGGAATAATCCTTTGACTGACCTGATTTGAGACACAACCGGGTCTACCCTGGAACAGTGATGCCGCGACGCGGAGGGCAGAGAAATCTGGCGGGCTGTCCTGATGTAAGCAGTAATTTCAGATCACAGACCACGACCACTCTGTAAATAGTGGAAGTAGGAAGGAAGAAGAATATTAATAGATCTCTAATAATTCAGTCAAGTGGTAATCCAGCTACTGACATAAAAATAAAAAATATGTTAAAAAACACGCAGTGTTAAATAAGAACGTATTATCTTACCAGGCGTATGTGGCAAAGATACATTCACACCACGCAAAAAAGTCTATAAGCTCCCACATAAAAAATCCGTTGAAACCTATCGACAAGCGGGGATTGTCTACGGGACATTTCCCGGGGTTTTTTTCCTGGTTATTTTTCAATGGTGATTCTCACGGGGATCGGTATTGTTCAATTTGAATTGCTAAGTGGCTTTTCAATTTAATGACATAATTGTAAAACCTTTGTGGTTTGCCCTGGGTGTGAATGTTTTACTGCTTATAGTCGATCGAAGCAAATTTGGGCCTTTGATAATTACGGCCATGATTCAAACGTTTTAGATTTTCTCTTTTTCTTGATTTGAAGAGACAAACTTACATGTATTTATGAATTAATTTTTAATTGTTTCTTTCTATTTATGTAAAATATAGTATTATGTACAACTTAACGATATCCAATTAAAGAAAATCTTCAATCTAATTTAATTGCCAGGAAACATATTTAAGATAGAAGACTTGCCAAGTTCTTAAATACAATCAGTAATTCCGATGTCCATCATTTATTATTACTGAGATTTAATGTCCCACCTGTTAAGAATATGAGTTAAATAACACCCAAAAAAGCTCTAACAATTCCACAATTGTGAAGCTTTACGTAACCCCAATGCCTGAGGCAATTGCAAAAATTCAAATTTAACATTGTTATCTAGTAATAACAATTATAAGCCGAATAGGACGAACGTTATATTAACCGTGAAATGAACGGTTAGACGGCTGTATGTGACACCGAAGTGAAATTGACAAAAAAATAAATTCAAATGAGTATTTATTAGGTAGACATATCTGGAATAGGATAGAGAATATTTTGAAGTCGAGCTTTTAATTTATTTAGATACGGTTCTTATCTGTTAAACTTTTATTTACTAATGTGACTCGCTATACCTATATTAAACACTGATTTGATTTACCTAGGTACACCAAAAAGGATGTTAAATCAATGAATAGCCAAATTAGGATCTTTCGTCCATCACATAGATTTATCGTATATAGGTCACCACCCTCCAAACTAACCGGCATTAGGTCTTCTGCAACCATCCTGAACATTGTCATTGGTTGGCCCAGCGGTCTTTTATTCAAGCATCTAGTTTCACCCAGTCATAATAACGATTAACAATTGTTTAATACATTTTCAATATTACGGTGTGAGAGGGTTAACACAGTAAAAAAGCTTCAAACAATGTCCCTTCAAGGAGCATAGAAAACCGAAAATTAAATAATGAAAAAATATAACCTCTCCTCTTCCCGTTCAGATGAAATTTGATTAAAAAATCACGATTATTACTCTGCCCCCTTTGTGGTTTCATACCAGATACATTCAAACATCAAATACACTTGCCATGAAGAACTCGACGCTATGCCCACGTAATAGGAATTAAGGTTGACGGCTAGGGGGTATTTTTAAATTGGTTTTGGCTAAGAGTCGATTCCTCCCCCCCCCCCCGACCCCTTTGCGTTCGCCCCCTTTCAATAATTTTTCATCGTTTTGATCCACTCTTTGTGGCTCGCTCTTAGATTAACAAAGTTTTAAATTAAAATCGGCTATAACAAATATCGAAATGTTATATAACTCAATGTTATTACTTTGTTTTGACATGGATTTTTATATGATATGTATAATTTTGTAGTTTATAAGAATATGATGTTTATGAGTCTTTTTTTTTGGAAGGTTTTGTATTTTAGGAAGAATTTTAGTATAGAAAAGCGAGCAGACAAGCAAAAGACAGTAGAGAGGTGATGTCTCCATATACACGAGCGGCTCTTGAGTGCGTAACGGCCTATATAAATTAGTATTCTCGCTTCTTAAAGAATCCCCAGCATTCTAACCTTTTGAACACAAAATAATATTGAGATTCATTAACATTAGCTTAATTGAAGGTTCGTGAAAGCAAATCTTACAACCAAAAACCTACTTGTATATATATATTGTATATACTATAAAAAAATATTTTAAGAAGAAGAGTCAAGTCGAAGAGTTATGTCTCACAATAAATAATAATTTTTTTTAAAATAAAAGCTCTTAACACAATATTTGAACTTCTATTTAGCTATTAACATGTATATACATGTTAGTAATATGGTACCTATCATTCTGTGACTCCTTAATACTAAGCAACCAATATGACATGTCATCTGTCTGCATACTGACACATTGACTACAAAGCTTTGATATGGGAATGGAGAAAGATCCTTTTTTTATACTAGAAATTTACAATATTAATTCTTTTGTACAGATAATTGTAAAGTTAAATACTCTTTATTACATTAGGATTGTTGGCAACCACTTTTGAACGTCAGTTATAAAGTTTACATGGGTTCAGTGTTCTCAGTTGAGTAGTCAGGTTGTCATTTTCTCCAAGTGTTCGTAGTCTTTTAACAATACCCAAAAAATCATTTAGTATTATAAGTATTTTGACAGTAGTAATAATTAGTTTAAGTAATGTTTAGTTATATATATATATATATATATATATATATATATATATATATATAAGGTTTAAATATTTTTTTTTCAGATATAGATTTAGATAGATACCTGAGAAATCTCAAGAAACTCTACAATCGATTTAAGCTCAACGGGAAGTGGAAATATGAAAAGCCATAAAAAGCAATAAAGGGGTTTGAGAAAAGCGCGGATGCAATGTCAATATAACGGCGTTAAGTGTCGTTATAACGACGATTCGCAGATGTCATGCTGAGACGAAGTACATCCGGTTGTATGCCAGCCTGTTGTGATGTTAAAATATTGGTATGCATATTGAGAATTTGAAATATTGTATTTTGAATATTTTAATATGCATTTGTAGTAACGTTTGCTTAGTGGATTAATTTCACAACCCGGAGATCGTACGTTCGAGTTATGGCTGTGTACATTTTAGTTAAACCCCAATTCTGACTGACCACCAAAAAAAAAAACAAAAGGTCTTCCCTCCAACATTGAGAGATTGGAGAAGATACTTTGGAGTACAAGTGCACAGGCGCTTATTAAATAATTAAGTGGGCGCCTGGTAGTCAGTACCAATGATCCTAGAGCTGGTGCTCAGGTTTCAGCGTATTAGCGTGGTACAGCCAGGAAGTGCCAGCATTATTGGTACTCCGCCACAAAACCTGTAAGTGGTTGGATTTTAAGTTATTCAATCTATTTGTATATAATGTACAACGCAGTAAAAATCTGAACAATGAATATGTATGTTTAAATCCCAAAAACAATTAACCGTCCCCAGTGTAAGGCGTGTAAGTTGTATTATGGTTTGTATTAAAGTTCACTTAAATCAGTTAAAAGTCGTCACATGACAAATCCGGGTCATTGAACTGACAATCCAATAGTTACTGTACCGAGTAAACTGTAATCGCTGCAATAATCCACTTTTTTATGGTCACAGGTTATACGTATAAAAGTTAACGTCGTTCGAAGCTTTTGGTAATTTTTGGGACGTTTGAATTTCTCGGAGACAATTTAGATTTTATCAACGTATTACTTTTTGAGTCGAGATGATTCATACATTCTATATAAGGTTGGTTAGTTTTATGTATACGAAAAATAAAATTTATAGAGAACTAATGTTATTTAGAGACTAGGAGTAAAGCTTCGAAAAAGGTTAAAACGTTTAGTTATTCCAAATCTATTTATTTAATTTAAAAATCACAGAATAACTGATCCGACCTATGATTTCACGAATTCTTTATTTTAAAATTCTGATGGAAATGTTACTTTAAGAATATAAACTAACAACTTAATAATTTTAAAAACTCAAAAATGAATAATATATATTATATTATTATCAAGATCGACCATAAAAATGAGGTAAAGGCCATTTGTTGTACGCTTTTGGAAATTGACGATTGTTGTGACGAGATGTTAATGCGTTTTATTATTTTTCATATAAATACTTTATTTTAGTATATTTAAAAAAATACATAATCAAACCATACTAAACAGAGTTTGGATCCACCAGTGAGGCTACGTCACATTTTTAACCGACTTGCCTACTCACAAGCTATCTAAAATTACGATCTAGCCTTAATTAAGACTAATATGTAATTTATTTATAACTTAATTGGCTAAGTTTGTGTTAACACTTCTTAGTCTCTATTAAGGTCTGATTAAGTACTTATCTTTAAAAAACAGTTGCTAAACAAGTTATTAGGTTTTTTTTTTAAATTATTGGTTTAACTAAGGGGTCTGAATCGTTTGACGAACGGTTCAGTTAAAGTAACTCAATCAAAACATAGACAATGACACTTCACTCTGTGAGTGAGATTGGCGTATTTTTGATTTGAGACCCTTCACTACGATCAAAGTTATTGGTACAGACAATGTATGCGACGCATTGTTGAATATGAATGACTGAACTGCGTATATGAATTGTTTTAATATTTACAGGGTGTGCAAATATAACCTAACATAACCCAACATTTTTCTGTAACATAACCTAACCTAAAAAAGATTGTGTTGAAAATATCATCAAGAGACGTGCGGTGCTATCGCTGAAATCTAGATCTTTCAGGCAACCGAAGATATTGGAATGGATAAAAGGAAGAAATAGGGATCTTAAATATTAAGATCGATGCTGACACCACGACCAGAGTCGATGACGCGACTTCACCTTTATAGTGGGCCTCCTGCTCGTTTTCCCCCTCTTCTATAAAAAAAAACAAGGATTGTGTTAAAAAAAATAACTAAAGGATATATATAATATGTCAATAATATTATATTTTGTTTGAAATAGGTATTGAACTATTTTTGGAAATGTTATTTCGTTCGCTCGCTCTGTTCTACCAACACGGGCTCTATCAATATAATTATAAAACCTTTTTTTTAATTTGAAAATAAAATATTATAGAAAATAGGTTTCCACCTTTTTCGTGTACACCGTTGGCTCATGAAAATTAAAATGCTCTTTGATGCGATCGCTGACAACATTCTCTTACCTAAGCTAGTTTTATTACACTTGAGACTATTTTAAAGTCAATTATTACTAGTATTGAATTGATGAGCTTTAGACGTAGGTTCGTAGGAAGTGTATACATTATACAAAAGAGAAAAAAATTTAAAAATATACACACATATGTATAGAAGTATCTCCGTAGGAGTTTGGCAAGGCGTTCCGTCAGCATTGCCTACTTCACGATTAATACTAATTATAAAAACAACACTTTGCTGATATTTACCAGGTTCTTATTTTGCTGTCGTGCAATGCAATCCATCTTTTACAAAATTGACATGTCTGCACTTGGTTTTCTGTCACAGACTACGTATTGAAATAATAAGGATGACATTTTCTTTTTATAGAAGAGGGGGCAAACGAGCAGGGGGCCCACCATAAAGGTGAAGTCTCCGCCCATGGACACTCATGTGGCTGGGAGCTCATGAGTGCGTTGCCGGCCTTTTAGGGATTTGTAAGCTTTTTTCTTTTTACAAAGCGTAATAAACTTAAAGTTTATTACGTTTTGAACTTATTGTAGGACAATTAAATGATGCCTGAACTTAATTATTCTAGTTATTTTTATACTAATTGTTGTAGTTGCACCGATATATAGGATTATAATGTAATAGAACGATTTTTATTAGAAATTCTAGATGTATTTTACACTTAAGAATCTTCGAAAAATTCTAAATCTCTACATTTACATTTACTGTCATATCCTTAATAATGGGAGGAAGTGGCAAGAAACTCTCCGCCACTCATTTAATTCGCCAAGTATGTTCTGCAGCACGGTTGTAAAGCTTAGCGCATAGCTTTAGGTATGACCTAACATGATATGCTCTGAGGCAATGATTTTATCACCGATATTGCTGGTTGGAAATTAATTGTTCTGGTTCAAATTTCTTTTTCTAATCGCTGCATGGTTGTAAAACCTACCACCACCATATGACACTGAGTTTCTTGTGGTTTCTTCTGAGGGCGCTAAAAATGTGATTTATGAGTAGACTAATAAAAAAGATGGCGCCTAAAATATATCCAATTTCACTAAAACGTACGTTGTATCGGATTTATAGATCGTAAGTGGCTCGTATATTTGTGTTATTGTTAACATATTTCAAGCGTGCCTACAATATCAGTTTTATACCATCTATTTTCTTGGATTTTCGATTGCAATTTTCCCCTATTTTCGCATGCCTTGTGTTATAAGTTATAACACTGTGTGCTTTTATGAATATTAGTATAGTGCTTGATAATAATAAATCGTGTTACTTTGAAAGGTGACACACATAAATTGCTTGTGATAAATATCATCTTCATTTCACTTATCAATTATGCTCCTCCTTGCTATAGTTGCCTGGAAAATATTGCAAAAAGTGCTGACCTTCATTTTAATAAAGTTATTTAAAGGAATTGTGAATTTTATGGCGTTAAATGTTGAGAAGAAAAATCATTGTGGACAAGCTATACCAATCAAAAATGATTTTGACGCTTTAGAGAGTCTGTCGTTAAATCGAGTGATGTTATGCTATTATATTTATTCACTTAAAGGTGCAGAAGCATTGTTGAAGGTGACTAGCATACCAAGACAAGACACCTTGTTTGGGTTTGTTCTTGTCTATAGTTTTTATTCGAAACATGTAACATAATTACATCTATATGAGATGTAATTATACATATGTATTCACAATTTAAGGTGGAAAAAACGCGAGGACGTTGAACTGGTTGGGGGTGGTTCCACGCATTTACGCAAATGAGTGAAATACATTACAAATTTCCCACGCAGTTTTAATGGACAGCATCTATGTATTTGCCAACCTCTATTCGCTGGTTTAAAATATTTTTATCGTTACGCAGTACGTGAAAATTGACTTGGCATTTTTTGTATTATTTTAATTTATATTGTCGTATCGTCTAAGCCATCTCATCACTCTCTGCCAACAAGGCTGTAGTTAAGAATAATAAAAACAATATATTTTTGATCATTTAAACATTTGTGGAATTAATTATTGATAATTACATCAAAAAGAGCATACCTCTCCCTTAAGGGCCGGCGAACTTGCAACCCTCCTGGAATTGCAGGTGTTCATTGGCAGCAGTTCACTCGAAGTGACCCGCCTGCTCGTTTGCCTGCTTTCTTAAAAAAACAAAAAAGAAATGGCTAAACGTACTGAGATTTCACAACCAAACTATTAAGATATATATATATATTTAAATAACTATAAGGTTGTCTATAAATATCAATCATGTAGAATGTGATGACAACTGACAAGTATTTTGTAAAAAAAACATGGCCACAAAAAAAATTGTTCCTTCTAAATACCTAATTGTGGTAAATTTAAATTAAGAATATCATAAATACAAGTTAACGGTATTTGAGAAGAAATTAAAAGTTTCGTTCACAAAAATTACACACATTTAATATAACACAAAAATACGAAACTTCATGAGCTCCCAGCCTAATTATAAAAAACTTAAATATGGGCATATTTGAGTTGCATTTGACAAGGTTTTCTGAATACAAGATAAACAATTATGAATATTTTGCCTCTAGTCAATAAGTAGAACAATATCCTCTTTTGTTAATTTCGATGTGTGTGTGCATATCATGCTGCTGACGTTAAGGGATTTCGGCGAAATTCATAATGGCTAGTTTAGAATATGGTAAGGCTTATTTTGATTTTAATTTTGGCAATCCAACAAAGTTGTTTTGAGTCCTACTCAATGCACTGAGTTTGGAAGGCAGTTCACAGTTCAGCTTCAGTTCTGCCTTTTTTTGACGACAAGACATGGAATTTAGTACCTTCACTAACTATGTTTCGTTGAGCTTGTGTCATTGTATGTGTTGATAATTTCAATAATTAAAAAACAAAACAAACTGTGGATGACCTGGAAGATATTGCTTATATGCGATAAGGTCACCCGTTGCTTTAATATGTTACACATTAGACTATTATTTTTGCAACAAAGTAAATAAACTATAGACTAGAATGTTTGTTAAATTTCAAATTTTCTATTTATACAGTGACACACTGTGTGCTGGGGGTGTAGGGGGGCACCCCGTGGAGAGAAATCTTCAGTAGATGGATGTTCTAATATTCAAATGGGATATGGAACTATTATTGTTAGAGCTACTGTCGATATGTATGTGGAATGACATATTTTGATACTTTTCACTTCTGTACAAAATTTGACATTTTAACTCTGTATATTTCAACAATAAGGTTGATACTATCACATGTTTTATGTTTTCATACAGTATATGTGTTCGCTATACAGCCTTGATTTGGAATCTGGCAGGAAATTAAAAATTTTGTCAATTTATTTACAAACCTAACACTTTTCGACTATTCATAAGTGTATCAAAAAAAAACAAAACACAAAAGTTATTTGACAATTTTTGTAAAACTGGGTAAAACATAATTTTAAATGAGTTTGGATTTTGTATTCTTTAATTGATGTCAATAAGCGATTAACGTTAGCATAATAATAATAATTGTGTTCTTAGAAACAAAGTATCTCAATGAAGGATCTCCATTTTGGGGTTTCAACTCACACTTTTCCCAATAGAACAACCAAATGTATACAATAAATACAATTTAAAAGTATCCTTTAATTTTCTTTCATATTTAGAACACATGTAATCGAAAATTCTAATCAAGGAGTTACACACAGAGCGTCACTTGTCAGTTGTCAGCCTCGGGCTGTGCTAGTATCAAGACTGTTTGGGGTAAAGAAACAACTTCTTTGCATACTTCGCGGATGCCTGGGTGTCAGTGTGCGATATGTCTGCTATATTATATAGCCTACACGTATTGTTGTTAGTGATGTGGTGCTTTATCGATAGAAATAATTTAATGTATTTCCAAAGTAATGTAAAGAAATGAGAAATAATTAAAATGTTCTTATATTAAATTTAGCCTGAAAGTATATTTAGCCATGTCATTATGGCTATATTATGGTACATGGTAGCTTTGTTGCTTTTAAGTCTATCCAAAAACAAATTTACAAAATGTATTTTTTACGCAACAAGTCTCAAGAAATAAGTGATATTTTTTCTTCAGGTTTTGAACATTATTTTATTTAGTTACTCACGTACCCACTAGAAATTGTTAAGGTGCTCGAAACGTGCGTTACGAACATCGACGTTCGTTTAAATCTCGAACAATAGAGACGGAAAATACATCGATACAACACATCACCAACGAGCGAAATACATCAGCTCACTTCATTTTGTGCGCCGTATCTTTTGTTTGCTATATTTTTGACAAGTACAAAGCGAATCTGCGCCTGTCATACGTTTGACAGACGACGGTGGGGGGAGGGGCGGGGGAGGGGGAGGCTAAGTTGTTATTAAGTACTGCACTTGTAGTTGGTGATGCCTAACGGTTCGTAAAAAAGGGAGGCTGTTGATTCGACATGAAGAAACAATAGTACTTCGCAAGTACTTGACGCTGGCTGGGAAACAGAACGAGTCTATTTTTGCATTAGCGTTTTTAATTTAACAATTCACATATGACATGTGAACTTAGAATATTTGCTGGACTTAGAAAATTCATGCTACCCACAAGTTTTAATAAATAAATTATATAGAAAGAAATTAAGAATTAAGAAACAAAATATTCATATATGGGTGGATATATTTCATTACAATTATGATTAAAGTGTGTTCATTGTTTTTCTAGTTTTACAATACTATATTATATTATATTTAAATACTTTTATCTTCACTATTATCTATAGTATACGCGATGTTTCCCGTGTTATTGCTAAGAACTCAAAACATTAAGTTGATTCCGTTATTTTTATTACTCTTAATAAATTAAAAATGTATAGTCGAAAATTTTGTTGACGATTCATATGTGTACCTTAGTTACCTATATGAATAAAGATATTTTTGATTTTCATCTTTTTGTATTGCTGTTATATTAATTACATCTCATCGAACCAACACTTGGGGTTAATCTTGGATGATTGACGTCCTCATCATTATTGCTTCGAAGACATGCGACGCTGATCCATTTGGTGATAGTCTCCATGTCTTCAGACGCACAATGTCGCAGAACTTCTTTCACCAATAGACGCCCATAGCATATCGTTTATTTATTGTTTTTATTTTTTCAGAGATTGGTGTTATTATGTGAGTATAGATGTTTTTATTTTGATTTGTCCATTTTTTTCTCTTCTATGCATACCTTTAATTTATGCACATATGTGTCTTGTATGTTCTCGTAGTTTTGTTTTAGTTGTGTTTAATAAATTTATATTATATATTAATAAAATAGAAAAGCCTAGTTACTGAAGATAGATGTAGAATGTTATTTTATTTAATTTGGTGAACAGGTGTCGCTCTCAGATTGCCTCCCCATACACTCTGACATGCTTTTAACATCTTGTGCTCGTGGATGGTGTCATACTAAATAATCATAAGAAAATACAAAGTGAATTTACGTACAGCATCTCTCTCTTAAAGGCCAGCAGCTCACTTGTAAGCCTCCTGGCATTGCAGTTGTCCATGGGCGGCGGTTAGCACTGCACTCTAAGTGACCTGCCTGCTCGTTTGCCTCCTGAATTACTGATTAGAATACCTGTCCCCGCGATGGGGTGGAGGGCATCTACAGCAGTTCGCGTTCCAACTCCAAGTATTATCGGCTGGCTTCGCATCATCTGCAACAGTAAGTTAGATCTGTGTGGAACAGCCCCGCTTTCCTTTATGATACCAGTCAAGCATTTGGCTAGAAGAAAAGCATGAAAACAACAGATATGTCATCATGATAAAAAATCTCGGTATAAAGTTGAATTGATTGTCATAAATAATTACAATAGTTTTGACGTTGCATAAAGCCATCCACAATACCTTACCCTAGCATAAATGATTTGATTAATTTTCGACTAGCACAAAATTTCAAGTGTTAGCTAATTAAAACTAACGTAAGTGGCGGGCGCGATAAGAACAGTTTTGTGTGTGCGCGCCTTTAGGATCAGTTTCATATTAAATTACACTCCGTTCGATGGATATCAGTGCGACTGATATTTCTTAACTCAAACTCAGAATATCTTTATTCAAGTAGGTCTTTATAAAGACACTTTTGAATCGTCAATTTTTACACTACCACCTGATAATAGATCTATTATTTGTGTTTTTATTATTTTAAATATATTCTTTACATTTCCTGCTTCACAGGAGTTGCGGATGCAGAGAGAGAGAGATACAAACGATGCTAAAACAAATGTGTGAAGTTTTCTTATTCGCCTTAGTTAAATTAAAATAAATTGTAGTTAAATTTAACTTTAACATACAAAACGTTGTTTCACCGACTGCATTGTTTTAACTGAAATGTTAATCCAATCGTGACAGGGTAAACACAATTTGACAAACAGAATCATTTTTTTATGAAACCTGCATACCTGTGTAGATTTTAATAAATTTTAGTTTAAAAAAAAAGCTATACAAATTTCGAAATGTTTACTCTTGTAAAAGTCGCATCCATATCAGTCGATCGGGTTACACGCGACGTATCAGTGACAGTGGCAGATATAGCATTAGTGGTGTTGATGTTGACATCGCGCTTAGAACTTTTAACGACACATTATCAGAACTTTAGCTTAATTTAACCACTTGCTATGTTTATTGGCATTGAGTTTACGAGTTGTTGGCAGGTTTATATTAAATATATTTTAAGCTAAAATTGCGAATTGTTATACAGGCAAAATTTTATTCTGAAGCCAAGAAATACGAACTAATAACTGCAGTTTACTTATAATGTTTTAGTATAGATTCGCTTGTTGAATAGAATTAACGCCAGTTTAAGATGGTGCAAATCAGAATGATTCTGCAATGATCAGAATTCTATAAAATTTATGATATAACAAAAAAGCATGGCGCAGCTTTGATAATGTATTTATGTCGTTCTAATTAAATGCTTAAAATAGTTAAAATGATTTCCTCCTTAATGTTTGCATTAGCTGCAACTATTTTAAATAATAATTTTAGTATGGAAGTAGTTATTAAAGATAGAACATCGTCTTTCATCAAATATTATGTGAGTATAATAATAAATCTATAACAAATACAGTGTCTCTAAAGCGTCGACATAAATGACCTCTGTTGGTTTAGCTTGTATTCCATACAAAACAAATCTTCTTTCCGTTCAACGACCACTCTCTATAACGCAAACTTACAGTCTCTTCAGGGTTATATAGAGTTTACACTATATCTAAAACCTCAAATGTATTTCCAAAGGCAATAAATACTTCACAACAAATATATGTAGCTAGATAAGCTAAAGACAAATTGATAACAATTTACAATAAGCTATCGCAAAGTGCGAGTCTGCGACGCGGGCCCGGGAATAATTCATCGAACAAACACATAAATCAGAATACACACACTCCCAGAGCGAAATTAAATCGCCAGCTTGTGTGTTAGATATTCGAAAAGATATCATTATTTACATTGGTTACATTTTTAACAATTATCTTTTTTCAGTTCAAAAGTGAAGAACTGTCAAAGAACTCTCCGCCATTTCTTTAAATCACATTCTACAACTAGTAGTTCTACTGCAAGTTCTACAATACGATTGTAAATATTGAAATGGATCAATATATAAAACAATTGAAAAAAAATAAAGCAACGCATATTTAAATCTGAGCAGTCACCATAAGTAGCACCCGTTCGGGTAACACGCAGCCAGTCACTGGACTAAAAAACATCTTATTACGCTTTTCACACACGGTAGGTTAGCCCCAATATAATCGATTTATAGCTTTATGGTTATAATCTCTGGTAGAATGCAAACGCGACCTCAATAGTCTCCAGATGCGGAATCATGGTTTACACCCGAGGAGTGTTTTAGTGGGTTTGGCTCACCGGTCCTCTGAGTAGCAGAGGTTTCCTGGTTAGTGAGTTGAGTCCCACATATCCCCGTGACCTTTATGGTGCGTAAAGCATTTCCTCCTCGGTTATGAAAAAAAATCTAGTTATAAGCTACATAAACTTACATTAAGTATTAGTAATCTGAGCGTCCTTTAAATTCAATAAGAATTATTTAAGAGTGATTTGTTTGTTTAGAATGTTTGTTAGTTTGTTTTAATATAATATATGTTTATGTGATTTAATAAGTAATATATATTTAAAAACATGTCAGCCCACACCGGGAATTGAACCCGGGATTCTGCGTTCGGCAGTCTGGCATAGTCGTCATAAATGTAACTGACAGACTTCGTCACCAATAAATGTTGCTAAGAGTTGAACTAAACATGTAAAGTTTAGAACTATAGTAAAGATTTCACGGTTCCAAATTCAAATTTCGCACAGTGATTGGTCTGCACTTGCTTGATATAAATAGTGTGGTTAGAACGTAAGGAAAACGTGGAACCGACGAACGAAATATATTTTAAATGTTACACCACAACGAATGCTTACATTTCAAAACGATATGTAAAGTTTACGCATTTGAACAATTATAAACAGTATTTTTTTTGGACGGAAACCCCAGTCGAAAAGCACAGAAGAAAATACCAAGACAAATTCATATATTTTCCACATAGAATCGTATCAGCGAACATTTTTCGTTCAATATTTTTTCTTATATAAACCGGTCTGAGAAGATACCCACTATAAACTCAATTTTTTTAACTGTGATCACGTAGCGTATATGCTCCAAGACCACTGGATTGTTAATATTGTATTCGGCAATATAATTTTTATAGAAGAGGGGGCAAACGAGCAAGAGGCAAGAAGTGAAGTCAGATGACCCTGAAATTACCACGAATTAATTTACCCAGTCAATATCGCTAAGTAAAAACGGTATGTCCACACAAATATGTCGCACTAAAATATGCAATAGGCTTCGCAGTGCGGTGCAAGCCGGGCGTAACGACATATTCCTCTGAAAGTGACAAGTCATCCATACGCCACACCTATGCACCCTCCATTTGAATATTTAACCCGATTGTATCAGGGGATGCTAATTAGAATCGTAATTACATTAGTTAGTAGCGAATTAATATACACGTATAACGATTACAAATGTATCTTCTGATTTGACTCGGAAGTACTCTAGGAATACCCCTAAAAGGCCGGCAACGCACTCACGCATTCACGTGAGTGTCATGTGTGACCACTTATCAATATAAAAAAATGTTTCGAGAACCATAATCCACAATGTTAGTGTATAGTTATTTTAGATTTTTTTGTAATTCTCTTGTCGTAAAAGCGTTCTAAAAGGCCGGCAACGCACTCATGAGCTACCGGCCACGTGTATGTCTATGGATGGCGACTTCAGCTTTATGCGCCTCCTGCTCGATTACCCCGTCTTCATAAAAACAAATAAAATAAAATGCAAGGCAAAATTTATAAGAAAAAATGCTTCTCAATAATATTGTAATCAAATGTTATAATATACATATGAATAAGTAACGCCTATTCATATATTTTTGATTTATATTTTATATACTAAACATTTCGAGTAACGAAAGGAAAAAAGGCTGAGCCACGTACGTGGTTCTTCATTATTTCTAATAATATTAATGGAAGACTACTTTAGTATCAAATTAGAATTTCATCAAACCTTCATATACCTTTCAAATTTAGGATAAAACCGTTTTCATGAAAACGATGCGGAAATTCAAAATGCAACGAAATAATTTAGGCAGGTCTCTTGGCAACGTTAAAACGTCAGATGACACCTGGCAACACTGGACACTTGGGCGTATGTCATGCGATTATCCGTTTGTCGGGTGGACACTCAACGGATTTATAGGGTAATAAATCACTATTTCAATATTAGACGCGGCCACTATTCTGTGGCAGAAACGCCGGGTTATTTACACGGTGCGACACGATACCGTTAAACGATTAGTTTTCACTTTTGGCCTATTAAGTAAAAGCCAATTGGGGAACAAATTACATAGAACGAAAGAAACATACACATACAATTTAAAACGATTTGTTTATTTAAAATACATTAAAAAATGGTCACCAAATCAAACTTCACCTAATAATATAGCTAGCTTAGCTACTTTAGCTGCACACATAACACCACTATACAAGAAAATGCAAGTAAATATACTATATTTCATTATATTCCCCCAATTCAAATAACATATATATGTTCATATATAAAATATATGGATATTTATATACCATCAATGCAATGGATATATTGAATGAATGGTACTTATGAATATAAAAAAATACATACTGTTAAGTTATCTTCCAGGCTTGAAATGAAATATATTTTTGACAATTTAATTTAAAAAATAGTCGTATCAGTGCCACTTACATGTAAATGACACGCAATAAACAGATCACATTAGTGAGATGTTAGTGTAAACTAAGATTTGTGGGTTCAGAGGTCTGTCATAATAAATGTAATTTGTCTTTTTATATTGATGATTTATTTAACGAGTCCAAACGGTACGCGTTCTAGTTGATACGTCATTATAAGTCTAATTAAGTATAAAATCTGGGTTTTTCCTACAATCGAAAAGCGAATCTTTGACTAGTTGAAACTATCTGGCCGGCCAGAAGGCTTCGGTCAAGGAAGATTAGCGGGGAGAAGTTTGATAGCGAGATTCAGATGCCATGACGTCATCTACAGATTTTTTGTACTACGCTATGGACACTTGCTGAAGGGCTTTCAAGATTCAAATTTGGAAACGCACCAATGTAATTTGAAAAGGAATTTTCTATGGTTCGTTTGTTTTGGAATAATGAGGACACGACATCTTTGTTTAAAATAAAATAAGTATTTACCAGGATTCAATCTGAAAGAATATAATAATTCATTCTCAGAAAAATGTAGACGCATTTTCAATAAGCTCGTAGAGAAATCAACTGGTACTCCACTCGTTTCCAATATTTTCAAAAATGAATCAAAAACAATTTTTAAGCTTAACATAGACCCTTCGCTCTGACAACTACGCTACAACAATAGGGCATCCTCACCTGTTCATACAAACCGATAATAGTACAAGATTATTATTAGACATGAATTATTGTTGTAATTAGACGCGACAGTGGGGAAATGGAGCCGCTCTGGCGGATGTATAAATCAATCAGAGGGACGCATCATGAGGACGTGAACAATGTTTATGCTTTATTTGCATGAGTTTTTATATGTTCCATTTCAAACAAGTGTTTTATATAATACGAGATTTTAAAATTGGAATAGTAATTTGATTCCGAATTGTTTTTTATTTTATTAATTCCAATAGTTAGGGAGTTTCTTGTCCGTTCTTCTGCTAATTGTGCTCTGTAAAGCTTTTTATTACCTATGTTAATATTTTTGACTTTGGAACAGTAATCGCGGTCAAGAATAAATGTATTATTACATACAGATTTTAGTTTTTAGCACAACCAAAAGTTGGCATACTGAAATGTTTTGTTATAGTATTTGGACAGGTTAAAAAATTACGTGAATTAAATTCATAGTTTCGGACGAAGTGTATGAACGCGGTGCGGATTTATTTGTCTGTTTGTTTGTCTCTATGTTAAACACTCGGTCATAACTATTATTGACTCTATACTAACACATATACCATTTGTCGAACACAAAATCAATCACTACACACACACATACATATACAGACACATTATATGTTAAAAACACTTAACGAAATATAATATAAATTCTAGTGTTATTCAAGCACCTTTTTTTTTCAAATTTATTTTTTTAATTCCTGAAACAGATTGGGCCTCACAAGACTCAATGCTGTATATTTTTTTTGTATATCTCGTATATTTTTAAAACAAATATATAAATATATATTACCATTTCAAACTAAAATGAAAATGTCTATAAAATAAGGAAAATAGCTTGTTTTTATAGACAATAATAGGGATTTAATGAATTGATCTTTGGAACATACAAACCGATAACTCACTAATGACAATATGACAGTGCCATTGCGCATTAATCATCTGTCTACATCCGGTCAAGACAGTCAATACATGATCTCCGATCACTACGTTTGTAGCCGACGTTAACGATTTGAGTATTATATAAGCATTGTATTGACTAAATCGTACCTCGGTAGTTCAAATGTGGTGTTGAGTAATTGTATATTTTAATTAATTTCCAATTGAGTGAATGTATGTTGTTGAGCGAATTCCGGTTGCTTCAACATGCAAAATTTCAGGCAATATAGTCTTTGCCATAAAAAATTTTGTATATCTTTTTCAATTAGAATCACTTGTGTACGTCAGTCAATAGATTTCATATATTTTTATTTATGTAACACTAGGCAAACGAGCGGTTCACTTCGAGTGAAGTGCTAACCGCTGCCCACGGACCTGCATCGCCAGGAGGCTTATAAGTGGGTTGCTGGCCTTTATACCTACGAGGGTTCCGAAAGAAAGCTGTCTGAGATAACCACAACAAACTTAGCTCGTTCGGACGACTCGTTCTCAAGCTTTCAAACTCAAACTCAAAATAATATGTAATATAAAATAAAGCTAAACTCAAACTATCTTTATTCAAGTAGGTCTTTATAAAGACACTTTTGAATCGTAAAGTTTTACACTACCACCGGTTCGGAAGGCAGTCATCTACCGAGAAGAACCCTCAAGAAACTCGATAGCTGCTCTTTTAAAATAAACAATTAGTACAAAATTGTGCTACTCACAATTAAAATAACAAAGCATTTTAAGGCTACTCAAGAATTGAACTGTCCCGATGCTGAGCCAATTGCCGAAACATTAAAGGGATCTTTATTAGATAGTAATCTTTATGACATGTAATCATAGCATTTATGAAATTATGATAACATTATGATCGCAACTATACGGACAAGAAATAACCAATCAGATAATTAATCACATTCAATAATCCGTGATTTATACGGGGGTGTGATTACAAATTCCGATTCAGAATTCGTCATAAGGCCCCAAAGCTTGCAAAGCTTACAAATGACGTGCGATCAACCGACCACACTTGTTATTCAATAATCTTCCCCTGCAATCAATTTATCACGGATCCAATGAAGGTGAAACTATACGATACACATTTCAAACGATAGACAACTTTAAACCGCCGATTTACGGTTCAATTTTACAAACGTATTTTGGGGGTAGTTTCTACGTTCTGGACATCGTGAATGACGTCATGAAAAGGGACATTGTATGCAAAACGTTTGAAGCGTGGATTTGGCATGTGTTGGAACTATTGTTCATACACACGGATTGTAAAACGGTAAGGTGTAAAAATTATAAATTTTTCCAACTCTTATCTTCTTGTTGAACATTATTCATATAGTATTAAGCATAATAAGCGCAATGTTTACGTTAAAACGATATATACTAGCAATATTCTATTTAATTACATCTTTTTTTTTTATAGAAGAGGGGGCAAACGAGCAGGAGGCCCACCATAAAGGTGAAGTCGCCGCCCATGGACACTCATGTGGCTGGGAGCTCATGAGTGCGTTGCCGGCCTTTTAGGGATTTATACGCTTTTTTCTTGAAGGACCCTAAGTCGTAGTGGTTCGGAAATACCGTTGCGGGCAGCTTGTTCCATAACGTGGTGGTGCGTGGTAAGAAATGTCTTAAAAAGCGCGCAGTGGTGGAACGACAGACATCAAGGTGATACGGGTGGAATTTCTTGGAACATCTTCCACATAAGAAAAGCCCAATTATATATAAGGTAAGAACATTTAATTATTTATTCACACCTTAATGCAATTAAACAGTACAAGTAGATGATGTTAAGACATAAAAGAGGAATGGGCTTTATGATTATATTATTTACCATTGCTTACATTTAAAACTTGTAAGCAACAATATTTCTCAGGCGATGTTTTTCAAAACGAAATAACACATTTCAATTGATCACCTTTCAAAACCTTCGACGTTAAAATTATTAGCAGACGATATCGTCTGTTCATCCACTTCTCTAAACAAGTCTATGTCATCCGTGATAACCGTATGTCCGTACCTAATCTATATGTCTTAGCCGATCCGGGAGGCTGTATTTCATATCGATACGAACACGGAACTAATTGCGAGGGTCTGTAACAGCCCGCTCTGATTGTTACTTTGTGCTAATCAATAGTATTGTCATTATTATTTGAACGTTACATTTTATTACGTATACCTATAATAAAGCTATTTCTTAATATTTTATTAATTCATATACTAGTACTGTGTGCCCTTCTGTGCCAGTGACCTATTCCATATTTAGCATTTCTTCGCCTCCATATTCAGAATTTCTTTACCTTCAGCACCACAGTTGAATATCTTCATGCTCCACTTTTCTGTTCTTCTCACCATGACCATGCCCAATGCCTATTTCCACTTGAGTTTATTTAGATGCCCACTTAATTTTTGACTTTGTATAAATGCAGAGGCTTTGTATAGCTGCATTTATACAAAGTCTATCTCTATTCCAAATACACTTTTTCAAAAAAAGCTCACTCCTCCAAACGAGTAACATTCCAATTTCAAACTGGAAACGCAAGAACGGCGAATGGAAATCATGAATGCAACTAAATCATGCCACAATTACAATTGAACGCACTGGAAGATTTACACGCGCATGGAAGTATAATTCGTGCCCTATCTTCAATCTTGTGCCTACCGCATCGAGTCACTAACAAACAGCAATTGCGTACAGCAGACATTAGGTACGAAAGCGTTGTATTCGTGACATCTAAATTTCGGCTAGCCACACGGATCGTGGCCATTTCGCGTCGATGTAAGAAAGTCGGAGGTGGCAATACGTTGGTCCACAAATTGTGTAACAGAATCAATTATGTTACACGTTTATAAATTTTAAACTAACTCTTCAATTTTCACTTACAGTAATTACATTATAATTTATTTGACGAAATGTGAGAAGCACATTACAAGAAGAAATTCGTGAAATAAATGAATGCGTTTTGATAAGGACGCGCTGTTTGACACATTTCACAGATAAATTAAAAAAAAACCACAAGTATTGACATAACAATACAATATCAAAAATTATATCTTTATATTTGAGGTCTTAATACATACATAGTACAAATTACATTGAATATGTAAAAACCTTTGTGTGACTGTTACGTAATAGTTTAAAAACTACCGCATCCGTGATTCGTGATCCGCGGGTCTCGCGTCCAAGCTAGGTCTGAAGCGACAAAACATATCGGTCGGTTGTCGCCCCGGGCTGGCCAAACCGCCTCTGCACTTACCTTTAGTTAGCCTAAATAGCTCTAGATTATTCTGCGCTTTAACCGTCTCAATTTTCTTCAGGCATTTTAAGCCAAAATTTTCCACGAAATCTATATTATTATAAGATTAAAGAACATTTTTGTATTTCCCTGCATATATGTATTGGATAATTATAGAATCATTTATTTAAATTATCAAATTCTGAAACATATATTATTATACCAAATTTTCATAACTTGGCAAGCAAAGTTAACTTTTTAACATCGACCTCATAAATTTTATTTACCTAAACTATACCTAACACTCGATTACTGTGTTACCAAATTTGTCTACAAAACCTTCACTCAGTCATTCAGAGTCATTTAGATAACAGTAGAAATCTACATTTAAAAACATTATATGTATATTATGTTATTTTTACATATTATTGTTATATACACATTGTGTATCTGTTTATTCATTTTTTTTAAACGAAACCATTTTCTTCTTTAAGAATCGATCTCAGGATGTCTTAATATGTAGTTCATAATCATAAAAACAAAACCGAGGTTTTTAAAACAAAACAATAATTATCTACTTGTTAACAAATTTTTATTGATACGTATACGTATTTGTTATTATGATTTTTTTACAGCTTTTTAGGGTCTTGTGACGTAATAAATAATACATAAATGTCTATTGAACATTCAATATCAGATCGTCATAACCCTAAAAAAGAGGCCGTTGACTAAACGACCGCAGTGTAATAGGATTGACAAGATTCTCAGCCACCAATAAAAGATAGGACAGATCACACAGGATAATTTTAAACAGTACGCTAAACTAGTAAACAGTATGCTTAACAAGAAGCTATTGTGCTAATTACCAAACTCCGTGTTCTCAACCGGATACTGACAGACAGAGTGGTGGGGTGGAGGGACCCGTTCTATAAAACAACCACGACCATTCTTTAAGGATTGTACGTTAAGGAAGATGTTTTGAACCACTATATTTTTTTCCCTCTTACTTAAAGGCCGGCATATATAAGCCTCCTGGCGTTGAAGGTGTCCATGGGCGGCGGTTGGCACATCACTCGAAGTGACCCACCTGCTCGTTTGCCTCCTCTTACATAAAAAACAACAAAAAGCAGGCAGAATGCAGTTTAAGGCAGTTTCGAGGCGTTTTTTTAAACGTCCAACTGTTTTGTTTAGATACATCGCCATAAAACTATAAGGAGGAAATATGTCTAGAGGAAAATTTGTGCTATAACCGTGACCATTCGAAGCCCCAAATGTCATACCAATGAATTCATGTCCGCCATTTTTTTGCTCGGTTTATCGCGCTTCTTTATTACGGTCGGGCATTTTTCGTCGTTTCATTGAGGGTATATTTCGATATAATTTGTTTATGGTTTTAATATTGGTTCTGGTGTCGATAAAAGATTTTATTCTCTAATAAGAATGTTATACTTCTCGTGTGTAGTGTCAATTTTTCTCTTTAAGAAACTACCACATCTTACATAAAGGCCGGCAACCCACTTGTAAGCCTTGTGGTGGTCCACGGGCGGCCGATAGCACTTCACTCAAAGTGTACCTGCTAGTTTGCCTATTGTGTCATAACAAATACTTTTTCATTAATATCATTAAGAAAAGCTTTAATTAAGTTACACATAATCAGCAATTAGAAGCTTTCTTATGTATGCAATACGATGTACTTCCTGATTATATATTCAAATCTAAATAACACTTTCGCAAACCCTACCAATCATATACAAGCCTCCTGGCGTTGCAGGAGTCCATGGACGGAGGTTAGCATATCACTCGAAGTGGCCTGCTCGTTTACATAAAAAAAAACATATTTTGTTAATTTTATATTATCTTTTTATTAACCATATGTATTCTTCAAATTACTCATCTGTATCGCCTGTTTTAGCTTTTAAATAAAAAAATACTTATGGTATTAGTTTTAAGAACTATCTCGAGTTGACTTGGCGTACATTAAACAATTTAAAACCTAAAATCATTTCAAGTGTTTGATGAAACCATTATCAATTTCCCCTCAAATGACATAATTATAACACTACAAAAGGGGAGCAAAGACAAAAGAGTACAAAGGATATTAAAAAATGAATGTTGAAGGGTGCACTCAATATCAGAGACATCCATTAGGTATTATTGAAGATTTTAATATCAAAAATTGCCGAGACGCCACTCAAGACACAATACAATCTTTGAACTGAACTCATCTTCTTATTAAAAGTAGTTTTTTGTAGGCTGGCACACGACTTAGGATGCCCACACAATTATTGCATTTAAAATACAATGAAATTTATTGGGAAAAACAATTAGTTGAATTGTTTTTCAATCATAAAGAGACGTGCTTTAAGTTTTCAAATCAAAATTAAAAACATCTTTAACCTTAATGTAATAATGGTACACTTATGAATCGTCAAAAAACAATAACTTATAAAAAAATAACTGACAATACAATTAGACTGATTTTATTTAGTTTACGTCATATATCGGCACAACTACAACAATTAGTATTAAAATAACTAGAATAATTAGTTAATAGTCTTACAAGCATAAGTTCAATACTTTTAAGTTTATTACGCTATGAAATGTCAACCTTATTATTTCAATACGTAGTCTGTGACAGAAAAACATGTGTGGACATGTCATTATTATTAAAGATGGATGGGTTGTAACTGCACGACAGCAATGGTGAAAATAAAACCTGGCAAATATCAGCGAAGTGTTTAGTGGTAAACGTGAAGTCGGAGAAAAAGAAAAAGAAAGAGAGAAAGAAACCCTACGGAGACACTTCTTCGTCATATGATACTAGCTGATACCGACAAACGTTGTTTTGTCAAAAAAAAGTTGGCCGATTCTGTCCTACTCAATATGGCCACAAAACTTTATGAGAATCGGTCAACCCGTTTCGGAGGACTACGGGAACGAATATTGTGACACGAGAATTTTATATATTAGATAATTATTTTCGGTCATTAGAAAAACAATATAACGCTTGGCAATATTTCTCGTTGCTTATGTAAATGAATGTCGAAATATATAACGAAAGTGCCTTCTTATGTGCCTACAAACTCCATATAGACAAAATAACAAAGATTACAAAATATATATTTATAAGCGTATATGTTAAACAATCTTCATATTGGTTCTAACTTATTCAAAGCTCGTGTTATGGGATCTTTCAAGAGTTTTATTTGCTCATCGAGTTGCGATACTATTTCTGTGCTGTTTGTTATAAACTGTAGCGTTTATAAGTTTATTATTTTACTATAATTAAAAGGGCACACACACCATACATACATTATATATTTTATTTCTTTTCTCAAATCACATCAGTCTAAAAAAGAAATGTGCTAGTTATAGTAAATTTAAATAGATTATACTTATAAATTGTACAAGCTGCTGTCACTTACAAAACCAGCCGTTTAAAGGATTTTCACAGAAGACCACCTTACTTGGTAAACAATTTTATTACCTAATAAATTTTATGTATATAGGAAGCTCTTATACGCTAAAATCTTTTTTTTAATTAGACATTTTAATTATAAAAATACACTTATAACATTTAATTTCAAAGTCTATGACTTGTACCAGAATAAAGGGGATGTCAGTACACGTCAAACGTCATCGGCTTGGAAGACTTGGATGTGATACTTCTTATAAATATTATAAACTCGCATTCCTGTGCTATCCAACTTTGAACTCAATTACAGTGGTATAAAGTTGAATTTTCAAATGCGCACATAAGGGCCAAGAGTCAAGCGATAGCCAATTATAATTCGAAATATTACACTTTAGAATTTCGATTGTCTTATTGTATCGGTTTGATGGGATGGGTTTGTAATTAAAATCGCGAACTCTTTTTTAATACACTGTCGATCAATGTCGGGGTAGGTGTATCTAAGACCGATTCGTTGCATTTAAACCTTCATTTGTGCACCTTGCTTTTGTTTTTAGAGTGTACATATATATAGACTATAAATAATAATAAAAGCTTGGGAATGTCGCCTTAAATGCTGTGATAAGGATACTTGTAAAAATGGTATCACGCTTACACAACTGATTGGTAACGAGAGTGTCTTCTCATTGATACGATTCTATTTGGTAAATATTTAATAAATACACGTCCACATTTATATATTCAAGTTATAAATTTAAAGTTTTTATTAAGAATAAGGTTTTTGTTTAGATTGTTTGATTACTAACCGCTATAGACCAGAAATACTAGACTACATGCTGACGGCCTTTGAGGGATCAGCCAGTGTGTTATAATAATTTTAGTATGTACTACGCGACATATAGTGTTATTAAGACAATTAAAATTTTCTTAAACATTGCATAGTGAAATGGTTTAATAGGTTATCATTTCCATTGGGACATACGAGTATACTGGGATTTGGTTAATGCTATATGCTATGTTAATAACTTTCAGTAATATAAATAAATAAATAAATATTTATTGCTTTTTAGTTTGGTTTGACAATACATGGTGCCTCCATTTAACTAATGATCTATTTGTGTTTGGAGAACGCTCTTTCTTAACAAATTTTAAAAAAGCAATGAATTATACAAAGAAAAATTAATACATAAGCAAATACAATACAAATAAAAGGATTACCAACCTTAAGGTACATACAATACAATACAGATATACCTTAATTCCTCCTATCTCGAATATTTTCTTATCTTAACCAAAGACAATTTCTCGTTATCTATATTCAAATTGAGATGATATAACAAATAACATTGATGGTCGTTCTGAAAAGAAAATAATTATAGGATTTTGTGTATCAAATATGTGTGTGATTTGTGCGTGAAGGCGTGGCACAATGATTGACATGGACAGTAGATGCAGGTTCAATCGCGAATCAAGGAGAAAAGTCGGGTTGGGTTCCGTCGACTGAATATAGTGTTTGTGTAGAAAATAATTTTATTGATCCCATGTATTTAGTTTATTCAAGGCCATTTAATATACCTCACCTCTTTCTCTCCAGTACGAGCTTCGCGCCTGCCTGCCTTGTGGAAAGTCGTTCCACACTTTTTCAGTTGTTCCTAGTTTTCCATTCTAGAACGTCCTTGCCCCAGAGGCCATGGGTTCTGGCAATGTGACCAGTCTATTAGCACTTCAGACTTACAACTGGTGTTTAACTAATGTTGAATGATGGGTAAGTTTGAATTATCAAAAGGATCCCTAAACGTGTGATCGGCCATACATTGGGAGCGCACAGCTGGACGTCCGATTCGGTTTATAATTTTTTGAAATCCGTATCATCGATTTTTTTTCTAACCCTTGATAGCTCGGTTAATCCCACCGACATATGTCGGTCGTTTTTTTACATTCTCTTATTATTAAAAAGGTTTTTTTTTAATCGATTGCAAAAATTTGCTTGAGTGACTTTGAACTTGGCACCTGATGTCCTTTGGGAGAATTATCAGCTTAACAAAACTGTAACAATGTACTTATATAAAGCACTACAGCGCTGTTTTATTTATTGTCTTGGCTACGTATTAAAATAATTATTTATTTAAAAATTATTATTATTATTATTATAACAAACTAACTGATCCTGGCAAATATTGTATTAGCATAAAATTAATAATTTAATTTTTTATTTCTTAAAGCTATACAGCTTATCATCAAAAGTTAAAACAAAGAACCGTAAATAGAATCTAAGATCAGAAAAAATATATAATAAATAGGGGTTGGTGATAAAAAGGTAAAAGTTTAGGGTTGTATTTATTTTTGAGTGCCACATTATACAAAATAAAAACAAAAAAAAAATAAACAAAAATTAAGGATGAATAACCTTTATATGTTTATGATATATGGGTATATGTTGATAGATGTTGGCCAACTCCCAGTTCTACTGAATGCGCATATACAATTTGGTATAAATCGGTCAGGCTGTTCCGGAGGACTACGTTAACTAACATTGTAACATGGAAATTTTATATATAAGATTATATTTTATGTCCATATAACGCAAATTAAAGAAAGAAGGAATATTTTAATGCCTATAAACCTCTACAAATTTACGTTTGTAATAGAATTAAAAATCCTATTCATGTTTTATTAAATCTGTATGATACTTGTTATTAATAAACTGAATGAGTATATGAATAAAGCAATTATTAATAGGACAGCAACACACAACTTAAATGAATGAATAAAGATTGTCAGTGCTTGTCTCATTGTCCACCGCAAGATATTTTTATAATTATTGTATTATATATAGATACATTAGATGGAGATTGCTTCAAAAAGTGTACTGGGATCATTTACAAAAAAAATCAACCAAGCTGAGTTTCTTGCCTGCTTTTTCTCAGCTTGGTCGCGTACGAACAGGCGTAGAATCATTTAGATTTAAGACGAATTAAAATGTACGTTTAATGAATAAATATATTTTGTCTTTGACTTTTGACATGGTGTTATGATTGAAGCTCTTTACAACCACTATGTAGATCATACTTGGCAATGTAAGCTTGTCAGTTACTTGCTAGTTCTTCTCTGCGCAAAGCCAAATTTGGTAAATTTTTGTAGAGTCAAATATTTTTTCAAATAATCGACGATTTTTCAGAAAGTTACCGGTATGTATTTTTGATATGATTTACTCTGGATCTACTGCAAGCCCTAATGTTTGCTTGAGGGAACAATGGGTATGCAGTTTAAATTATCCTCGAACAATTATTCAAGTCCTTATTGCTATCAAGCTCTTATTTGTTTTGCATTATGCATAGTGGCCACTTATTAAAAATCAATAAATGCTCGGCTCTTATAGGGCTGGTTAGGTAAACATTTTTTTCATTTATTGTAGTAACAGTTGAATTTAATTCACGCTTACATATTTATTAGATAGGCTCGGCTGATTCTCGTGAAATTTTGTGTAACCTAATCTTTATATAGGTCTTAGAGTTGGTCATTAAATAAAGAAAATATACGAGTATGAATACACACCGGATTTGATACAGCATTCAAAAAATATGTCTCTTTATCCCATCGAGATATTTTGTATGACAAAGCAACGTATGTCTTTTCAGTATTAATATAATATTTGATTTAACACCCGGTTGGCGTTTACAATTATTTTATGAGTAGTAGTAAGCCGATCACCAACCACCTCCAAGTATTCGTGAACCGATGCCTAAGCCAAATCCTGAAGATCTTCTGGCCAAACACTATCGCCAATATGGACCTCTGGAGGATGTGCCACGAAAATCCTGTTGATGTGCAGATTCGGCGTCGCAAATGGAACTGGCTCGGTCATACTTTGCGCAGAGATCCGTCCCATATCCCAAGGCAAGCCTTGGACTGAAATCCTCAGGGACAGCGCAAACGAGGCCGACCCAAGCAGACCTGGTGGCGATCTATCATCGCGGAAGCCAAAACATATGGGTCTGACTTGGAGTGAGCTTAAACGAAAAGCCACAGACAGAGCAGAATGGAGTAGGGTCATATCTGCCCTATTCTCTGACGTGAGCCCTTAGGACTCTAGTAAGTAGTAAGTATGATTAGTAAGTTGTGGGTATATTTGCTACCAAAGCTTTGACCCATGTTTGAGCTTTGATGCAACGGTGCTTTAACAAATAAACTTTATATTAGATGTTTAATGGATTAATGTATTACATATTAACATATAAACTAAACCAATCTAAGATGATCTAGCTCCATTTTTTTCTACATAGGTATGATTATAAATTTAAAAAGGTTCTATAGGCAGCCCTGCATATAGGGCATTGTGCATGTGGTCATTCCGTCGCGGGCCGATCGCAAATACGAAACAAAGCAAAACATCATGATTGTTTATTTATTGAATCGTCGCGTATGTACAGTTCTGTTAAAAAGTTGTTTTTTTTTAAACTCTTAATAAAAACGGAAAGACACCGTCCATAGAAACTCACTCGGCTGATGAGTGTGTTGGCAGCCTTTTAGGATGTGGTATGATCTTTTCTTGAAGGACCATTCTTCGTAATGGTTCGGAAATATCGTGGCGGGTAGCTGGTACCATAACGTGGTTGTGCGTGATAAGTAATGTCTTACGAAACGAGCAGTTGTGGTCGGACGTAGAAGTGATACGGTTGGAATTACGTATACTGACTAGATGTCCGAGGATGATCTGAACAGCTACAAATCAGTGGTTAGACTTAGTGATTATTTAAAAGTCGACAAACCTATAATCAGGTACTGAGAGGTACTAATTTTGTAATGGATTTTCCATTCGTCTGTACCGCGCACGGTAGTCAAATGAGTTGTACACTGCCGATACCTGTTCGCATCCAGTTATTTTCATATTTGTCCACTTCGTATTGTTCTCTATTCGTCATAGGGTTGGCAAAAAAAACAAATTTAATTAGCTATGTACTTTTCTGAGACTGTAACATCCTACAGTTTTGTTGGTCCTACAATCGTGTAATATACAATATTTGGTTAGAATGTAAAATGCGCACAAAAGTTCCCTTTTACAAAAGTAATTTAATATCTTAAGTGACAACCATTGACGTGGCATGGCTTATTGCTCATATTTTGAGTCGGCGGATCGCAATACGGTAAGATATTCAAATTAGGGGTGGGCCATTGTACGTCCTCGATGTAAATACACATCGACTTTACTCGTAATATTACTGCAAAGGTGGTTATACATTAAGTACAAATAATAAAAAAATATTTAAAAACCCAACCGATTTTGGTGTGTGTAACTCAGACCGGTTTAGTTATGAATTCTCGTAACTATAAGAAAAATATCGCTGATACGATTATATGTGAAAAAGAAATAAAGTCAGTCAATATATAATAATATGAAAATAAACATTTTTTTTTCTTTCTTTCTTTCAATAACTGACTAGATTGATAACCAATCTAGTCAGTTTAGGCAAAGTCGTAACATAACATTAAGTGTATCAGTGCCTAATGTTTGATAGATGTTATATATACAAAAAGATATGTTCTTTTAATGTCACGTGACATGAAGTTTATATGATTCCAATTATGAAACATGATTTTTAAAATTCATTATATTTTTAAATACCCATTTCGCTGGTATTGTAGAGAAATAAATAAAATTGTTTTTGACTAAAGATATACTGAACACAAATTAAAAAAAATAGTCCATGTGTGTCCCAATCTTTACCGTTGTCTGAATAAGTATCCGATTAAGAATTGCATTGAAGGAGATAGCTCTATTCTTAAAGAAAGAGGAAATTGTAGCTTATATTGTCTATGCCCATTTGTGGAGTCCACTTCTGTTTATGATAATAATATTATAGAGCGGTTTATTTTTATACAATGCGAGACCACCCCGTTTCGTTGAAGTATCATATAAAATTATATTTATTATAAAACGGTATACAATGACTTAGTTTTTAACTATACCTGTTCTGTTTTGGATGGCACGGTTGCAGAGCAGGCAGAAAACTACGAGCTTTTTCTGTAACTTTCATTTTGTTCTCTCTTGAGGTTGAAACTTTTGGACCTTGGGGTACAAGTGCGCTTATGAATTAAGTTGGCACCTTGGTAGGATCCTGGTGGATCACCGTTACTGCTCAATACGTTCTTGCTCAATGTATAAACATCGCGATACAGTGAGGTGCCAATAATGCTAGCATTATGGGTACTCTGCCACAAGAACCAAAACATTTTTAAATTTTATTTTAGTTTTGTGGTTTGTTTTGTATTAATATTTATAATTCATTAAGATAAAGATAGTTATTTTTTAATCCACAATCTTTGTCTGATAAAGGCTAATTCTATATAGAATAGGGCACAATTAGAGATTTTATGTTACATATAATATAATTATGTTTACTATTGCATAAATTTCTTGCAAAATGCCACCTAATAAAATGGGTGAAGGCGTTAAAAACGATTCTAACCATTGTTTAGTGTAGTATCGCAAATCGTCTGATACAGCCTTATTAAAACAAAGGTCCATGTTTAATGAATGCAATCAGCAGTATTGCAAATGATCATGAATGAATAAAGCGATTCACGTGCTGTACGGAGACAATCGAACAGTTAGTTGAGATAATTCTGTCCTCAGCTGTCTCTCAGGAGATTGCATATACCTGGGCTGTGTTTACATTACTCGTACAGTACACTCTATACAGTACCTTGTTTTTATTAGTACTATTTCCTTTCTCTAAAATTAGTTTTTTTTATATTTTGATGTTAGAAATCTTATCGCAATTAATATATAATAAATAAATAAAGTGACCCGTCTGCTCGTTTGCCTCTTTCTACATTAAAAAAAATATATGAGAATACTTGACAAGACTTTTATTTACCCAGAGGCAACACGAACAACGTATGTTTTATGTTAATTACTCACATTTACGCGACGATACAAGTCTAACTTTAAATTGCTGTCTACGATTACAGGAACTCGCTCTAGTAACTGGTTCGTTCAAATGTTCCTCACAATACCATCGAAGGGTTGCCACCTGTAGTAAGTACATTGTATCTCGGATTGGTGTGCAATATTCGCAACTGAATACCTGAGTACACCCTTGAGATTATACCGAGAATTGCTTGAAATCACATCTAACTACTGTTTAAGTATTCCACTAAAGCAGCCGGTAATTAAAATAAATATACTTTGTATTGCGTATGAAATCTTCACACTATTTAAGCTAATAACCATATACCTACATAAAAAAAATATGCTTGTTGTGTTTTTATAGTTAAAATGTTTCTTAGTAATACCGTGCATCTATACAACATACATATTAAGTATGTTTTTTGTCCAGTTTTATATTTAGCTGTGTTTGTATGTGTGTTGTTAAAAAGTTATAGCCAATCAGTAAGTCCAAATGATGTATTAATTAATCGTGAATTATTTTTTCTTATGTTCATTTAAACTTAAATTAGTGTTTATTTAAGCGATATGTTGATTTATTATATATCTCGAAATTGTTTGAAGAGCTTTTTATAACAGAACATTATTGGAATCTTAAGCGTTGGCCCATTATCAATAAACAAGTGGTACTTTAGACAATCTCGTCCAACCTTGTTACTAGTTAATTGCATAAAATTGTTTTTAATTTTTAAGAAGCTTACCCTTTGACGAACTTTGAAAAAAGAATAACGCGAAAAAAACTTTTGAAAGCTCACGGAATTATTTCGAATATCCAACGAATGTTAACCGCTAACGAACGAAATTACGAGACGAAATCCGAAATATAAAATACAAAAAAATTATCTCTTTGTACGGGCGTGCAACTTTTTTTCAAACACTGTGGTCCGTTTGTGAGGGAAAGGAAAAATGCCGGTTTGGCCCGCGAAAACTTTTTTTGTGGTAAGAAAGGGACGCTTTGTACATTGTTTATCTGGTTTTTTTGAAGGGTCCATTTTTATAATACATTACTTAAATACAACCTATGACAGTGTAAACCAAATATAACGTCACTCTATTCAACGACATAACCCTCTAAAGCATCAAAATAGGCTTTGCTTGGTTAAGTGTTCCATACAATGATTTTTATTATATCCATTTAATAACTACTCTCTATAACGTAGTGTCGTTACATAGAGTTTACACTGTATATATATACCTCAAATAAAACTCATATTCACATTGTACATATCTGCCTGTCATAATTTTCCGTCTAGAAATTTAGATGCCAGAGCCGCCGGGACATTAGATAAAGGTGATTCAAAGCCCAAGTAGGCTTTTCTGTCTGATATAAGATATTTGGGTGTAGTATTGAATAATTTTTTTGCCTTAAAGTCAAACAAAAGAAAAGTTATCGTTTACTTGTTACTTTGTGATTCTCCAGCTAAGATATTTAAACAATCATTTTAACAATCATACAGATAAGATATTTAAAAAATCATTTTTTGAACTCACAGCCTCAATTAAAGGACTTTTTGCATAAGTTTAAATTTATCCTTTAGTGCAAATTGCTTATAAGCCCTATGGATATTAGAAAAAAACATTTATAAATGAAGAGAATCGTATAACTAGTGCATTAAATAATTCATTTGTACTAATCATGCAAATCTAATGAAACAATTAAATGCACCAACCTAGTTCTTATTTTAATGTACTAAGGTCCAATTTCGTGTGATATTTATTTAGTAACTTTGACAATTAGCTATATTAATATATAAAAATAGACGTTATGTCAATGTGTTAAGGCTGAAATTATAAAGCTTTCGTACAGGTTGTCGCCTAAATGCCTTTTAATAACAGAGGTTCTCATTCGACAGGCGTTCATACTATTCAGATACGTTGCTTCAGGCGATCTTAATACAGAGTAAAAACGTAACAGAGGGCATGTGACTATACATGTAACATTGAAATATTAAAACGATAATTTTGGCAGTTAAAAAATAGTTATAAAAAACAATATAACGTGTGAGAAAAGCTTGTTGAATTTAACCAAAGTTCTTGTACAGTTAATAAGTCTATTTATCAATGGCACAGTAAATAGACTATCTGATTACTGTTCACCAAATTGAAGTCTTAAAATGATTCGTCAAATATAAACTGTTTAAATATATAAAATTAAAACTACACAAAATTAATAAGGTGAACGAAGGTGAAGGTGCTGAACGAAGCTAAAGACATCAACTACCCTATAGAAAAGACGGATGTAAAAAAGAATATTAAGTTACATTCATTACATATTTTAAACAATTGTATATCCATAATAATATTGAAGCGAAAGTATGTTTGTATGTTACGTTTTTACACTTAAACTATTGAACCGATTTCGATAGAATTTCGTATGGAGATAGACTAACCTTTAGGGTAGGACAATGGGGATAACCGGGTTGAAATAGAGGATGAAATTTTGTAGAAAAACTTCACGAGATCTCTTTTAATAAATCGATTTTCCAAATACTTTTTATTTAAACGCGGGTGAAATCGCGGTAAAAGCTATATGTATATACAAGTTTCCACAATCAAAACTACTCTATAATAAAGTTGGCCTTTCAATCATTACACGTTCAGGGCATATAATTATTGTTATTTTGATGCATTCCCACTGATGAGTCCGAACGCTACAAAAACTGGGATATTATTTTAATTGAACACATTTTTATATCGATACGGGGATAATCTTATTACATTGACAGGAATTTATTCAACTGTTGAGCACCAGGACTGCCTAAGCTTGGGTTGACTTATGTCTCGCGGTTGGAAGCCACTGGATGCTGTGCCCGAGTGCTTCTGGAGGAGTCAATGTTACGACCTATGAGTCGTCGGGGCCGACCCTACCGAATCATTTTTCGTGTCTCAAATACATAACGATTACATGTTTTGTTATAAATAAAAAATAAAACTTTATTTTTTATTCGAGTCATATGTATAAGATATATTTTCTAATATAACTGTCCGCATGTCAGTTAATGTTACTGAAGATATGTGATACAGGTAGGCAGATATACAGGTCTAATGAAATCTGAAATAAAAAAAATTGTAAACTAAAATATGTACTTGGACAAAATGTATTATACTGGTGGGTTGTCTGGAAGAGATCGCTTATTACCGATAAGGCCGCCCGTTGCTCTTATATGTTCTAACATCTGTTAATGTCATTTGCTTCTAGTGTTTAAGTGCGATAAAGTGTTAAATAAATAATTATACTACTTTCATCATACGACTATGAACAACTTAAAACATGACCACGTGACTTGATGGCCTTAGCTTATATGGTATTAATAAAATTGTCGTGTTTGACCCCAAGTCACAGATGCCTTTGCAAGTATGATTTACGTACAGAATACATCTAAAAGAAACTACCGCGAACTTGAAGTATCTTTTCGTCTTTGCCTCGGAAGACTGGAGGTCTGGATACCAATGGTTTTCCTCAATTAACTTATCGCGCAGCAGAAGGAGCTGAGGGTGAGAGAGATGATGCTAAGACGATATGTAAAAAACACCAGTGAACAGACAAAAGTGTCTATGGAGGCTAAATGGAAAGTCGTGTACTAAAATATTATTTAACACGTGCATACATATGATATAATAGACTTATCTGGGTTTTTTTTTGTTATTTTTTTATAAAAAATATTGTATTTTTTGTATCGATTCATCAGTGTGACTGACTTGTAAGTGAAACATTAATTGTATTTTTTTAAAATAGTTTTATATCCTATTGTAGTATTTAAAATACGTACAAAGCGGTAAAGCTAAAATTCATCAACAAATCCGATAATGGTGTTGTACAAAGTTGCGACAGTTACCGCGAAAAACCCATTTCCTCGCTCCATGTACCACCCGTATCAAGATGAGAGCAATTAAAGGTCCCCGCCGAACTACGAACTTATAGGTGACACCGACTTTGGATGTGGCATACCCACAAATACCTGGGGATAAAAATTATTTTAATTTATTTATTTTAAAAATTCAGTACTTTCAGTCCAGTTCATGAATCGTTAGAAAATCTAATGAAAAAGTTGACTCTAGATTGATTTACTAAATCAAGAGCGTCGAGCGGACGAGAAGAACTGGCAAGAAAACTCGGCCACTTCTTTAAATCGCCATGTTACCACTTAACTTCATTTAAAAGCAAGAAATTACTCCCACACAAGCTAAAATATAACAACTTACCCAACTTTCAGCCAAAATAAATAATAATATGTTAACAGCAAAGTATAAATATACTATACCGTAAACGAATATTTAGAGGACAAGGATCCCTTTAATGTGTCTTGAGTAGCCTTACAATGCTTTGTTATTTTAAGTTTCAGTAACACAATTATGTATTATTTGTTTATTTTAAAATAGCAGCTAAGGAGTTTCTTGCCGGTTCTGCTCGGTAGATAACTTCCGAACAGGTAGTGTAAAAATTGACGATTCAAAAGTATGTTTATAAAGACCTACTTGAATAAAGATATTTTGAGTTTTGAGGTTTATATGTTGTGATTTTGATAAATTAATTATAATTCTTGAATAACTTTTAATTAATCATGTAGGAATACGAATCCATCTATCCATGATACCACATCCCAATTTTCATACGTACGTATTGTAACAAAATTGTTCGCAGCGTTTTTATGGTGGCACCGTATGACTAGACGCATCGGATCATTAATTCGGCTTCAGATGTGCTACGGAAAAGCTCGAGCGTGACGCGGATCGGATTTTGAGATACATGAAATTAGTGCATTTTTTTTTAAAGATACAGTCAATCGCAATTAGGTATAGGCCTATTAATAACATAAAAAATGTCGTAATGTTTTTATACCTTATTTTGCTGATTATTCATAAGTGTACCTTAGTTACCTAAATAAATAAAGGTAATTTTTTATGGATTTTGATTTTGACAAAAATAATGATGTTATTTTGAACTATTTGATGTCACTTTTTGTTGGGGTTTTGTCAGAGAAGTTTGACTTCAGGCATACTGTTCCTCATCATCAGCTTCCTGGTGTGCTTTAGGTGCGATCTCGCTATATTTAATTTAGATTTAATCTTTAACAATTAAATTAAAAGCTGAAATAAAAAAATATGAGTAGTTAACACAAATGTATTTTACCGTTACTTCCTATCTGTGTTGGGAATATCGCTCTTTCTACAATTACAATAACAATTTAGAAATATTTTATGAAAGTTGGTTGTGTTTGTGTGCAGATTGATAATTAAAACACATAATACTTTTTTATAGGCAAAACGGAGAGGCACAACATAAAAGTAAGGTCGCCGCCCATACGTGGCCGGCCTTTTAGGAAATGATTGGGTTTAGTACCTGATTTTGTAACATTTAGGCCACCAGCGCATTCAACCAATATAATCTATGCAATATATTTTTAAAATCACGGATTGTCAAAATATGAGTGTTGTGTTATAATATATAAGGCCAGTCTCAATAAACATTAGTTTTACTTAACATACTACAGAAGGGTGCTAAAAATAGATGTTGGCCGATTGTCAGACCTACTCACAAAATTTCATAAGAATCGGTGAAGCCGTTTCGGAGGAGTACGTTAACATTGTGACACGTGAATTTTACATAAGATAAACTTATTATATTTTAAATATAACCTTTTTTTTAAACAGAAAATGTTTAATTTTATCGATATTTTTCAATACATGAAGATAATAATAGACAGCAGAACACCACATGCAAATAGTCGAATTAATCCAGAGCTGAGAAATAATTAAAAAAAAACTGGTAGCAATAAAATTACAACCAATTATAATTACTAAGTTTTCGTAGGAATGAAACGCTTCTTGGAAACTGATCGAGCGTGACGTACATCCGTCTCGCTCTATCCTAAGGCTTCGATTACGTTGGAGAGGGACGGTAAAGCCACGCCCCGAGATGCATGCGCACGATTTTTATCACATCATGACAGATCGTGAATAAAGTTCATATTAAAATTATCTTTATTGCTTCGAACGTGAGAAGCGAATATTCCTAAATGTAACTCATTGATGCCACGATTTTAGTTACTTAGATGTTAAGCGTGATTGCTTTAAAGCTTTTTTTATAGAAAGGGCAAACCAGCAGTAGGCTGGGAGCCTGCCTTTTAGGGACCCTTATTTCTTGTCTGTTGTTACCTATTTAAAAAACGTTTAGGCATAATTATATGTCACTCATCTAAAGATGGTTAGAACAAAGAACATTCTTAAAAGTAGTAAAAAACCACGAATTTACTACTATCAATAACTTTGCATGATCAAGTCACATACATTATTATTTGCGCTATTCGTCACTAGATGGAGCCACACGCTCCGTGCGCGTGAGTCGATCACACACGGCATATTTCATATCAAACAATCAACGGCCCAGACACGCCGCCCATGAATCAACGTGGTGCGTTGCCAGCCCATCCTTTTTTAAGATTTCCATAAAAGATACGATCTCAAATAAACAATAGGCCGACAGCCCACCAAATTTACACTTGTCAACGTTATCCAAGGTCCGATCGGATCAATTCCGTATGTCATTGTATGATAATTGATGCAGTTAATAACAATGGTGAAGGAAATTGGTGTATTAAATTGGTTAAATGGATTTTTGAGGGGGCAAAACCATTTAACCGACACCAGGGATATTGAGTATTATGCAAGTTCAATTTTGTATTAAAAAAACCACTAAAAGCTTACGACTCTTGACTTAAATCAGTAAACTCTTGAGTGAACTGGCGTAAGTTTACTCAAGTCAGTAAATATGTATAGTCAAAGGCAAAATCTCTTTATTCAGTAAGGTACATAGGACCATTTGGAAACGTCTTCAATTATTCTTTGCCTGATCACAACCAAGCTGAGAAGCAGGCAAGAGACTCAGCTTGGTTGTATGTGGTATATAAATGTATCATAGAGCACTTGAATATGTCAATTATTTTGTTATATATACATTCATCAATCCTCCATCACGCTCTATCCGACACTTCCCATTTGATCTCACTCCAAGTCTTACTGGCTCCCTTCGCGTCATCTGCAACAGTACATTGACAGGTATGTTTGGGACGGCTCCGCTTCCGCTTCCCTTGAGGATTTCAGTCAAGCTGGTATCTCTCCGAAGAATATGACCAATCCTGTTCCTGTTTCCTGGGGATTCCACTGGGGATTTCCTGACAGCGCACCAAAATCTGCTTGTTGGAGATTTTGTCAGGCCAGTAAATACCCAGCTGGCGAAGAAGCGGTCCACGAAGCGAAGAAGCGGTTAGAAGAATTATTAAACTGCGAGGAATCCAAAAAAGGTCTGTGAAAATACCAACAAACTCAGCTACCTGAAATATTGGTATACACTATATTTAGCTAATGCATAAACTGGCACCGTAACACAAATATTGTTAAAAAGATGATTGTCTTCCTGAGCGTGGGCCGGATTAAATTAACAAGATTAGATTGGGCTTAATGCCTGTGAGAGAGGCGTCGATTGATTATAATTAATGACACATTCGTCACCTGATCACCGTCTTCCGTACATGCGAATTCACAACTGTGCGCAGAATACGAGGAGCATTGTGTTAAATTGTATATAATAATAATTTCTATTAAAGGAATATTTAATTTATTATGACTCAAGTGTTAGAAGGTTTTTTTTTATATAGAAGAGGGGGCAAACGAGCAGCAGGCCCACCATATAGGTGAAGTCGCCGCCCATAGACACTCACGCGGCTGGTAGCTCGTGAGTGCGTTGCCGGCCTTTATAGGAAAATTATGAAATGTGGGGGGGGGGGTATGGGAAGAGGACGGGGGAGGGGAAAGGATGGGCCCCGGAAGATCTCACTCACCGAACGAAACGCGAGTACAAAATGGACAAAGTCCAATTGTAAGGTTGGGTAAGTCTCTTGTACACAGTGATTTCTATCTGCTATCATGTTCCGGACACTGTTGGAGCTGCTCCGCATCCTGTACACCAGTTAGAAGCAGTTTACTTGTTGCAAACATCACAAGTGCAGAAGCGGGGCAGCCCCACCAGCGCTCTATGCATTGTTTGTTTTAAATACAAATTGTATACTTGAAAGACATATATTAGGCTTGGAAGGGCCTATCCAGCATTACACAAACTGAACAACGAGCAGCATTTCAGTCGATGGCTGGCCACTGAAGTGCTGTGCTATACCTGTTCCTTTGCCTCGTATTTTATACAAAAAATGAACTGGTAACTGGATGGTAGGACAGACCAAAACACATACCTACATCTTTTATAATTTTAAAGCTTTCAATAGAGCTTTTTTCTATATGGATTTGAGTATTACTTATTTCGAACACGGATTAGCTCTCATTCGAAATTTAAATATTTTGTCATTGTTTCGTTTAGCTTTTCGTAAAATCAAAGTTGTCTGTACAAATGACACTGAAGAAAGGCTTAAGAAACTTTTGTCATAAGAAATTAGTTATAATTAAATACTACTATCGCTATAACCATATTAATCATATTATAAAGGGTATGTCACAGCGTAGATTGAATTAATAAAAGTTATAAAAAGCCTCATTGTGTCTCTCTATTGACTGTGACTTTCAATTCAAACAAACCTCACTATAGTATATGGAAAAAAAGCTACAAGGACAAAAGTTATTTTACGCTTTTAATATATGAAAATTTTGTTTTTTTTTTATATATAAAATACAAATTTTCTTAGTTTGAGTCGCTGTTCAATATTGAAGTATTGTATGTTTTAGCGAGAGAAAGTTAAGCTTAAACAAGCGTTGTCTAGGTATGTAAGCTTATTAATTAAGGGGAGTCTAATATTCCACTGTGATCATTTAGGATTTCGCATTATGCACTCCGCATATGGTTGATAATCTAACATACACAAAAAAAATTAAAACTAAAATTTCCTTCCTGTATATAAGTACCGAAGGAATGTGTGAAATAAGACATAGATGATCACTAAATGAGGATGTATGAGGAAAAAGACCGTCAAATAAAAATGCTTATTCTAATTGATAAAAATGTTTACCTAAATAATAATTATTTTTGGCATTTATGTCTGTATGCATCTGTTTTTGCCTATACTATAGTATGAGTTATAAGAAAAAGGATTAGAGGCGGTGACAGGATCTCTTACCGCAGCAAAGCTTAAATAATGATTTATTACTTTGCGAATAAAGCCGTACACAATATACCTACGCTTAAAAGAACTGTAATAATTAATAGCTATATGCGTGGGTAGTTTAGCTTACTAAGGAAACAAAAATGAGATTTTTAGTGAAATAAGTCGCTTGATAAATAATTGTATGGTAAAACTTGTTATAAATATACTTTGTGGCTCTTTAGTGTATTTAAACCATGGTGGTGTAACAATATTTAGATTTAAATTAGCATATTTTTCGGTTTTTCTTATTTTAATGTATGTTGTGTTTTGTTTCTGTATTATTATTATTATTTTTTGTATACTTCGCACCCTTTGCACCTGTCTTATTATATTTTAAGTATTCTTTTATCGTGTGGGTTGTCTGGGAGAGAACGCTTATTAGCGATAAGGCCGCCCGTTGCTCTTATATGTATCTGTTAACGTCATTTGCTTCTAGTGTTTAAGTGCATTAAAGTGTAAAATAAATAAATAATAATAATAATATTCCTTTAAATAAAGACACTTCAAAACACCGAATAAATGTTTAGAAAATAATGAGAAAAATTAACTCTTTATTGACACAAGTAAATACTTGAAGGCGCAACAATGTTTTGAGAGTGTCAAGAAACGTGTCACTCTGTGTCAGTGTCACTCTGACGCAACTACGGGCTCTCTTGGCGAGCAGCGTTGGAACGGAGAAGAACCACGATCGTCGGAAGTTGTAGATCTGTTCGCATCGCGCCCAAGCAAGACGTGTTCGGTGGAGTGTCACTGTGTCCCAATTAATTATAAAGTGCTGATCGTCATTCTGTTCATATTTGTGAAAATAAAAATCGTATATCGTCATTATCTTCAACGTGTGGTTTTAATTCTCCTCGCCTACTCACGATAGCTCGGCAGCCATGATAAATACAGAATTGATTATAACGTCCATGTGCCGTTACACTATCAATAATATAATATAAAAATGCAAAAACAAGAAATAAGTAAAAGGTTTTACCTATAAAATCTTTTACAAGCAACCAGAGAATTAATAATTAAGAATAACCACATTAAACAATATTTATTTATTTCAAGATTACAATTATAGATAGATTAGAAGAATGAGGGAAGCCTCTAGAAATCGCGGGTTTGTGGGTGTGTGTGCCGGCTCTAATAGGGATGATAAGAAAATGACGACCTTCAGCTGGTAGATTATCTGTTTATTAGGTTGTCATCTCCTGTGTTCTTAAGTCTATATCCTAAAAAGTCCTTACAAACTTTCTTTGTCTCGATATGTTTTGATCCGTACACTAAACAATCCGGCGCAAATGGCCGTGAAATAAAAGGAATGAATTAGCAGAGCAGCGTAGGCGCACAATAGGTACTGAATCAAACCGTATAGTTGCAGGTAAAAGTGTCAACTGTACGATATATGCCTCCAAGGATGCCACCTTGTAATACTTGATTTAAACGAAATATCTACAGAATGTAAATCAATATTGCCTATGCAGAAATAATAAGTCTGTAATTTTAAATTGGTTAATACTTCTGTTAAATAAAACAAATTCTAAATTTTGTTTGTCGCAGAGTACCCATAATGCTGGCATTTCCTCGCTGTATCGCGATGCTTATACGCTCAACGAGAAAAGAATCAGGCCTTGGATCATCGGCTACCAGGCGCCTGCCTCATTTAAAAAGATTTTCCCGTATCGGAATCGAACCCGATGCTCCTGGATGGAGGCCGGAAAATGAACTGAAAATGTAGTGAAAATGATGAGGTATGAAATGTATCTTATTGTACCTGGATGGTTGAGCTTTATTGTACTTTTAAGCTATCAGTTAATTGAGACACTGTATCAAGTTTTAAAAGCTGGTAGACAGTTAGACTGTCCATACAATATAAAAAGACAAACAGATTATACATTTAACCTTCCTTGGTTTTAATTTGAATTTAGAACGCTTTTTTTATATACATTAAGCGACAACCCAGGGTGCGTAGGCGCAGTCGATGCTACATGAATGAGAAGCTTTACAATTGCCTTAGTTATTAAAATTAAAATCGTTATGAAATATATGAACGCTTTTATGATTTTGTTTGTATAATTTATATATTATTCTCTATATTGAATAGCTTGTATGATATTTAAGATATTCAACTATTCAGATACATAATGTATGAATGAGTGTGTGTGTGTTTGTTTATGTGAGTACAAACGTGTTGTATGTATAATGTCAAAAACTCAGGTTAGCTTTATGTATTGTGTAATCCATATCACAATAATAAACGATTAACTGTTATACGCAACCAAACTTATTTAGGATAAAAATACTAAGCAAGCTTTTAATAATTATTTAAATTTCTGTTTAAGAATCTAAATAACCCTATGGTAAGCGATAAGCTTGTGTTATGGTAAAACAAATGATAAGCATATTTTCTTTCATTTAAATATCAGATAGCTAAAATAGAAACTAAAACAGCATAATACACTAAAAATGTCTGGACATCATGACACGCTAACAAAACATATCGGGACACCAGTACTGGACCACCAGGCTAGGCTAATTATTTTATTTTTATGAAACAGGAGGCAAACAAGCAGGCAGGTTACTATGAGAAAAACTATCCACCGGCCATGGACGCCAGCAGCGTCAGAAAGCTTACAAGTGAGCCAATATATTAAGGAAGAGGTACGCACTCTTCTTGAAGGTCCCCAGCATCAGGAATAACCACCCTGGCAGTTAGGTTCATCTTAATAACGCTTAATTGTGGAACGCCAGACATCATAGTATAAATAATAGGATGGAATTTTTAAAGGCTTTAATATGCGCCCGTGTGATCCCAAAGTCCATCCCTAACCGACTTTTATGTTTCAGGATAGATTCTCGAAGATTTCTTTTACTTTCATAAATAAATTATAATTAAATTCGAGGAACATCTTAAATGTTGAGCGTCGAACCAAGAGAGAAGACAAAAACAACTCAATACTCAGTAATGAAATTGGCCTCATTTTTCAACATTATTAATACGATGTTTTTGCCAAGTTCCAAATACAATCAAAACTTTGAGCTGTCGCTTCAATCAAACTTTTAAAATACCTTAACGAGAAATGATATTATCGCCTCATGTATTATTATTATTTGCATGTATTTTTAAAATACATTTAAAAAGTGATTTTGATTTAAGACTTATTATTTATCTTAAAGTATTATCTATTTCGAGTTGAGCTTTTTACCTTCCACTCAAACTTGGTACCAAAGCGTAGAATTATTTAAGACAATTTAAAATGGTCACAGTGAATAATAAATTACTTTTATTTTGACTCTTCTGTGTTAAATAAATAAATTAATAAGTGACTGATAGTGACAATGATTCCACTTAGTTTATTTAGTAGAATAGTCTAATACATAAAAAGTCTATTACAATTGAGTATAAGGAATCTTATAACAACAGTTAGGTACTAGATTGCTAGCATTTAGATAATTTATTGATACAAAACCATGTCCTAGATTCCTTGGTCCAAGACAAGATCGATGATTGCTTTTAACAGTTTCAGCTATTATTTATTTTTAATGCGTAAAGATGGATTTCCTCTTAGTGCAGTATAGCCCTTATAAGTCATCAGTCTGTTTAAAGGCCGACGACACACTCAAGCCAGCCACGGCAGTGTCTATAGACGGCAACTTGATCTGTATGGTGTGGCTCGTTTGTAAAAAAAAACCAACATTGGTCTGTCAGGAGCATTAATTGTTATAGGTATTTGTGTAAGTTTTAAAGATAGGGCTAACGAGCAAGTGCCTAGATATAGCAGTACCAGATAGCCCATAGACTCTAATAGAGGTTATGAGTGTTAACCAAAAAAAAAACCAACTAAGCCGAGTTTGTTGCCTGCTTCTTCTCAGCCTGGTCGCGTACGAACAGGCGTAGAATCACTTAGATTTAAGACGATTAAAAATAGTTCCTATGTACCTTAATGAATAAAGATATTTTGACTTTGAATTAATGGTTAAGCCAAAACTCTCATACATTTGATTAGAATTACGAAATGATACATTAAGATGTGAAGTGAAGTAGGTGCACCATAATAAATGATAATTCAATTGAATGAAAAGTTTTCAAAGAATCCCATTTAATTTATAATTGGTATCTTAAATCAACAAAAAGTATCATTGGCGATGTCCCTATATGGTGTCGTGTATTATTGAGTTTCCACGTTAAATCCTCCATAAATGTTATTCCGCCATCTTTGAGAATTCGATAAACAAATTGCTGTTGCAATCGGAATTGCATTCGGGTAATAATCGTCAGTTTTTAACTTTAATGGAATCTTCTTGCGGTCCATGGTATGAGTTGAGAGCGGGTTTTTATTATGGTTAATATCTGAAGCGCATTTGTGTTTTTCGTTGTGAAATGCTTATTACTTGGGCAGAGGTAATTTTAGTTTTTATTTACTTTTGGAAAATTACGTCTTACTTTTATAAACTCCTATAAAATCAAGATTTGATAATACTAAGGTTCTGTAAAGTCTATTCGCATATGGTTGTAAATATCTGCAAAGTTTACAGTGTAGAAAATTTACAATATGACATTAGTACAATCGCTGTTCGTTCTTCACTTGTACCAAGCGTTGATATAATGTCCTCTTTGAATTATAATAATTGTTTATTATAATGTATGTCTTCTTTAGTTTACGTCTGGGTGTCCTCATTATTTGACGATACCCACTGAGATATATTTTTGGTGGCGACTTAACATTAAGTTTTTCCTTTTAATGCTTAAATTATTTTTTAGTATATACAACCAAAAACATAAAAATGACTATAACAATAATTTTTTTATTTATTTATTTACGGCCGAAGCCAAAAAAAATAAAACTTAAATCTAACTAGCGCTTTTATTCGTCCACTATCATTCCTAACCCTGTCATAATGCCATATTCTGATGCAGAAGGAAACGATTAATTATGGTGATCGCACGCGGAATCTTAGTACTGACTGCAGACTTGTCTAGTCTTAGGTAACCTAAACCTCATACATTTCTCTCCTAAACGTATCATAATACAAATGAGGGTACCTACTTAATTCCAGATTGTTTGGACACAAATATTTCCCTATAATGTTATTTAAATAAAACTGATATCATCGCTCAACGCCGCATTAACCTTCACGATTAAAACCTTTAATTAACCGATAAAGAATTATATTTAATGTATCTCACCGAGAAATTGACGTTCCGTTGTGATCCGATTGACGCGCCAATCTCGAACGCGTCCATTTGGAAATCGAATTCAATAATCGAATATTAACATTCGATTTTTTTATACGATATAGACTGTAAACGACCGGGCTACGGTTGAGTTTCGTATGTCGTCGAATCGATTTTGTACGCTTGATTCGATTATCCGGTAGCGATATGCAGTCATTTAGAAAAATACTTATGATCGAAATTCAAAAATGAATCACTGATGTGGATCGGATAATTCCATATTTAAATTATGTGTATTTAAGTGGCCAGCATGTACTATGTGTGTACCTTGTGTATGAGCTGATTAAATTTATATGTTAGTTCCATTCAAAAAGGAACTTAAAATAAAAAAAACGATATTTTAGTATGAGTTTCAAAGCTAAGAACCTCGCGTTACCAACAAGTCAAAGGATACAGGAGGCTTGTCGACAGAGTCTTACTTATCCTATAATCACCATGTATCATGGTCACAAGTGAATGAACTCAGATGTAGTGATAGGACATCTTACAGTCACGTACAGACGATATAAAACATATTTTTGTTTTATGATGACACGAATATGAGAGGGATATAGATACCTGTTTTATCGAATACATATATGTAGCTCAGATATGCTTTGATGATATTCAATGAATGTTTCTTCAACTCTAGGTATTTTTTTTATGTAACAGGAGGCAAATGACCAGGCGGATGAATTCGAGTAAAGTGCTAACTGAACACCTGCAACGCCATGAGGCTTACAAGTGAGTTCTGTAACGCCATGAGGCTTACAAGTGAGTTGCCGACCTTTGAGGGAGAGGGAACGATGTTTTCTTGAACATGTAAGGTAATTTTGACATTTAACGTCAAGTCATGAAACTCCAATTGTAACTTCATATACCTATGGCGATGTTAGCTGACAAGCTGAAACTGGGATAGAGAAATCGACATCTTTGTTTGACCTAACGAGTTTTTAATCAAATTTATATATTATATTAAGGAGAGTCAATAACTATTCCTTATGTCTATTGGGTTTTGTTGATAGCCACTTTTCGAGAAGAGCGACAGGAAACTCAGTGGGGTTTGTCAGTTGTGGTGGTAGTACTTCCTGGTAGTACTTTACTGGTATATAGATGAGGCTAATAGTTAAGTGTACTTTCTTAAAGTCCTATGTAAAAATCTATAAGGACAAAATGGGTAAAGGACTAGATAAAGTTTTCTGGTAAATGGGGTCAAATACATACATGTATATAACATAGCGAACTTTTATTAACATTAAGCTTTCTAGTTAGAACATTATTATTATGTCAAGTCGTGATATCTCTTGTGAAGGGCAATATGTGTTGTATAATTATTATAGACTAGCTGACCACCGCGGACTGACCATGGAGTTAGAGTTTCTGGATATACGAGTTATCTTGGATAATCTTGTATTGATGTTATTAGAATGGTACTTGCAATACATTTTGTGATGTCATAAAACTGTTAACATATATCAGGTTTAATATCGTATCCAGGTTGAAAAAACTTGCCAAACTCATTAAAATACAGTAAACTCTATATAACGACACTGAAGGGACTGTGGTTTTTATGGCTGTATAGAGACAGATCGATAAATAGAGAGAAGAAAAATCATTGTATGGATTGCAAGCTAAATAATACAATACGACGCTTTAGAGAGTTTGTCGTTAAATCGAGTGATGTTACATAGACGTTTACAACCCAAGCAGACCTGGCGGCGATCTGTCATCGAAGACGCCAAAAACATTTGTCTGACCTAAAGCGAAATAAGGCTTCGGATAGCGAGAAATTTCTATCTACCTTCTGTCCCGATTTAATAAGGTTACTTATTTAAAGTAAGTACGTACATTTTGACCACCAATAAATTGACATTTTGTTGACATATCCCAGTGTAGAACTACTGCTTTATTTTTTGTGTCATTGACTGTCCCTATACGACAGTATATGTTATCTACAATTTGTCGCTTCCAGTATTATATGTCCGCGTACCTATTAATATTGTTAATATTATGTGACTTTGTACGTGGGTTCCTCGAACAAGCAGATCCAGGGTAAATAATAGCTTGTCTTATAGATACATCTTGTTCAATACATCGTAAGGACAAGGCCTTAAGCCTTTATAGATTTCTACGTACTGAGAATAATTGTTATAGACTTTCAATTAAACAAATGAATGTTCAGAGAACTGTTGTCATAACAGTTCAAACAAATTGATAACTACATTTAACTCCATATAACGGCAAAGCGTTGAAATTTGGTTGAAGCTTTGGTTTGGTATAGCTTGAATTTCATACAATGACTTTTCTTCTGTCCATTTAACGACTCTATAACACCATAAAACGCACCGTCTTCAAACTCAAACTCAAAATATCTTTATTCAAGTAGGTCTTTATAAAGACACATTTGAATCGTCAATTTTAACACTACCACCGGTTCGTTTAGTTTTTGTCAACAAAACCACCATAGCTAATAAAAACATAAACAACAACCGAACAAAGAAAAAACATAATCTATTAACACCCAAACGGTGGCCTGGGTCCAAAAGACCCTATAGATTTTAAATTTATACCCACTTTACGAACTGTTAATTTACGACCTTTTATGCCACACAATAACAACTCTTACGCACATAAGAATAGGAAGACATAACGGGAAAAAGTGTTGAAATTTTTAAATATAAAATTAAACCTTATTACTTGGAGATTAAAACATTGGTTTTAAATTTTTCACATCAGGTACGCGGAGGGTCGCTGATAAATAATTGTTCGTTTGACAAATGTCCGAATGCAGCAGTTAGGTGCGGTTTCTCTGAGTCAGGGTCTGATCGAACTGTGTTTCGCTTATCACCTTCAATTTCGAGGAATCTCTTTTGATTCATTTTAATGCTTTCAGTTGGATAATTGTGAAAACGTATTGTATGAGAATATTTCAGTATTATTTTGCAAAATAAAATAACATGTGCTCTCAAATAGAACAAAATAATTATACGCAAATAATATTTTACCTGTGTTCTAATTTTATTAATTATATATAGGTGTAGGTTTCTTATAATATTTCTTCACTTGTTATAAGTATTATACTATACAATAGGAAAAGTCTTTATTAACAAATACTATAAATAATTGTGTTACTTTTGTATTTTGTATCTCTTTTACGTAATACATATTCCCATGGAGCATTTACTTAAAATATACCTAACCTTGAAAAACTATACATTTAACATTACATGACAAAGTGTTAACATGGCATTACAGTACATTTTAAATTAACAATGATTTTATTAAAGTTGGTGTACAAAATTGTAATCGTAACACAAAATATCGAAAAAATATCAGGTTCTTTCGGTAAGACGCACAAGGAATTCATATTAAGCGATTTAATACAATTCCCAGAAGTTGAAATAAGATATAAATTTTAATAAAATACACCATAACATTATCGTTTCGATCTTAATGCGATGATCCGTTCTGTATTGTTTTAACGTGGTTTTTGGTGTAATGTCTGGGTCGTTGGCTTGACGAATGGTATAAGTAGATTTTAAAGCAAATAAAAAATATCTCACGATCTTGGTTTGTTCGTAAGGAATGGTTCGACGTTTGTCTTTTAAAAGGCTACAAGGTCCTCTAGTAATATAATGCACCATAATTTCTCTTTGCATATATATATATATATATATATTTCAAGATTTGTTGGGCTCCTTTAACATATAGTAGGCTTGGTTTAATAGTTCTCGAGAAATCACCTTACTACCGCGTACCTATTTTTATTAAACTTTTTCAATAATAAGACTTATATAAACAATCATAATAACTAAAAGACTAGAATATTTTGGTGGTTATGGCAAAAGAATAAAGCTTAATTTATATATACGTTGAGCGAGACAAGTACCAGCTCTTGGGTCACCGGTACTGACTACCAGGCGCCTACTAAATACCTTTATACGCACCTGTACCGGTGTCTCAGTCTCTCCTTACTTTAATCTGATATATAAAATTCTCGTGTCACAATGTTTGTTCCTTTACTCTTGCGAAACGGCTTGATTGATTCTCATGAAATTTTGTGGCCATATTGAGTGGGTCTGAGAATCGGCCAACATCTATCAGCTAGTTTAATTAATATGCTATGCTATAATTTTAAAACTGTATTTTTTCCATAGTATAAACACGAATCACCATATATTACATACAATAAAAACAAATGAACAAATCCAATCTAACGTTAGGTAAGAAAATGTAACAAAAAAAATAAATGTTGCCAGCGTTAAAAAAAAATAGAGTTTTTATCTCATTTCTCTCACAATTACAAGGCACTAAATTCGATTTGCGAATGCAATCAGAATAATGATAAGCCACAATTCGATTACTAAGACTACCTAATTAGTAGATAGTTTGAAACATGGCAGATAATAAATGGTGTGATTAATCGCTCGTTAAAAAAAAAATTCTTCATATTAACCTAACTAATATAACCTAAAGTAAAACAAAACACAAAACTAAAACAAATTAAAAAAGTTTGGTCCCTGTGGCAGAGTGACCCACAACTTATACGATGAGCATAGAAAGCACCAGCTCTTGGATCACTATTATCATCGTTTAGTTTTGTCTCATATAGATAATAAATGTTATTAATTTTTTATATGGGAAATTATGGATTGGCTTTAAAGTACCTCTATATGAAATCCCAATATTTATATGCCGGAAGGATAATTCTATATTATCTATCTAATTATTTGTACTTATATCCTCATAAGAGATGACAATGCATTGAATAGAATTAAATATTTTTAACATCAGCCTTCGAATGTATACACCATAATTTATTCTATCATATTTATGAAGAACCGAGAAATTGCCTCAGTCCAAGATCACTGTAATTGCGATTGCTACTGGGCTTTACCGACTGCAATCCCGATGGCGTCATCTCCATCACTTTCGCTCTCGAACGATACCCTATGTGTGTCTCGCTCGCATACGTATTTTTTTATATATACGATCTTGCAATATCTGAATTGGTTTAAAAAATATTGCGAGCTAAGTATTTTTAATATCTCAATTAAGAGATTCTAGTGCTTAAAAGGTAATTAGTACCACATAATGTTTTAATATGATTTCATATGGGTATTTTATATGTATTTGCGAAAATATAGAGGTTTCTTTAAAAAAAGGGTGCAATCGTCAATAATAACAGTTCTAGTTACCTTAAAAGAGGGCATACCAGCCGGAGGCAGAATGGTAATGCCGCTCATGGACACTTACGTGGGCGGAAACTGTTGCGTTGCCGGCCTTTTAAAAAAATAGTACGGAAATACAGTGACGAGCTGGTGTGTCTAAGGACGGACATCAGAGGAATATTATACATAGAGAAAAATTGAAGATGAGAGAAATTTAACTGATAAAAATCAAGAACTACTACGTTCCGTACTAAAAAAATAATCGATTCATCATTCGAGTAATAACACTAATCGATTTGAGAAACATTATAACCTGTAAAATACACAGAAGTCGATATAATTCAAAATCTCATCTCATATAATAAATACAATAAAAAACCATTTGAATGATTTTTACATCAAAGGCGCCGCCGAATCGATTCCGACTCGATTTGCCTGCCATAATTATGTTGAGTCGATGTTTATTTTTATTCGATTATTGTCTGGCTACTGTGTGTTTTACAATCTGTCGTTAAGGTGAACTCGCAAGCTTTTTCAGTGCTTTTCGTATACATTTTGTTTATTATTCGAAAAAATAAATTACACAATTGAATTTTATGCGTATATCGTAAGCATTAAAATAGATTTAAATTAATATTTCTTTACACAAACACGATATTTTAACAAGTTACTGTTTTGTTTCGTATTGTTTTTAGTATTTGATTTTTTTTAATATAACTGGAGGTAAACGAGCAGGAGGCCCATCATTAAGGTGAAGTCGCCGCCCATAGACACTCACGTGGCTGGGAGCTCGTGAGTGCCTTGCCGGCCTTTGAAGGATTGGGACGCTTTTGCTTTTGCTCCTGGAATGGCAGGAGGCTTACAAGTGAGTTGTGGGCCTTTAAGGTAGGCTTTCTTTTCTTGTATTATTATCTATTGGCACTAAAATGTCGTTGATAAGTTTAAACTTACTTACTTACTACTTACTTTAAAGTAAATATAGTTAATAGGTAACAATTTTATATGTAGGCTTGTAAGATTTTCCCGCGATGTCGGCCTTCGAACTTGTTTTTATAGATAACCTTTATTAGATAACACTAAAAAAACATAACTTTTATTTCCGGTGTCGGTTAAACTGACAAATACTTGGAAACACCACTTGTAAATATTGCCAGGTGCCTCGCAGGTAAGGGATCTTGTAGTGTCATTGATATCGAAATAGACCAAGAGCTGTCAACATTTTTAATCCAAAGTTTCATTATTATTGTCTTGTAACTAAAATCGATTTAATCTTCCTAAAAATTGCTATAACTTCGTTTTGGTATGCGATAGCATTTAAACATTAATCATTAATTTAACTGATCAAGCAAATAAATATACTTGTGAACCTCCGAATGTTTTTACAATTCTTATAACACACAGTTATAAAAAGATTTCTATTATGTAACAAAAAACCTATACTAAATAAGTTACTTAAAATACGTCTTTAAAATTCAGTTTGTTTGATTGTTCTTGTATTACTATGATAATGTTAATGATAAATTAGTTTATTTATAATAAGTCAGTAAAGTGCAATTCATCTCTCGGACTATAATCCTACATCAATATACTTTAAAATTGCCAAACAGTAACAATAGATATGTATTGTTGTATAAGTTTCTATCACGAATTTTAATACAAAATCGCTTTATCCGTTTTTTAAGATTTCGATCACAACCTCTTTCTTTATAATATCCTTAAACCATAGACAATCAAGTTAGTTAAAATACGAAATCATAAATGTGTTATATTTTCTATTATATATTATACTTAATTGTCGATTATCAGGTTTATAATATATGACATCTATATTGTTCGCACTTAGAAGAACCGCTTACCACAAATGACAGAGACATCAGACGTTTTTCAAAAAAGTTTCAATTTAGTCAAAATGAGGTTTTAAGTAATTTTTTTTTCAAAAGAGGTTTTAACAAACTCGTGTATAATCTCATTTATAGATATGATTATACGTATGTCTTTCTTTAAGTACCATATAAAGTAAACTAAAATGTCAGTTACGTATCTATGGGCGGCGACTTCACCTTTATGGTGTGCGTCCTGCTCGTATGTCTCCTCATCTAGCAATTGATCCAATTTAAAATATCATTAAACGAGTTCCAGCCTTTAAGAGCTTTTAAAAATCAAAACATTTCGGTCCCATTTTCATGGCTGGTTACGCCATAGTTGAGATAAATCCAGAGCCATATTGTCGCATCCATAGCGTTTCTTTATCAATCACGTAGACAAAAACGTTCGCATCGAACGCGGAGTCACTTACATTAATGACGGTTACCCGTACAGCCTGACATAGATTAAAAAAAATAGATGTGACTAAATTTACGTATATCATTCATACTCACCGAACGTATAGTAAGGAATATGTTTGATTATATAGATACTTGTCATATTGTTATGTAACTACGTAACGGTGCCAAAGATAACAATATTGTCCACCTGGATATTATATAATTAAGTCAATTTTAGCCATTTAAATTGTGAATTGAAAACTGACATGCGAATGCAAACAGTCCTTTAAAACCTTTAAAATCTTAGTTATAGCTATTCAACTGTCGGTTGAACTGTGAAATCCTGAATTTGATGCGCGTTGCAGGTGTCCATGGGCGGCGGTTGGCACATCACTCGAAGTGACCCGCCTGCTCGTTTGCCTCCTCTCACATAAAAAAAAAAATCAAATCAAGGTATTCATGTAATTTCTAGACGTACATAGGTGACTGATACGATTCTATATAGAAACAATAAAAAATATACCCTTATCGTTCGCCAACAGAATATATAAAGAATGTGTTAGCAAGTGAATGAAAGTATTTATTTAATCAAGCCGCATCTGTAATATCAATAATCAGAATGCAATCCCCATTTTGCCATTAAGCCCGCCCTCGAATCATTTGCCGATTGTTTTCTAACGAAGACAGCCTTTCTTTCATTGTACATCGACTGTTTATTGATATTAAAACGATGTTCTTCTAACCCCAGCCACCGATATTTTTTTATTCTCTTTTTAAAAAAAAAAATTAAAAGCACTTCCAATCATTTATTTGAAGCTTTGACGTGTACATAGTATAAAATACTCGATTGAACATATTATACGTGTTTTATTTTTATTCCTATAAGCAAAGCCTAACTTTAACTTTAACTTATAACTAAACTTCCAAAATTAATTGTTATTAATTTAATTCCCAATCGGCTCAACTGTGAGCCGGAACGAAATTATGTTAAGGTAATCTAGTTTTTATTAAACATATATCTTCTGTCATTATTATATTCTGGATCAAACAAACCGCCAGTAATGAAAAAAAAAGTCGCACATTCGTAGCGATATAGAACTCATTTGTACGTTTCTATACGATTGAAACGGTTATTAATCAATATCAGACGTAAACGTCTCAATACGAGTCTGTTATGCAACTTTGAACCGTAAATGTATTAAACAAGTCCAAGGCCTAGTGATCGATTTGTCTCGAAAGGTCGAAGTGACAAAAAAACACGCGAAGCCTTCAATCAAAATAATGTCTTTATTTAACACTGACAATAAAATATCACATATGGCTTTGTATGCTAGTTCGTAATAAGTAGGTGATTTGATGGTAGGGTAAACGCACCTTTATGTTACCGGTGCAGGGGTTTTTCACTTTTAGCAAATCAAATGTAACTGAACTCACATACACCTATCGTCAGATAACAAATATGTAGAGCTGAAGAGAAGAACTGGTAAGAAACTCTCCGCCTCCTTTAAAAAGCCAAGGATGTTCTACACTATGGTTGTACCGAGCTGATCCATAGCAACAATCCTAATCCAGTAGCCATTTTAGTTATCTTTAACTATTTTTTTTATAGAAGAGGGGGCAAACGAGCGGCGGGCCCACCATAAAGGTGAAGTCGCCGTCCATAGACACTCATGTGGCTGGGAGCTTGTGTTGCCGGCCTTGGTACGCTTTTGGCATAATTGTCTTAAAAATTCAAAAATATCTTTATTCACATGGTAACTTTGTTCACGATTCATAAGTAAGGTACACTCAAAAATAAAAACAAAAAAAATGCCTCTACATTTTCTACAATATCTATGAAATATTGGAGTCTGTTATTTTTAAGTAACGCAACCTGCGTTTGACAACGAAACATAATCAAAACTCATTTATAAAAAGCACGTTCTTAGTCATATGACCAATTTGTGTGAAATAATTCACATAAGGTAACAATATAGGTACGTTTACCCTAAAGAATTCAACAGATGAACTATAAGCCAGATTGGTTTCAATAAAGCATCGTGAGATTTGTCACTGACGAGACAATAGGTTCGATTTCAGAGACGTTAGATTAGAAGTACTCATATTGTTTCATATTCAAATGGACGTATTGTTTGTATTGAATATATTAGTCCCGAGTCTTAAATGTAGGTGGGGAAGGTAGTTGATATATGTCGATATTGTATTTTATTAGATGAACCTTTGCATTAGGACAGACGAATTATATATATCACCTTGTATATAGAAACAAAAACCAGAAGTACAAGAGACTTTTGGATCTTGGGGTACAAGTGCGCAGGCTTAATAAAGAATTGGAGGAACCTGGTCAGTACTGGTGACCCAAGAGCTGGTGCTGTTATCGCTTAACGTATAACGCAATACAACGATGGTCTGCTACAAGGACCAAACTTTTTAAAGTACAGTGTAAACTCCATGTACCGTCACTTGAATTAACGCCAAACTCTCTAAGGCGTCGAAATCAATTGGCTTTGGTTAGTAAGCTTGAATTCAATACACAGATTACATCTCTCCATTTAATGAACAGTCTCTATAACGCCATGCACAGTCCTATCAGTGTCGTTATATAGAGTTTCCACTGTATTTAATTCGTCTTATTATCAGTGCTTTAAAAAATATATTTATTTGTGTGATTTTAAAGTAAAATAACCATTTTTTATATTTGTCGTGAACTTGACTAATCAGAAGAATTAAGTATCGGCAAGGTGTGATCGATCGTTGTGCTCAACCGGATCTGATGGTGTATTGATGAGATCGGGATAGCTAAGATAACGTGTATACAGGATGCTACTTAATACAATAACTTACATTAATACAATACAATGACTAGGGAAAATACAAATAATAATTCAAATCAAATTTATGTCTATTTTTTAACTTATATAATCGTACATTGTTAAAACCTTTTGTTATATAGAAGAGTAGGCATAGGAGCAGGAGGCACACCATAACGGTGAAGTCGTCGACCATAGACACTCACTCGTGAGCTCGTGAGTGCATTGCCGGCCATTTAGGAGTGGTACGCTTTTGTCTTGAAGGACATATTTAAGTAATAAAAATCCAACAAATACAACACACTGTATATATAATCTCCGATAGAAACCGCGATAGTGTCCCCGTGATAGATAATCTTCAAAATCGAACAGCGTCCAATGCTTCCAGTCATTTGTTTCAATCGGATTTGTTTTATTTTATGATTATGATTTTGCTTTGAAACCCCCATGCTTCAATGGTCGCTTAAGCCTTAGTATCAAACTCAACGGGAAGTTAGATTATTGGGAACCAATCGATTGAAACCAATGCTCTAAGAAAAGCTTTTAAGTTTTTCCTTCGTCACCGTCGTTGAATATCTGTTTTATTTTTGAGTTGCCTATTACCCAAATATTGTCTTAGGTCCACTTTAACCCTCCAAGCCTATTAAAGTTATTTCTAACCAGTCAGAGCATGGGGCATTCAATCAGGCAGTGCATCACATGGACATTGATTTAACCTTCTACGTATGCCTATGGAGACACTCAAAGAAGACGCCTGTGAGCATTTGAGTTAGTTTTCGCGTAATCTCCCAGTGACAGTGCCTAGAGCAACCAAGGGTTTTTGGTGAGGTTAAGTTAGTTTCTTTGGGTTGATATAACTCCCCATTAACGATCAAAGTTCTAATTATTATGCCCATTTCATATTTTAGCTTGAAAAGTTTATTTATAACGAGAATGATGTAAACATTTGATTACTGCTCTGGTTACTCTGGAATTAGTTATTAATATTGAAATACCAGAGGTTCATACAACATAATAAAATTCAAAGAACCGTACGAATTTAAATATTAAAATACCAACCGATGTTGGTAAATTCACCGATCATCCGAAAATCTATGTCCGACAATCGATCAATTCGAGTCATAATTAGACGTTATGATAAATGTATTGAATAAAGAATCGAAACTCGCCGGACGTTCAAAAAATGAGCTACTGTAAGCCCATACTATTAATCAAAATGTATTAAATATTATGCTAAAATAAACCTTAATATTATATACTAAAGGTTTAAACTCGCTTGTATTAACAGATTATATTTTTTGTTATTAATTCGATGGGTCAGTATCAATGAAATTCTTTAGGATTAGATGTGAATTTCCTGCCAATAGATATGGAGATAACAAACAAGATTTCTATAAACGAAAATTATCAAAGACATCGTTGCTTAAACTCTAACATTTGCGCATAATAAAACTTTACCGGATTTAAACAGCAAGTGAAGTCACCGAGAGAAAAATCTAAAGAAAATCGAAAGAAATGTCCTTTGCAGACTGTTTACAAATTTAAATATTACTTATTCTTGCCAGGCAACAATAAAATAATAATAATAAAAGATCCCTTTAATGTGTCGGCAATTGGCTCAGCATCGGGACAGTTCAATTCTTGAGTATTCTTACAATGCTTTGTTATTTTAATTGTGAGTAACACAATTTTGTATTAATTGTTAATTTTAAAAGAGCAGCTATCGAGTTTATTGACGGTTCTACTTGGTAGATGACTACCTTCCGAACCGGTGGTAGTGTAAAAATTGACGATTCAAAAGTGGCTTTATAAAGACCTACTTAAATATTTTGAGTTTGAGTTTGAATACCACAAAAACAATGATCTATTCACCATCGATTCCCCGGACATTCAGATGTCTAATAACAGAAGAACGAATCTCCCACGTCGATCTGGATGCAGCCGAACAGCGAGCTAAAGTCTTCCACAACGTGATACCACTCCAAGAAGTCTGTGATCGCCACAGGTAACCCACGTAAAACGGACAAACGGAATCCCCAACTTTAAATAATAAAGCCCATATTTACGGAATATACAATGCTACCTACTGTCCTAATTATCTCAGGATTCTTGTGTTCATTTGATTTTTCTCTGATGTTTGAAGCACTCAGGAGTTTTAAAGGTGTCGTGGTAGTACCAAACTCCCACAAGCAACTAATAATTAACCTAACAACTTAATTTTAAACAGATCATACAATTCGAAGTGATATGAAAAAAAAACACATATATTTTATATATAGCTATTTCATCACCAAAGTGTTAAGTCCGCATTACCGAGAATAAAGCTTTTTTATTTGGGTCCAGGTGACGGACACAAAAATAAACCCGGCCCCATTAATGCGACACGTCACACGGTGCGCGCGCACAATTAAACCGCGACGCATCGTTCATCAATTGATTTACAATCTTACGCGATTATTTATTCGCGTGTACTTGAATGAAATCGGGCTCATAAATTTTGACACTACACATACTAAGCTACATTACATTCAAGTATTTGCATACGTTTAAAAATATCTATTGCGGTTCGCTTACCATAATCGGAAATTAAGAACGATTAAAATATTTTATGTTTTTTTAAATAATTTATCACATTTATTAAAGAAAAAATTATAAGTAGGTATCTAGCTGACTTTTGGGTATTCAGACCGGTCTATTTTGGAACCCTCTAAGCCTATAAAAAGAGAGTTATTCACTAGAGTACGTACTACAATAATACCTTCTATATCAACAAAACAATATATCTAAAAGCTTCTGTTATTACTTTTTCATATTTCTTATACCTTTGTTATATATGCAGAATAAGTTAACTAACCTTAATTAAATTACGAACGAAACAAGCATTGATAAATATTAAACATGAAATCGATTGATCAATATTTATTTCGACCGAACGCCAGCAATGAATCTCAGCCAGTCGCCGCCACCAATTAGTCACGTGTCACAACAACTCGCTCGCTGCTGGAAATAATCGAGTTATGCATCGATTGCGGTATATATTAAAAATCAAACTCGTTCGAATGGTATTGGTAGAGGACATTTGCACACCGCCCACACTTATGGTAACAATAAATTAAATTAACATGCATTCGGGGCTCTAAGACGCTATAACAGAAAGTTCATTTCAAAATCAAGTGGCAAAGGTTTTGAATTCAGAATGCGTTTGTTTATTAGCTTTAAGAAAGCTCTTTTGTTTTAAATTTTGGTTTCTTACAAAGATCTTCACATAGTTCGTCTATTCTTTAAGCGGTCGGGACAATCATGAAGTCTCGGGGGACTGTGAAGCTAAAGTTACGCGCCTCACTATGTCCCGCCATCTCGACTCATCGAAAGTCATGTTAAGTGTCCATTAATCAGCGTATTTTTATTTGAGCTCTTTCCCCAAACGTTACAACCAGTTCATCATTGACAGTTTGGCTCCACTACCATATTCTTCTTCTTATCTGCATATATATTTAGAGGTAGATGCAAAAGCGCTATTTTAAGCTCACAGTCAATATATTATGCGCAAAGTCAGGTTTGAAGTGAATGGATCGTAAGGATCGGCAGCCGTTGAAGCATTCGCTCTAATTATGATTTATTGATTCGGTTAACAATTTCAAAAATATCATATTGATTTAAGGCTTGAAGCCTCATTTGAACCAAATATTTGAATTCGCTTAATACACTGATATATTAAATATAAGATCGATCTATAATTTTGTTTAAGCTTCTACTACTTTTACTTGAATTTGTGTAACAAATATGGTTAGAACTGCCAAAAATATTGTTCACTAAACAACGTATTATTATTATAAAACTGAAGAAAAGTGTGCTGGTCACTTTGAAGTGCTAACCGCTCATGGTCACCTTCGACGCCAGGTGGTATAGAAGTATGCTCTCTTCTTAAAGTCTCCCAAGTCGTTACGAAACGGGAGTACTTGCGCTGGCAGTTTGTTAAATAAAGTCACAGTTGTTGTTTTCAACACTGACTCATGTATGGCCTTAAAATAAAACAATTAAAAATTAATAACACACGTAACAATAATTTAAAAATATAAACAAACACTTTACGATTGTCGCGGCGTACACAAATCTGTCCGGCATTATCTTGTATCGCCAGGCATAACTTGCGAAATATACGCCGCATGAACAATAAACCTATGCTTATACGTTTTGCATATTGTTAGTATTTTTTTTTTGTTTATGACAAATTGGTCACACTGTCGAAGGCTTATGAAGTTGTGGTCTTAAGTTTATGTGTTATAAAAAGTATATTTATTGCAGAGGCATACCTCATCACGTGTAATCTTAAATAGTTAATATCTAATATTACATATTAGAGGGCGCACTTTCACTTGCTCGAATTTTTTGTATCGAATAAATAAAACTTACATAGCTACTTAATTAAAGTAATAGTTAATACACTTTTATCGACGTACTAACTGACAAAGCGATTAAATTAGTATGCAATATTATCTACTATTAATATAATGATATAACTATTAATAAAATAATTAATATATATATATATATTAAAATTTTAGTAAACTAGTTTGCTTATTACTTTAGTAAGCGAATAGAGGCTTTAGTTAATAAACAAATATTAATCTGTTTCGGTATAATTTCAAAAGGAAATATGCCATTTATTTCTTAATAAATAAATGTCATAAAACCACTATATGTGTGCGAGCGAGACATATAGATGATTAGCATTCAAGGAGCAATCGCAATCCGATACCGCAGCGGTCTGTGCTTTATGATTTTAGACTTTTCTGTACATGTCAAAGCTGCCGCGTCAAAGAGTGTTAAACGTGTAGAGCTTTTTCCAATATTTTTTCACCAATTCCAAATTCAAAATAAACGTAAAAAAACTCAGGTCTCTCTTCATTCACTTTGAGGTTTTTTAATTCGATCTAATCTTTAATAATAATGTTTGCTTGTCTAAATGTTGTTAGATCTATATTTCCTCGCTCCCACAGTGTTAGGTTGTTCATTGTTTTTAATATTATTTATGTGTGCATACCGCTCCTTACAAATTAAGACGCAAGGGATGCACACTTTACGACCACACTCTGAATTACGATTATTGCCCATTTGGATATTGAAACGGCTACAATTTCAATGTCTGCGTCAATTGATTCATAACATAAATATTGATACTCTTGAATTGTGTAAGCGTTCAAATCTTTCCTTTAATTTTTTACCCTTTCTAGTAGAGACATTTGGACCTTGGGATACAAGTGCTCAGGCGCTTTTTAAGGAATTTAGTAAGCGCCTGGTTGATACTAGTGATCCAAGAGCTGGTGCTTTTCTCGCTTAGTAATGGGTACTCTGCCACAATTGTTTTAGTTTTGTGGTTTGTTTTGTTTATTATGATACATTAAGTCGTTTTGACAATTGTATGAAGGCGATTCAATATTTTCAGAGTGTCAAGAAGCGTCAATAATGACAATGGCGGGTTGACGTTTCTTTACTCTGACGCAACTACGGGCTCTCTTGGCGAGCAGCGTTGGAACGGAGAAGAACCACGATCATCGGAGGATTTAGATCCGTTCGCATCGCATCCAAGCAAGACGTGTTCGGTGGAGTGTCACTGTGTCCCAATTAATTATAAAGTGCTAATTGTTAATTATTTTCAACGCGTGGCTTTAATTCTCCTCGCCTGCCTACCAACGATAACTCGGCAGTCATGACGGATACAGAATTGACTGACGACGACCAAGTACCGTTATATACTAGTTATATAATAGTTTATTTATTATTATGAAAGATAAATAAGAAGAATGATTTTCTCGTATGTAATTATCATTTACAAGCAACAGTTATACGTGACATAATCATTTTTATCATAGACAAAAGATAATATAAGAAACTAAACAACTCCATTCTAAGAAAAACAATAACACAACTTCTGTGTTTACACTTTACCATCACGAACTCAATCCCTTAACTCAAGAGACATAATAAAATGTCCGGTTCCCCGAAAAGTTCATTCGCGGTGATACCAAAAAAAAGTCGGATTAATATCTTGTTCGTGCGAGATTGTATCACGATTTCTTCATATTGGTAACATTTGACTAGTTTTATTATCTTGCTTTTGCTATATATTATAAAATTTAAATATACGAGACAAATATGCCAAGGTATATTATATGTTTACGTGAAGAAACCTATATGCACAGAAGGATGAAGAAAAAAGAAGATATATTTAACTAGCTATATATTTTGTCTCTTACCTTAAGACCAGAATAACTATTTTAATTAATAATAAAGATTAAATACAAGCAAACAGTTTTTAACGTATTTTTTTAGTAGATTTGCTGTACAGATATGCATTAAAGTAATTAACTAAATGTAAAATAGTTAAAAGTTGTTACCAGATCAATTTACGTCTCTGTAATTTCAAATCTGTATTTATTCCAATAACGTTAAAAGAACGGTCGAAAGCATTTTGAAACAAACGAAAAATTATCACAAAACGAAACCTCTGAAGTTCATGGTTTGCTGAAGCGGATTCTTTAAGGGAGAACAACCCTTTGGGGAGAGTTTTTACAATACACGTCTACTTAGATTTTTTAAGGTATTTAGTTTGAGAGCTGGTAACTTATGTAATATCATTAACATTAAAAAAAAAGATAATAATTTTGTTTTGAAAATTTATAAATATGCACCTGCAATTGTATATTATGTATCCTTTTTTGTGCGTTTCCTGGAAGAGATCGCTTATTATTGATCAAGCCGCCCGTTGCCCCTAACATCTATTAACATTATCTACTCCCACTGTTTTAGTGCAACATAGTGTAAATAAATATACAGTGTGAACTCCGTGTAACGTCACTCGTTTTCAAAAACTCTCTAAAGCTTCAAAATCAATTGGCTTCGGTTGGCTTAGCTTGTATTGTAATTCTCATGTTTCTTCTCTCCATTTAACAACCAATATATGCACCATAAATAAACAGTCCCTTCGTTATATGGTTTTAATACTGTATTTTACAAAATTCGTCATATATCTTTGAGGTACTGTAGGCTATACTGTAGAATGTAGCCTAAGATATGCCGATATTTAAGCTTTTAGTACCAAGCTGTGGCAAAAATCTAACGATGACTATGCGCTAATATGATGAGTATTGTACGCTTATAATTGTGCATCTCTTAGACTAATCCAACCGTCGTGTGTTAATTGTTTGTCCTTCATTATTTTCATCTTCAATTGCCCCTTTGTTTCTTCCATTCTCTTCATATTCGTATTATTCTGAAGATTTCTTCCAAACAACGATTGCGTTCATTTTTCAGTCTTTTCAATGGCCGACCGAATTGTTTCCTGCGTCATCATTAACTTGCTGAAACTTTGGGGTTCCGTAATATTGATATAAACATATTTGTTATTATAACTTGTATAATTTTATTGTGATGATTTCCTTAAATAAATGTTGATGTAAACAATTTCAAACTTTTATAAATAATATCGTAGTTAGTTTTTTTGCTAGTACATATCGACATTTTTATCTAAAACGTAATATAAAAACTTCTAAAATTGTGAATTATTATTCTAGTTATATACAGCATTAGAAATAAATAACAGAGATACTTTGGTTATAAGAAAGACAAAAAATCCCAAAAATACAGCGTCACTTAACGACCTTGATGATAATAATTAATTCTGTTTTATTTTGCTATTATTTATTAAGTATATGTCAAAATAAGAATGTTGAACTTGTTAAGTGTCCTTAACACTTGCTTAATAAATTATAGCATGAGGACACTGGTCTATCAAACAATCGAGAATCATACCACAGCTAATCCCTGGCCCATAAGGCTTAATTATTTTTGCTACAGAACCCATCGTATATATCCAACTCGCACTTGACCGTTTTATTTTTCGGTACACGAACTGTTATTCTTTTGAGTGGAAATTTGGTGGCGGATGTCGAGTCAATGGACGCTCTCAATACTATTTTTTGTCCAAAATAATAAGCAATTAGCTGTTTTAATTTCTTCCTGGGGGATCCTATTCTCTTTTTATGAAAAATTTACAATGCAAAATATTTCATGGTTTTTTTAAAGTGTAAACTGTATCTTTGGAGATAGTTCTTGGCCAGTGCTTAGATTATTAAAATATGGGCTTACCCATATAGATATTATCAGCATCGATAAACGATTTATAATTAAAATGCAGGGCTGGAGGCTGCCTCGGATTAATCTGAGGCAATATTTAATACATACGGAGTCTCTCTTGAATCGTTAAAGGGACGCGTTAAGTACCTACGTCCCACGGGACATAAATTTGGCATTTGTTGAAAATGCGAAAAAAAAAACAAAATGGAAAATGGCTAATCTAAATTAGTATGGTTAGCAAAAAACAAAAGTATTAAAAACGGTGCTAGTTAGTTTTAATTTATTGCATTCAAAGCTTTGATTGTGAATAAATTAACAATGTTATTGCTTAACGCAACTAAGACTATATAAATATGTCGTTATGTGTCTTCACATTTGTCTTTTATCAAGGATTCTACGATAAATAAATCTTTAAATATTTATAACAGTATTTATTTTTGTCGTTTTTTTTTTGCAAACGCTACTTCAATCATAACCAATAGGTATTTTAAGTAATTAGTATTAGCAGGAGACCTCCATTAGGATTATATTTTTTAATGGAATGTCGTCTTAAAACTCTATTATAAAAAATTGTTTTTTATTGCCGAAAATATTTGTTTTCTTTCATAAAAAAATCACTCAACGATTTAGTAACGTTTGCTGCTTTGTCAACACATTCTTAAAGCCACCGTATGAATCCCTAGTTTATGTGGTATTAATAATAATTTAGGGTTTTCATTTGTGTTTTCCCGATTTTTCCTTGATTGATAGAAGTGATTGACTGAACAATGCATCAAAGCCAGGTTCGAGAGCCTTCGAGTGTAGGGCCCTACGGCACAATCTGTTGGAAAATGACAAGTGAAAAACAAACTGACGTCACGCCCCGATTTTCGTAGCGATTACATATCAATACGTTATTTATGATAGACACCAGGATATTATAAGCTACCGAGTAAAAATCGATTTTTTTCGCTGTCGTGAACCTCTATTATTCAGTATTGCCACTCTCTCCGGAGAGATTTGGGATCTCTCCGGCAAGCGCTGGACGGGAGGACTGGAAGGGAGGATTCGAAAGGACTTTAGGAGGGAATGTTGTCGAAGGAAGTTAAGTCAAGAACGTACCAATCCATCAAAGGCAACTCACCTGTAAGCCTCTGAAACGTTAAGGCGAGGTTAGTACCATATTCTTAGTTCCTCGTTTGCCTGATGTCCCACAAAATCTTAAACATATACTCCATAAGGATTTTTTTTTATCGGTTTTTATCAAATAGGCACATTCCATACGTAATCAACCCCGAGCCAATCAGCAAATCCAAATCATCTGTTGTAAAATTCTCGGAGACAGTAACAACCCTTGCCTGCTGAAGGGCCCTCGGTGACCCCTGACGTCCCGAGACACTTCGAGTACTGTTTTGATTGTTTGCAAATTGAAGTTTGTTTTAAAATTTATCGGATTCTCAAGTTCTTTAGTATCGGAATTATTGAATTGTGCGAAATATTTTTGAAGCTTCAAATTGATATAACAGTCTGTATATAAGTCTTGATTATGTCATCGATCAAAGTTTAAAAAAAAATAATAATAATTGTTTTAAAGGCGATTTAAAGGAGTGGCAGTGTGTTTCTTGCCAGTTCTTCTCGTCCGCTCTACGCCCTTGATTTTAGAACTGGCATTAAATTTCAGATTTTTCATCACATATAGGTTCAATATTGTATATTTTATTGACGATTAATAAGTGTAAGAATACTTGTTTGAATAAAATTATTTTTGATCTTGTAGACCCTATCCTATAAGGTTATACTAAGTTGAACACTACTTGATTTCTTCAATAAAGATCTTGAACTAACCATTCTAGGTTTTTAACTTATTTACGTTACTTTTTAATTGACGCCAAGAAATTGTCCATAATTGTATTTGGCACACATTTATCGACACACAACGTCGATAAACGATAATATCGATATGTTTTTATGCAACCATGAGGGCGTCTAATTGCGCATACGTCGGTGCAACACAGGCAGAACGACCATAATTCCAGGCCCTTCAAATTGGTATTTGCCCGCCAAAATCAATTAAGCTGTATAATCAGCTGCTGGTTTTCTTAACCGACACGCGATTGCAAAATACACCCTAACAAGTTTTAATAAGGGTTAATTTTATATAATTACCAGCAAAACAAACTTTGCAAATGATATAAGCATCCAAACGTTCGGATCACACAAAATGACTACTAAACCAAGCCATTACAGCTTTTTTTTCTTAGTTTTCGATATGAAAAAAAAGGCAAATGTTTTACGATAAACAGGAGCGGTCACATCAAAGGCAGCGTGCGTATCTTCTGTCCCGCCCATGCGTGAACTATGTGACAGGGATGGGTGTATGTGGTGAATAAAAAACGGCCTTTGAACCGTGTGATGTCGAGCCGCGGTATGTACAGGCATTTATCGCGTTATAATTAGGACGTGTGCCCAGTTACAGCGCTACTTTATATTACTCAACTAAACTATACGCGATTTGAATGGAAAAAAAATATTTTTGTTTACACTGGCTACACAATTCAAGCTATAAAGAATAGGGACATTTGTGAATTACAGTGATTACGTAAACAGCCGAGTTCGTTATGTATCTATATATAAGAAGAACATTATTCACAAGTGATCCATGATACGATTATATATGAAAAATATATGGATAAAACTCTATTTATATATAAATACAACTTTTGTATCGAACAGGTAGTAAATAAGCAGGCTTTAAGTAGTGCTAGAGATCCTAACATTTAGAATCAAATATAATCTTAAGCTTAACTTAAATTTCTCTAATCTATCTATTGACAACCCCACAGAGTTTCTTGTGGGTTTTTTAGTTAAGATCGCGCTGTGAAACTTAGTGGCGTTCAAGTGTTGAGCCCCTTATATAAAAATGTTATGCTTTGACTTGTCACATGGAGTTATAGATAAATCTCTTAAAACGACAGAAGCAATCATGTAACGACAAAATAAAAAATGAACTAGTGCCACGATAGTGCCTCCATTTAAGTGATCTTATTGTGAACACGCTGTCTCTTATTAAATCATAAAAATACACAAAATACAACACAATACATTACAATACAATACAATGTGGTATCGATATCTTTTATTGAACAAAATCGGTATAATCAAACATTTGATTCACGTTCTTTAAAATTGTGTTAACACTAGAACGAGATTTTTTATTTATTCTCAATACAGTGAACAATTTTATATTACCGATAGCAATCGCAACGGATCGGACGCAAGCCTTACATTTATTTCGATATGCAATAACAACTACTAAATATTTGGAATAACTAACTAATAGATGTTTTAGAACTAATTTCAAATTGCATTTCTATATATTAAAGACAAATGGAAACTCATATGGAGTTGCATCGAAAATCGTTTTCATCTATGTCTGTCTATGTTTCAGTTAAGTGGGTTAATTTGACATACCATAGAAGAGTATCAGTAAATAAGGAAATCTATTTTTCACGCAGGAAAAACAGGAAGTCTAAATAAAATGTTGTTTATCGCTGCTATATGAGAGCAGTGGTTACGCACGTCTGCGTGCTAGATTTTTCGTTATGAAGGATAATAAAACGCCAAAAAAAGTCTATAAAATCCCAAACAAAGAAACCGATGTTAAACTCAGACACATATGGGGTTGTAGTGTCAATGGATTATTGGTTTTATCGACATAATGTCCCATTAAGTCAAGCAGCTTATATATTGAACAAAACGTTTTATTGAAGTATGTTTGCATTTAAATCCGTGTTAAAAACACAACACACAACACACACACTTAAATGCTCGTTCTTTACATAATATACTGCACTTTTATATATGTATATATATATTTTTATTCATTTTTTTCTGTTCGTGTTTTTTTTTGTTGTCTATTTTCGATTGTATGTTTTGACCTTCTTTTGGCTTTGTTGTTGATCTATTTTTGTTGTATAAGCTTTTTGGAATAAGCTGTATAGGTTTAAGAAATAAAAAATAAAATAAAAACTACACTAAAATACATAAAACGGCCTGTTCATATTGACGTTAATTCACGTATAATTTAAATTATCTGATAGTTTTTTATCGAATGGAAAAAAATATCACCTTTCCTTGAAAGCAATGTTGAGTTCGATGATCTCGGATTAGAGTTATAGTAATTACGTGATTATTTGAAATGTGCTCTACTGTGTAGGAAAAAGCTTACGGTTTGAAAAAAAAATACCATCATACCAATATTTAAATTTGTTCAATTACAATCTTTTTATATATAAAAAATAAAATCAAATGTAACTACATTCACATACGTAACTTTCTTACACTTTAAAATTATAAAAAATTGACTTTACAGTTACATTAACTGCCAGTCCCTTAAACCGTACAGTGCACGAGAAATACTGGCAATTCTCAAACACACCTTTATATCGTTATTCCAGTATACATTTGTAAAATGTTGCATTACACTATGATCCAGCACAAGCATCAAAGTATATATATTCATTGTGAAATACAAGCATATAATTACGTTATGTTATATGCTACTACTTATATATTATATATATCCCATTTGGCGCACGCCCGCGGCACTTGCAGCAATGCAATGTGTTTTTTTTTAGTTAATTTTAATTTTGTACTTATAATTTATTGTGATGTGTGTGTGTGCCGTGTGTGTGTGTCCAAATAAACATGTTTCTTTCTTTCTTTATAGTAATAACACACAGTACACCACAATACATTAGAGTAATAAGTAAAGCATCATTCGTACTGACAATCGTAATTCGGTTGCCACCTACTGGTCTATCTGATTGAAATCAATCCTCATCGATTTGATTGTCGATTCATTGTAACACAATTCCAACTCTAACGCGCCGTGAGAACACTTGTTATGCATTAACGCCGTAATTCGTTGGGGTTAAGGTCGTTATTACAATTTTCAAATTGCGATTTTCTATTAAACCTCCGATGAGTCGTATCTTCTTTTGGTTCCCATCGATTCGTGTCTTTTCGGCTGTGAGATGGATCAGTTTTTGTGGTAAAAAAATTAAAGATTTTGGATTAAACGCGATTGTGATTTTTAAAGGGGATTTCTTAGAGCGTTACTTTTAAATGTTTTTCTTAATTCATTTTTATTGTAATAGTTCCAACACAGAATGTATGTGAAATACACAAAAAAGACACACATCCACTCGAACTACATTAGAAACATAAAAAATTAAAATACAAAAATAATATTTTGTCTTGTACAAACTTAAACTCATTTTATTTTATAAAATCTAATTATGTATACTAAACAATATGGAACGAAAGACTTTCTTCTCACCACATTAGAACATTCCACCACATTAGTCTTCGAATTCTAAAAAAAAAATTCTTAAAGGCTTCTTAAAAAAGTTTGTAAAATATTTTCAAAAAATTTCGATCAGTTCAGGAATTCCACATTGTATGTGTTATGTATTAATTTCACATTCAATAAAAAAATAACTATCAAAGAAATTCCCATTTTAGACCGCGATGTTTTTTAAATCCCGATGACAGATGCTATTGTCATGTTGTCCCGTCGCGATGTTCGAACACACCTCAAGAGGTTACAATAGTACGAGCGATCTATGTTCGAATAGAAACACAAAATTAAAATCCTGTTTTGTGTATCCAGTTATTAAAATACACCGGGGGCAATGGTTAACAACCATTTGCACCAATAGATTCAAATTGTTCTATCTTAATTAAACCTCCTTCCTAAAAAGGAATACAAACATGGCTGCCGGCGCAAACGCACTTAAATTTGTGCCCAGAAATATTAAGTTAGGTATCGCATAAATTATTGTAAAAATAAAGTTAAATATCAATACTGTAATTTATTTTATTTTATTACATCTGTCCCCAAATATCTTATGTGCTAAATATATTTAAAAAACAATAAATATATAAGATAATAAATCAAGGTATGCACATAAAACAATTATAAGGGAACTTGAATCATTTAATTGATAAAACAAAATACATAATAAATAATATATAATTATACAAACAAGATACAACATACATATGAACACCATCAGGATTCAAAGGTCACTCATATTTCTCTATATGATCTCTTTTTTAAATAGTTCACGAAGTGTAAACGCAGTATATGACCGATTAAAAGCTTTGAAAACGCAAAAAGCTTTCACAACTGTAATTAGTATTAAAACAGATTTCAATACGAAATTGTGAATTTTCGTTAGACAATTTTACTTTTAAGAATGGTTATATAGCAAAAGGAATAGTTTTTAAACAATTTTTTTTACACTTTGTAGGTACGTTCATTAAATGAAATAAAATTTTAATCATTAAACTCAAGTTTATTAAGCAATGGAATGACAAACATACAAAATTATTGCGAAAGAATATTATGGATAAGCGGGTAATAAATGATGACATATTTTTTATGCTATCGCTATAGCTTTTTAATAATAAAAACTGATGAACAATGATGATGAAGTCTGGCTATAATACAGGTCAAAACATGCCGTAGCCCAACGACATTCAATGGATTTCAGCGCACTATTAGCTCAATATGAAATCCCACATTTATCGTCTCGATGTCTGTCGTTCTACTGAGCGTTTCGTAAGACATTTCTTCCCACGCATCACCACGATATTAAACCAGCTGCCCATCACGGTATTTTCGAACCAATACGATTTAGTTTCCTTCAAGAAGAGAACGTATATTTCAACGCACTCACGAGCTCACAGCCCAGAGCTTTTTATGAGTGTCCTTCTTGGTATGCTACCTCCGCCGGTGCATCGCGCCCTCGACTATAAAAACCAATAAGAGTATGCTCTTTAAAAATTGTCTATCTCTTTTTGTGATTACTTAATGTTAAGGCAAAATTGGTTGACGAAATATTCTCAAACTATTTTAATGAAATCTGACCATGTAGAACCACACAGTAGATGTCCAGATTTAAGTATAGATTTTGAATATATATATATACATGTAAGTAAAATATATCCCAAATATTGTCTTATCCACATAACACCACATATCGACATAGTTCCAAGCAGGTGCGTTGGAAATTGCTCGTCAGACATTAGCCTTATTTTATACCTCACTAGTTGTATTATGTCCGGGGTTTGACAGTTTAAAAATGAATTCCAATATTAAAAAAAGGTGGTTCACTGTACCATTACAATAAATAATTTTATTATTACATTTATTGATGACGCGAACAGTTTTATAACTAGACGTAAGCGACTACCACCGATCCGTCTAGCTTAATTCATATTTGACCTTTCACACATAGTTATCGGCTGTAAGATGAATATAAAAAAATAATAAAATAGGTTAAAATTATATTTTTTTTGATATCATGTATGCGGAAGAGTAGTGTCTCCTTAGCACCAAATATTATATTATACTTAAAAGGGGGACACAGGAAACTGTAAAGTTTTGTATTGGGATGACCAATAAATATATATTTTTTTTAATCTTTAGTTATAAACCATTTAAAGCTGGGCTTGTAACTCTCATATAACAGACCAAATCCAAACAATATCTCCACATGTTGATCGTGCCGGGAGTCAACCCGGGGACCTTCGATGCCTTCGAACCTTCGATGTGTTATGCCAACTGAGTCACTCAATCATTGATACAAAACTCATCACCCAAAACTTCTACTTATTTCCCGGATATGTCCGTTTTTGTCCAATTAAGGCCATTACCAAATACCAACAATTACATTCAATTGATTTACTTTTTGTTTAATTACCAAACGGTACAGTTATTTATAATGTCGTTGTAAATGCACAATTTTTTAAGCTTTAATGCCTTTAAAAACCAATTGTAAAACTTTTAACCTCTAACCCAATCAAATAACTTTATTCATATAGACTTTCAATTAACTTCCATACTCGTCGGAAAATTATGAAAAATAATTCTTTACGTTTACTGTCTGTTCCCAAATCAAGAGCGTAGTGAGGAGAACTGGTAAAGACACTCTTCATTAGTCCTTTCAATCGCTAAACATGCTTTACGGTACGGTTGTAAAGAGCACCAATATCTCATTAATATTTAATGATATTAATTGATCGCTTCAGTACACCCGATCCCTAAAAAAGGTGATCGCTCCGATCCGTCAAACTATCGCCCAATAGCCATAACTTCCTTGTTCTCCAAAATAATGGAATCCAGCATCAATTGCCAGCTCTTGAAGTATCTAGAGGGCCACCACTTGATTAGCGATAGCCAGTATGGCTTCCGGCGTGGTCGGTCAGCGGGTGACCTTCTAGTATACCTAACTCATAGATGGGCGGAGGCAATAGAGTCCAAGGGGGAGGCACTGGCAGTTAGTCTTGACATAGCGAAAGCCTTTGACCGGGTGTGGCATAGAGCACTTCTTTCAAAGCTTCCTGCGTATGGGTTGCCCGAGAAATTGTGCAATTGGATCTCCAGCTTCCTGGCTGATAGGAGCATTAAGGTCGTTATCGACGGAGCTTGTTCCGACCTCAAACCTGTGAATGCCGGGGTCCCACAAGGCTGTGTCTTATCTCCGACCCTCTTTCTTCTGCATATCAATGATCTGCTGCAGCATAGCAGTATTCATTGCTATGCGGACGATAGTACTGGAGATGCATTATACACAGGCCGCGCAAATATTTCTCGGGCTGATGTCGATCAGTTCCGGAACAAACTTGTGTCTGAAGTCGAGACCCAACTAAGTGTAGCCTCGGACTGGAGACGACTTAACCTAGTCCAATTCAACCCCAAAAAGACACAAGTTTGCGCGTTTTCCACTAAAAAAACACCCTTTGTCGCTACTCCTCTCTTTGAAGACACCCTCCTTAAAGCCTCAGCCAGCATCGGAATACTGGGCGTCGACATATCGGACAATGTTCAGTTTCGCGGTCACCTGGAAGAAAAGGCTAAACTTGCCTCTAAAAAGCTTGGTGTGCTCAGTAGGGCGAGACGATACTTCACTCCGGGCCACCGCTTGCAACTTTATAAAGCGCAAATTCGGCCCCACATGGAATATTGTTCTCACCTCTGGGCGGGAGCCCCCCAGTACCAGCTCCTTCATCTTGATCGCATTCAACGTAGAGTGGTTCGATTAGTCGCTGACCAGTCACTCTCCGACCGGCTTGATCCTTTGGCGCTGCGTAGAGATGTTGGATCTCTCAGCATTTACCATGGGGTGTGTTCGGAGGAGTTGTTCGGATTAATACCTGCAGCTAAATTTCATCTTCGGACATCAAGGCAGAATGCGAAATTCCACCCGTACCACCTTGATGTCTGTCGTTCCACCACTGCGCGTTTCGTAAGACACGTCTTACCACGCACCACCACGTTATGGAACAAGCTGCCCGCCACGGTGTTTCCGAACCACTACGACTTAGGGTCCTTCAAGAAAAAAGCGTATAAATCCCTAAAAGGCCGGCAACGCACTCATGAGCTCCCAGCCACTTGAGTGTCCATGGGCGGCGACTTCACCTTTATGGTGGGCCTCCTGCTCGTTTGCCCCCTCTTCTATAAAAAAAAAAAAATGAGATATTAATATAGTTATAGTGAGAACAAACAGTCCACCGAGATGAATCCAGAAGAAATGATTAACACTGCAAAGCAAATTCAAATCCGACCAGTCACAAGTAGCACCCGTTCGAGAGTACAACGCGTGGTCAGCCATCACCGATATAAATCTCTCATTGGTTGTTTAGTCAAACCCAAGGGCATATTTGGTGCCGGGTCACATTTGGTACGTTGGTGTGATAACGATCCATGAACCAGAAGACAGAGTAAATTATACTAAAACTATGAAGACAATAAATAGACCAATAGTAATTTTAATACATCTAATTCATTTGCATAACACATATCAATCCTTGTATTCAAAACACACACAGTTCAGGCATCGTACAAGTTTATATCTAAAAATAATAAAGTCGTAGGAATCAAGTTTCTGATAAATAGCGTTGTTCCTCATAATTAATGTGACTCTCTGTTTAATTACACACTATAATTATAATATTAATAACTTTTCAATGGAAATTATCAACATTTTTTTAACAACATTCCTGTTGATATTTTTTTACTTAAGTTTTTTATATAAATAATTTACAGAATATGATACAAACGAGCAGGAGACATCATCTCTCTGGTGTAGGTGATGTCGCTGCCCATAGACAAATGGCCGTGGGCACGTGAGAGCGTTGCCGACCTTTTAAAAATTACTAAATCGTATTGGTTCAAAAACGTAGTGACGAACAGCTGGTTTCATGACGGTGCGTGGTAAAGTATCTTACTAGTTGAACGACGGATATCTTAATATTTTACTCACATAGACATACCCACATACTTAAATATAAATATCCTAATATACTTTTAATTAGAATTACCTTGTAACTATTACAAGTTTACCATGTGAATTTAAGATCGAAAGAGCGGACCTATCCCGGTTTAACCTTTTTAAAAAAATCTAAACCTCTATACTGTACTTGTAAACAAATAAGAACCTTTTAAAAAACTTCTAATCCTCTATACTGTACTTGTAAACAAATAAGAACCTTTTAAAAAAAAACTCTTGAAACCTCTGTACAGTTAACAAATTAAGAAATAATTAAAAAAAGAAATCGGACACAGTCTGTTCAAGTGCTAAGTTGAAGACGGCGTTTTAAACAGAAACCCGATTTTATACCACCTGACATATATTTAATCTATATCCTTATCAGTAATCGGAGGGCCATTAAATCGACTTGAGCAATTTATAAAAGGAGCAGCCACAATCAGTCACTGTGACGTCGATAGACACTTTTGATTTACTTTTATAGCCAAAATTTCTTAGTATTATGAAAGTTTATATATAATTCATTTGTGGAACGAAAAGTTTGTTATTCCATTGTCGTTACCTTTAACTTACCTACATACATCATATGTGTATCGTCGGGTAAGTATATTATATGTAAACGACATATATTATATCATTTATATGTTTTATGAGACATTTACTTTGCATAATTATATATTAACATAAAATAAAAAGCAAGGTTATTTATGTATTTTTTGTAATTTATCAATTAAAAAAATACTTTTATTCACAATCATTATTAATTATTTTTTTAATAATGATAAGATCTCTGTGACGTCCGCGGTACGTCAATAACTCCAGTCCAAATATGACCAAGTTGGTGTATTTCTTGCTTCTCTGTTGAAGCCTGGTAGTCAGTACCGGTGACCCAAGAGCTGGTGTTTTTTAACCGAATAAAAATCGCGATACAGCGAGGAAACACCAGCATTATGGGTACGCTGCCAAGGACACTTTTTGATTTTTGTGTGTTTTACCTCACTGTAACTTTAATTGATTATTTCTTAAACTACTACTTTAATATAGTGAAATAACCGCATTTATATGACGCTAGTATCTAATCATAACATTCAGCAAACATCAAAATATAAAGGAAACACGTGGGCATCGAACAGTGTCCCGCTGAATGTAAACACAAAAGGCGAGCCATAACTCACTGTGCCCCGTCACTTAATTTATCAGGAGTACATAAATCTACATGCAAAAGTTCACGCCACACAATCGGACAACATTTACCTTTTTATCGACTATTTGATTTAGTGAGTGCGACCAAGCTAATCCTTCAAGACGATTGTAATATTGAAGCGCTATTACGGTGACAGAATCACAATGTTTAAGTGTCGCTCTAAGGACGACGAGAGTTCTAACATATTTAATATCACATAATAATTTGTAAAATACATCGATTTCTAACTCTGTACTTGGTATAACACAAAACCAATTCCTGTCTATCTTTGACTAATTGATTGACACAGTGACTAATCTGTCTTAATCAGTTTGGATGCATTTCTACACATTGTTATCAATACTATAAAGATACTATATATATATATATATATATATATATATATATATATATATACTATAGATATCGATAATTATAGGTATGTAGGTATCTTATTTTACTCGTAATGAACTGGTTTGTTACAATAGCAACAAAAATCGTAACAAAATACAATTGTCCGCGGGTATAATTCAGAATAAGACTTCCTCTACATTCCAATGTAGGTGTTGCAAATGCTAAAATTATTGCTTGCATATTGGGCCCTCATGTCGCACGCCACTCTGTCCGTTTGTTTGTTTGTTTGTACGTTCAGAACACACGGCCTATTGGCTATTAATCTTGGTATATTCACGATGCAGTATGAAAAATCGATTGCATTAACATAATAGTGTTGTGTACTGAATGCTAATGTCGATAATATGGAGGGCATATATTTCACGATATGGAACGACGATAAATGTGAATATGAAATATTTATATTGGTCAACAAAACAAAATATCTTTATTCAAGTAGGTATAAATACACTTTTGAATCGTTAATTTTTAGAGTACCACTGCTTCTCAAGTTATCTACCCAGAAGAGACAACAAGTTACTCGATCTTTTACAATAAAAAATAATATAAAAATTATGCTACTTACATGTCCAATTAAATAATTAACTTATTGCGTCTCGCTGTAAAATATATTTTTGACCAATAATTGAGATACGCTACGATGGATGGAATAAGATTATTGTGGCGGGTAGGTCTCTGCTTTTATCACCAAAAACATTCTTGACGTAAATTTTTGAAATGCAATCACGATTAATTCGCGCTAAAAGTGTTAATTCCAAATTAAGAAAGTCAATGAACCGACACACGATTAAATACGACCAAACAAAACTTAATATAAACATTATTCCCATTACACACATTAAATTCTCGTCCTAAATAGTCATATTCTTGTGATTGTTTTTACTAATAAACGAATATTTAGAGGACAAAGATCCCTATAATGTGCCGGCAATTGGCTCAGCATCGGGACAGTTTAATTCTTGAGTAGCCAATGCTATGTTACTTCATGTAACATAATTATGTATAAATTGTTTATTTTTAAAAGATCAGCTATCGAGTTTCTTGCAGGTTCTTCTTCTCGGTAGATAACTGCCTTCCGTAGAGTAAGACGTATTTGATTATTCAAGTCTTTTCTATCTTTATAGATATTTTGAGTTTCAGTTTGAGTTTACTCTTACATATTTTGGTATACTTGTTCACATGTTTTAACCCTATTTTGACCTTATTGTGGTATTATGCTGTATGGGTTTGAGAAATAAAAAAATATAAATCATCTATATTAAATGTTCAATGAGTTTAGTCCAAAAAGAGCAACATGCACCATAGATAAAACATCTATTGCCGGATTGCTATATTGCTATAGACTATAGACAAGCGTAGACAAACTATAGACAGCAGAGTAGTTAGATTTGCCACTTTTTTTTTAAATAGAATATATTGTCGTGTTTTTTCAGAGAACTTTTCGCTATATCGAATTTTTTATGTCGCCCGACTGCATTTCGACTTTATTACTAACGATACGGCTTCCAATTACGGTGAAAAACAAGCTTTTTAAAATGAATTTTGAGATAGTATCAGTTGTTTCAAGTGAGAAATTCCGATCTGATTTTAATCGATGCTTATAAAATGTTTAAACTGAATGTCTGTTTATTTCTCAATAACGCGGGGACCTTTTAAATCTTAAAATTTTAACCAAACATTTAGGAAGGTTACGTAATATTTTACTTAATATAATTGTTATTTACATAAAACGGAAAGTGGTTCTTTTTTCTAATTAAAAACATTACATAGTATTCATAGGTGCAGTAATTTAAAGTAAAAAAATACGACTACGACTTGGGGACCTTCATGAAAAGAGCGTTCCTCTTTCTTAAAGGCAGGCAATTCACTTGTAAACCTCCTGGCGTTGAAGGTGTCCATGGGCTGCAGTTAGCACATCCCTCGAAGTGACCCGCCTGCTCGTTTGCTTATCTAAAAAGAATCAAATATATTATTAATGCATTTTCCAATCCTTAAGCCAAAACGAGACTATTGAGAGATCCTCTATTGTAAAAAAAGCTTTGCAAAACTTACGTTTACGAATACAATTTTTTTTTTATGAACACTTAGTTGCTACATATTTAACACAAGTAAAATTTAGGGAGATCAATTGGCGGCCTTATCGTTTTCAGCGTTGTCTGCCAGGCAACCATAAAAAATAGAAATACTATAAGTCTGTGGACGCATAAACTAACTTGCTAGTAGGAGCTGAATACCAGCGCTGCTCAGAATGACTGTTCCGAGCAACATGAGCAGAGTTGATCTTTTATTATAAATATACGAGTATATGTTAGAGTTAATAAATATATTGTTTTTTTTTTGTTATGACCGGCAAGTAGGCTTTAAGCCTTTCCGAAAGCGATTTTTTTAATAAAACCTCTTTATTGCAGTTATAAAATAATATACAAATATCTCGACGCATGTAAAGTCAGTGCATATCATAAGTGAACTGTAAAATTGTAATCGGTAGCGTCAATATCTTAGCGTCTGATCTTAAGATATATTTAAAATGTACAAGTGCTTTGCTTGGAAATAAATGCGACTCGTATTATGTTAATGTCAAATTGTGTTTAATTATTATTTCATTATTAAAAATACCGGTACCAAACCGTTTGATCTTATAGAGTTTGTTCAACAATGACACAAATAGATTTATAAGGCTCACACGGGTACTTCAAAACTACGGTATTGCTTCATTATTTTTTAAACTACATTTCCTCAAACTCAAAATATCTTACAAGTAGGTATTTATAAAGACACGTTTAGTAAGAAAAAAAAACTGATATGATGCTGAAAAATTCCAGAGACTGTCCCTTTAAATATTTTTAACTGTTAATTACAGTTAGATTTAACTGTTAATTACAGTAGTATTTCTATTTTTTATGGTTGCCTGGCAGACATCGCTGAAAACGATAAGGCCGCCAATTGATCTCCCTAAATTTTACTTGTGTGTTAAATATGTAGCAACTAAGTGTTCATAAATAAAAATTTGTATTCGTAAACGTAAGTTTTGCAAAGCTTTTTTTACAATAGAAGATCTCTCAATAGTCTCGTTTTGGCTTAAGGATTGGAACTTTTCCAACCAGAATACACTTAGCGTTTTAAATTTATTGAAAGTTAATTCAGTTTTGTATTGATTCTTCTTACATAGTATCTTACTAAGGAATGAAATATACAATATGGTTTATATACATTAACACAACGTTATATTATATATTTAAATAATGAATAATTAATTAAGCTATTAACAGCGATCTATTCAAGGCTGTATTGCATCAATAATACATTCAAATGCTTTAAGGCCGATATTCAAAATTAAGACTTTTTTGAATATTTAGTAAAAGGTCCTTAAATGTAATAAAGGTGAACGATCCTGGCTGTATTGTGAGGGTACAGTACACCCACAGTAGCCAACATCAAAGCTAGATCGGCCCTCCCAAGAGCTACCAGCGGATACATTCTATGGAGAGGCACTTTATAAATAATATTTCAATGATCTGATTACCGTTCTGCAAATGTAGTGTAAACTCTATATAACATTGAAGGCAATGTGCATCTTGAGACGTTATAGAGGTCGTTAAATGGAGAGAAGAAAAATCATTGTATGCAATAGAAACTAAACCAACCAAAGTAAATTGATTTCGACGCTTTAGATATTCTGTTAAATCAAGTGACGTTAAATGGAGTTGACAGTGTATGTATAATATAATTAGCGCTGTTCAAACTCAATGTTAAAAAAACCTAATATTTTGCTTAATTAGCTTGTCCTATGTTGTGCGAGTGAATGTTTGCACAAGTTTACGAATAATATTTTAGTATTCTTTTATTGCATTAGAAGAAGAAAACAATCAATATGATTATAATTATTGTATTATATAGTTTTATATTGTCTTTATTGATTTAAAAGTTCAGTGATATAGCCAGATGGCGACTTAAATGTATTGTTAAAAAGAGCCACTTCCACACTAACGCGCCTTGAGCACGGGATAAGTAAAAGTCGAAATAACAAATACCACGACATCCATTGAGGCATTGTAAAGAACGTATTTAATAATTGAATCGATCGTACATCCTTCTGATTAATATGCAGTTTGATCGGGCATTGTTGTTTGATTTGTTGCTAGATCTGTTGCCCGATTTGTTGTAATGTGGGCGAATGTCAAATGTTGTTTTATGGTTTGGTCGATTTTCAATTTGTATTCATTATTTATTTATTTATTTAACACTTTATCGCACTTAAACACTAGAAGCAAATGACATTAACAGATGTTAGAACATATAAGAGCAACGGGCGGCCTTATCGCTAATAAGCGATCTCTTCCAGACAACCCACCATTGTATTGTCAATTGCATATTGCTTGGAAGTCCTAAGTTCAACTTTTCACAAAAAGTGGCACTGTTCTACAATTCAAAATTCCACTTCAGGCAAGTAGTTATTAGGGTTATAAATATGTTCTCCAAAACATGTTTAAATAAGTACGTAATTAATACAAGTATAAACTTAATATCAGTTGATCAGAACATTAGGGCCCAATAAAGCAATTAATTTAATAGCCCCTAAATCATTCTAACAAAAACAAAATCAAATTTTTGTATAACGTCAAATTAGTCACAGATTTCTGATATAAAAAAACCACCTTATAATAGACAAATAGGGGGAAACATGCCAACATAAATCTCATTTTATCGGGCATAATTTAAAAACCTCTCGATTTTTGAACCCATAAATAACAGATTTATACATTTGAAAGAAACAAAAACGAAACTTTAATACGCCGTATCAGAAATAAATCAATCCTAACTGGTCAATTCTTCTTTGGTGGTACATCTTCGGTTCGAGCGCATGCGAAACTATTCATTATTACGTACCAATAAACACTAAAATCCCATACACGCAGTCCAAGGTTTACCTTCCAAAGCTTTCATAGTATTTTAAACTCTATTCCATTGTGACTAGGTATATTATCTTTTGAAATTATATAAGTATATAAATCAATTTGATCTGATTGCTTATTGATACAAAGGTGTTGTGAATGCGTCACGGGCTCTTGATAAGGGTTTAAGAAATTCGGGGTTAAATTTGCGCATTTAAGTTATTAAGAAACTATTTTATATTGTAACCAAACAAAAACATATTTAACATAAACCTACTTAAGTATTAAGCTATAGTTTAACTTTAATTAAAACAACACACAAAACTAAAATAAATATAAAAAGTTTGGTCCTTATGGCAGCGTACCCACAGCTGACATTACCTCGTTGTATCGCGATACTTATATGTTAGAAAAGCACCAGCTCTTGGGTCACCGGTACTGACTACCAGACTAATTCCTTAATTAGTTACTTATATCCCAAGGTCCAAGTGTCTGACTTAAATAAAATACTATAAAAACATTAGACAGGCGTGGCGCTAAAATATACCTTGAACACCAATTGACGAAAACTAAATAAACAGACCGGATGTGTCAGACAGACACACGAAATGAGTAATAATGTTAGCCGAAGGGACATCGACATCAGAGCATCCTTATTACAGCACCATTCTAATGGCGTGTTGATTATTAATTAAAAATAATTACGATTACGACCGTATTCAATGACTCTGGTGTTACATCTATTAACGCTAGTGATGCATTGATTTATCGATAGTTTTACCTAATGTTGATGTCAGCAGATTATTAAAAAATTTATAATTCCACTTTCCACTTACGAACCACTTTTGAACATCACTAAATGATTATTTTAATTATTGTTGCATAGTTTTTGATTAACACATTAAGCAAATCTGTTGTAAGACTGCAAATCGATGTCATTGTCAATCTTAAAACAACTCTGTATACCATAGTTAATAATTACTTATAATCATATGTCCCCTCGATGGGACAGAGGGCATCCACATCAATCCTCCATCGCGCTCTATCTGACGCTTCCCATTTGATCTCGCTCAAAGTCTTACTGGCTCGCCTCATCTGCAACAGTACGTCACAAGGTCTGTTTGGGACGACCCGCGCTTCCGCTTCCCTTGAGGATTCCAGTCAAGCGTCTGCTTGGTATCACCCCGGAGAATGTGACCAATCCAGTTCCACTTGCGATGCTGTATTCGCTGGGCAATATGGATTTCTCAACAGCGCTCCAAAAGTTACGGTTAATATTTAGGTTAAGATAAAGGTCACTTTACCAGTCGTTTTGTATTAATTGTGTTTCATTAAAATGCTTCACCCAAATGATTCATCGACAAACAATTAAAACTATCGACAAACGTCACATCACCAAAACAGTTCTAATTAAGGCATCGAGCGTGCACATTGATGTTTTTAATCAAGCGTAATACTTTGTACATATGCGCCTGAACTTTAAATAAAAATCGTTTTATCTCCTCATAAAACGACTTGAAAGAATTATTTATTTAAGTTATTTTTATCTTATTTACGAAATAAGTGCAATGGCCGAAGACGACAGATATTAATTAGACAGCGTTGACTATGAATAGTGATTTTGTCAAATCAAATCAAAAATAACCTTATTCAAATAGAGTTCTTACACTTATGAATGCACACTTATGGGATCAAACTCTTCACCAATCCTTTAAATTGACAAGTATGTTATCTAACAAGCAAATGCATCGATATATCTGATTGTATTGGTTTAAAAAGAATAAATTATGTTATAATCAAAGTGTAACGAATGTAAAACTTTATTTATCCATAGATAATAGAGCATTGTCATCGGGAAATCGAATGTAATCTTAATTTAAGCACAGGTAACAGATAAACACGATTTATTCCGTTCTTTTCGTCGTTAATTCAGATATAACGGCCGATAATAACGATAAATATAAAGATACGACTTCGATTTGTTTTGTTAGTATGGATAAGTTACTTTAAGTAAAAAAATTGTTAATTTTTATAATATATTTTCCTTATAAACTGTGGTTAAAATTTAAAAAATAATAATAAGCTGAGTCTACCTACTTCTTCTCGGCTTGGTCTCGTACGAGGCGTAGTTATTTAGATATAAGACGATTGAAAATGGCCACACCTAGCGAACAAAAAATTTGACTTTCTATTTGAATAGTAAGAAATAAATTATAGGAACGCTGTAATAGTTATAGTGACTAATAATACTCACATAGTTTAATACAATTGAATAACACACTAACATTCTATGGACACCAATTGGTCTGAAAGAAATATACTATGTTTATTTTATTTTGTGTAGACTTTTAACATATGACAATTTAAAAAAAACCTGCCAATTTGACATATTACAAGACATTGCATACTAGCCAAATTGCATGGTAATCATGTCGCAAATATAATTACCAAACTTAGTGGTTTAGTGGTTTATGGGGATTATAGAAAACTATTTGATATATCGCAACTCTAGCGCATAAATGTATCTTGAATTTTCTCATTGTAAATAATAAATATGTGCTTGGTGGAATAAGGAGGGCGTATTTTACTCTGGACCGTTACCAATCCATAGCCCAAATTGGCCATGGATTTGTATCGCGAAATTTCATCCGTATCACCAATGAATCGTCACACAACTGACAACTTTTTTGCAAACCCTACCCTATCTGGAAACAGTTGGGTTTTTCAGGAAATTCAAAGACCGACGTCTCCCGACCTCCCGGCGTTACCCGCCTTAGTCAGTAGCCTTTTTGACTCATAAAAAAATCAGCTCAATCTATCTACTCCACCTTTGACTTGTCTTCGATATTGAGATCAATTAAATAGGTCCATACAAATCGAACATCAGAAAACATATCAGATTACGACGCTACAATAAAACAAATCAATAGCACAACATAACAATCACTGTATTACCGACAAAAACCGATATCACGATAAATATCGATAAAAATGTACTTTTGACAATAAAATGGGATTTATGCATTTTTGTATTGTCATTAAATTTTATGTGTTAATCTTTATATATTTTATGGGTATAATTATTAATGAAGCTTGCTTCTTGGATTTGCATTGTATACTGTTCGGGTGTTTTTTTGCTTACTTTATTTATTCATCTTTTTCTACTGGATACATGGTTTTTGGTCTACTTATAAAAGGCTTTAAAGGGCTTCTCTACGTATGTTTCAAGCGAATATCGAATCTCAACCCCTTGAGCAATAAATTGCAAGTGTGGACGTCCGGAATGGCTGCTTTTTGTTCTACCCTCAAATATCGCATCTTAATCGAACCGAAGTAAATACTACGAATAAATTAAGATGGGGTGGTAGATTTATTTATATAGTTAAGTCTCTGAGATTTATCTATTTTAGTTTTAATAGGATTCAATTATTATCTAAACGGTATCATCTTCCGTCATCGCGGTAGAATATGAAATTTCGAAATAATACATAGGGTCCTTCAAGAAGAGCGTGCTTTAAAGGCCAGCAACGCTCTCGAGCTCCCAGGCATGTTTATGGCCGGTGACATTCTCTGGTGCGTTCACCTCTTTTCCGCTAATAAAATCCTGAATCGTCAAGCTCCCTAGCCACAGAGATTGATTTTATTTAATATGTAACACATATTTTATTGTTGGCTTGTATGCATCTGTATTTTGTACGCCTAACTTACGTTAAACCGTTGAAGAAGGCATGCGTCTTATTCCGTTTCTCTTCAAATAATAATATGATTTCAAATATTAAATTATCTAAACGAACACCCCAATAACTATACAAGTGCCCAAAAGTTTTAAAAACGCTTGATTTTAAAAATTGTGGGTAGTTCCATAACTACCCGCAAATTTCAAAATAAATTCCGTATACGAGTTGTCGTGAGTAATAATTTAGAATTCCTTTGCTGTTAATTGCCAATAGGATATTCTTGGGGGGTTTGGGAAGTCATTAAGGGTAATAATTCACGTAATAAACACCTCACGATAAATATCAACCCCTTTCTTTGGGGTGCCATATTAGAATATTCCCGATAGCACTAAATAAGATTTTATCCTATAGACAACATCTTACAAATATAGATAGTTATCTTAGGTAAACAAAATTGTATTGGAAATCAAAAAAGTGAATGCTATGTAGTAGAAAATAGAAGTATAATTTTTTGTATCGATTACCTTACGGCAAAATTGGTGAAGATCTCATAGGAAATGTATAAAATAATAATCTTAAGAATTATCGAAACCAAAATTACTTAACCAGTACAAAGATCGCACAAATTTAACTTTTTTTAATCATTAATATAAATTCTCAATATATTATATTTAATTATTAACATACGAATATTTAACATTGACATTCTTAATATTAACCTAACTAATATAACTTAAAATAAAACATAACACAAAACTAAAACAAATTTAAAAAGTTTGGTCCTTGTAGCAGAGTACCCACAATGCTGGCGGCATTTCCTCGCTGTATGGCGATGCTTACACGCTGAGCGAGGAAAGCACTAGCTCTTGGATCACCGGTACTGACTACCAGGCGCCTACCTAATTCTTTAATAAGCGCCTGTGCACTTGCACCCCATGGTCCAAAAGTCTCTCCTCCAAAAGGAAAAAAAAAACAAAGTTGGAGGAAATACTTTTGTACATTGACCTTTACAAAGCTTTTTTTTTAAAATTATACTTATGTCCGTTGTTCAAACATTGTGTAACATTTCTTACCAAGCATCACCACAACCAGCTGCCGGCCACGGTATTACCGAACCATTACGACTTCAAGAAAAAAGCGTACTCCATAAAAGTCTGGTGTCTATGGGCGGCGACTTTACCTTTATGATGTGAATCTGGCTGCTCGTTTGCCCCCGCTTCATTTAAAAATAAACCTATTTAAGAGAGTACTGTCCACTCGTACTCGTATTTCTGACGTAAAAAAAAAGTTCGCACGATCTATGACCTCCCAAAAGTAATGAACAATTATTAATAGATTCGACCCTCAGGCAATTAGCAGTGGTAATAAAACGACACATTCATGCCACTGTTTTATTGCGAAGCGAAAATTTAGTGTAGAAGGGGTTTTAGTAATTACAATAGGAATTTCGCTACGATTAGATACAATGAACATAATATGTACGCACGCGATTTATTGAGATAAAACGGGACTTGGAATTTAAATTTTAAGTTACTACGAAAATCATTCGGTCGATCGTATCGATTCGTATTTTTGTGTTGTCTGTGGTTTTGATTATTGTTAATCGAATAAGGTGCAATGTTATTTTTTGTGAGCGGGTAACACCGTATGGAGTTGTCAGGTGTGGTCAGTGGAACAGCCGCCATGATGAGGCAGACGTGCATGCGCGATGCATACCTGCAATAAGCTCAATCTGATAAGATCTGTGTGATCAGTGATTATTTTGTTATATTGTGTGTGAAATAACTTAGTCATTACTAAATAAATTAGTTATCAAAGTGACCTGTTTTGTAATTGTGTGAATTTCCTGCGTTTACGCGCCCATAATGCCGGACTCTCACGAGATGAGACTCCCGGAGAAATCTCCATATAACGTCACTTGATTTAACGACCAGCTCTCTAAAGCGTCCATATTGGATTTGGTTAGTTTAGCTTGTATTCCATACAATAATTTTTCTTCTCTCTCAATAACGCCATAAAATGCACAGTCCCTTCACTGTCGTTATACATAGTTTACAGTGTATATATTCTTCAATAACACAACCCGATTCTTCGAAATTCGAATTTCGTTTTTAATTTAAAAAAACTCATATTAGTTGACAATAAAATCTGAAATTAACGATTTCGTAATCATATAAACAAATGCAGAGCGATTTTATCTATGAGTCGTTAAGTTAGGAATTTGATAGATAAACATACTGACTGAATTCACATATAAATTACCATACACAATCTTTAAAATAGTTATTTGGATGTTATTTTATTGTATGACTAATGATTTGTAATCACATTTTTCTAATTGACAGGACTCAATTAAAATAATGACAAATCACGTCTCTTAACAATAAGACATCTCTTACCACGCACTACCACGTTATGGAACAAGCTGCCCGCCACGGTATTTCCGAACCACTACGACTTAGAGTCCTTCAAGAAAAAAGCGTACAAATCCCTAAAAGGCCGGCAACGCTCTCACGAGCTCCCAGCCACATGAGTGTCCATGGGCATGACTTCACCTTTATGGCCTCCTGCTCGTTTGCCCCCTCTTCTATATTAAAAAAAAAACTAAGCCTTTTTCTCGGTGTACTATGTGTTTGCGGGTTGTTCTCACTATAATGTAAATGTGTACTCCTATTTCGCTATACCCACCAATGATATTAAAAGTTATTTCTTTATTGTTTTTATCTTAATATATAAAATTCTCGTGTCACAATATTCGTTCCGTACTCCTCCGAAACGGCTTGACAGATTATCCTGAATCGGCCAACATCTATTTTTAGAGACATTTTTTTTTGGCCAAACAACGTTTCTCGGGTCAGCCAGTTTAATATAGATATTGACGCATTTGCTGGTGCATGGTGTAATGGTTGCAGATCTTAAAAACCGTACTGTGCTTGCCGATTTAAAGGAGTAGCGGACTATCTTTGCCAGTTCTTCTCGTCCGTAACTGGCAGTAAATGTAAAGTCGTTTTTTTTAAATATTTTATTGATGATTCATAAATGTACCAGTAGTTACCTATATGAATAAAGATATTATTGTTTGACTTTTGATTATAAAACTCCAGTATTATATTTCGGTTCGGTAGTTATATTCACTCACAGAAGACCTCTTGTGAGTGTAAAAAGCCCTTAATAATTATGCAGACACCCCTCAATAATTCCTTAACGGAACACGTGAAGAAATGTTTAGAAAAAATAATCAATTTTATCACAAATTCTGATAGAGACATAAAATTTTATTGTTCGTCGAATCGGTGTCGAGATTTTTAATGTTTTCAACCAAAAAACTTGTTTCGATTGGAATCAGTTAAAAAAAAAGTGATGCACGTTCTATTCCGAGAACGGGCTCCCGTATTGAATATAAAGGAGTTTAAATACATTACTGTAATAATTACGACTTAGATACATTTTATATAAGACTTTATTGAGAGACGATTGAGTTACAATATATATACCGAGAGCTTACAAAGCTTTAGCCATGGGTAATGGCTTCTGTGTCTTGTACTTCAATTTGTAAAAAGTTTTCGATTATTTGTTGATTTGGTACAAACAAAGATGTTCGAAATAACTTAAACGAAATTAAAAAGGCTACATAAGAGTATGTTAAAGTTAAAGCAAAAATATCTTTATTATTTAAAGTACATAGAACCATTTTGGATCGTCTTAAATCTAAGTGATTCTACGCATGTTCGTACGCGATCATGCTGAGAAAAGGCAGGCAACAGTGGGAGAAATACCACTCTCTCACAGAAAACCAGCGTAAAGTGATACAATTGGATTTTGTTCATTTTGTACTCGCGTTTCGTTCGGTGAGTGAGATCTTCCGGTGCCCATCCTTTCCCCTCCCCGTCCTCTTCCCCTACCCCTCCATTTCCCAATTTTCCTTTAAAGGCCGGCAACGCACTCACGAGCTCTCAACCGCGTCCGCGTCTGTCTGTGGGCGTCGGCTTCACCTTTATTGTGGGCCTCCTGCTCGTTTGCCCCCTCTTCTATAAAAAAAAAAACAAACTCAGCGCGGTGAAATTTTTTTTTTCGATTTGATCCCAGTACACATTTTAAAGCAAGGTTACGCTGGAGCTAATATAATATAGCTCCAGCAAACTTTTTCATCATTAAAATAAACTGACAATTTATAAAATGCTTTTTCTAATAGCTTCTGTATATACAAGCTGGTTTCTTGTATTCTAAGAACGGTCTACTTGAGATTCCTCGTAGCCTTAAATGATCAAGAGTTGAAAGTGAATCATGGCTATGATATCTGATAAAAGTCTTTGTGATAATTTGGCGTACACAAGATGCTAATACAACTCTTTTTCTTTCTTCTCTTTAGAACTACCTTTGATATCGACTACTATTAGTTTGTCTGGGATTGATCCACTAAGCTCAGTATATCTATCACAATTATAATATATAGTTAGTTTGTTTTAGTTAGGTTAAGACTTCGTTATAGATTGTGAGTTCCTATACTGATTTTTACTTCTTCTCTTTCTAAAAGTGCCTATCCCAGTGAAGTGTTCTCAATGAGCTTCCAAGCAGCCTCTCTATATTGACTTCCGCAGCTGGCTGTATGATTCATATAAATACGCTAAAAATGAATAAAACAGTTATCCCTAGCAATTAACAATACCTTCCAACGCTTAATATACCATATTTATTACTTTAATAATTATATTTGAAGGAGTTGAGTTAGCACCGATGCATAATGAGTTTCACTCACCAATAAACATCACTTCGAACAGTATTATCGTTCTTTCGGACATTTTATTGTGCCTGTTGTGGATTTTATTGAGCGCTTCATTAATAAATATGTGAATCCCATTTTAATTGGGCCATTTTTGTATAGGATAAATTAAAAATACATTTATTTGGATTAAACATGCATACAATTCTAATTAATTCACGAATTTTAATTATTTATAACGTTTTCATACAGAATCGTATCAGTGAGCACTTGACAATATTGTTTTCTTATGTGCAAGGCTAGTGTTCCAAAATAGACCGGCCCGAATACCCACAACAAACCTAGCTGGTTAACTACGCATTTATTATTTATTTAGATGTTTTCCACATACCTACAGTCGTATAAGCGATCATTTGTAGGTACCTCAATAATCATTTTATATCTAAAGCTTCAAAATATACTGTTCTGAAAAGATATCCAGAACAAACTCAGGTTACCTATCGGCTATCAGTTTTTTAAGCTCGATCAGCTTTTTACAAATGTTCTTATCACAGCATTCAAGCTTTTATCGTTTTAATAGTCCTTATAGTAGATTTTGCTTAATAAAGTTTTTAAAAGGTTATTTCATATTTAAACTAAATAATTGATTTAAAAGCGTGCTCTTTATATATAAAAAAAATATGTAACACTTATTTAAATTGCGTTTGTATACAATTACTTTATTTAAAGGTCAATGATATTGCTGTCAATAAACATATAAACTAAGATAGCCAACGAAATGTCAAGAAAACTTGGAGTAAATCACGTGTATTTATATTACATAAAATATTATGAACATAGGGTTTTCTCGGAAGACAGAGCGGTGACTAACTGGACAGTCATCAGCGCAAGTGTTTAAAAATACATATGTTATATGAATTTCGAATATTTCGGTCTGCAGAAGCCTACTTCTATATAATAGTTGATTAGCTATTTCTTTATTCAAAAAAAGTCAAAGAAAATGAACGAGTTTTTGGATTAGTCCAAAGCTCGGGCAGAGTACCCATAATGCTGGCAATTGCACGCTGTATCGCAATGCTTAAACGTAAGAAAACCACCAAGCTCTTGCGTCACCGTTACTGACCAGGCACCTACTCAATTCTTTATAAAAAGCCTAAAGTGTACATTACCCAGTTAATTGTATAAGTCGATCTAGAACTGCACGCATTGAAAAAAAAAGTCTTAAATTAATTTATGACGCCGACTGTACATACTCGCATGTCCACTTTCAAGATGCCGATATAGATTACGTGTATGTATATTACACCCGTTACGCGTGAAATTGTCACCGGTTACAAATCGTTTTACAGAAACTATTTTACCGCTACCGTCGGCAACAAGCATTAAACGTTCATACTTAAAACGTAACAAACCAAAAAAAAATGAATGGGAGTGCCATGCTTAGAGATTCAGCCGAATGGGCAGGCACGGCCGGAGAAATACCAATCCCTCGCAGTAGACCGGAGTAAAGTGATACAATTGGACTTTGTTCATTTTGAACTCGCGTTTCGTTCGGTGAGTGAGATCTTCCGGTGCCCATCCTCTCCTCTCCCCCGTCCTCTTCCGCTACCCCCCCCCCCATTTCCTATTTTTTCTTTATAGGCTGGCAACGCAATTACGAGCTCCCAGCCGCGTGAGTGTATACTGGTGGTCGTTTTTACTCTGAATAGCCAGCTCATTTTACACAATTAATTTTGTTCCATCAAATAACAGACCGCACCGAACTGCGTTTAACTTGATCTATCGAATACGAGCGTGGGTACGCGCAGCCGCAGTTTAGCAATCAGCCTGTTCGCAATCTGCGTGATACTATCGCGAGTGGTTACGTAAAAATTACTATTACCGTAATAAAGTAGTCGCAGCTAGGACATAGATTATCTAGATGAATTTAACTAATAAATTATATTAACAAACTTCAATACTAAAAGTTGACGCCTGGTAGTCACATCCGGTGATCCAAGGGCTAATGATTTTCTCACTCAGCGTAAGCATCGCAGTACAGTGAGGTAAATCCAGCATTATGGGTACTCTGCCACAAGGACCAAACTTTTTAAATTTTTTTTTAGTTTAAAACGTAATAACGTATACGTAATAAAAATAAGTAATTTTTATTACGTTAATTTGTTTCTATTGGATTACATTATATATATTATAGAGTACCTTGGGGTACAAGTGCACAGGCACTTATTAGGGTTTATTATGAAGGCGCCTGGACCTTATACTGTGCCACAAGGACCATACAAAAGCTTACCACTCCTTAAAAGGCCGGCAACGCTCTCACGTGCTCTCACATGAGTGTCTATGGGCGACGACTTGACCTTTATGTTGGACCTCCTGCTCGTTTGCCTCCTCTTCTATAAAAAAAAACTTTTCAACCATAAAGTTTATATGTGTATTCTTTAATACGTCACATCCAGTATATATAAATCAAAGAATAAGTCAGCCAGTGGTTCAAAATAATTACAAAAGGCTTCTATCATTACTGGCGACGATTAGTTTCGAGATAGATTCGCTTCTCTGCACTCTACCTTAATAAAAATTAAATAACTCTATGTTTGTGCAACAATACATTAAATATATTATACCAAATTACACCTTATGCGTATGTGGTGTAGGGGAGATTGTGGCCTGATCAGTAATTGTAGGATATCACCAATTATTTGTTATTAAGTAACTTGTCATTGTTCATGTGTAATAGGTGAATTTAATTGTTAGATAACTGGGTATATAGAAATTGTTTATCTAATATGTATAAAATTCTCGTGTCACAATGTTCGTTCCCGTACTCCTCCGAAACGGGTTGAGCGATTCTCCTGAAATTTTGTGGCCATATTGAGTAGGACTGAGAATCGGCCAACATCTATTATTAGAGACATATTTTTTTTTTGGCAAAACGACGTTTGTCGTAATCAGATAGTATCTATTATGTAATTCACTAAATACTATCCAAAAGTACACGCATATTTTTTTAATGAGTATTATTACAGTTATAATATTGCTTTATTTCGAAAACAAAGCTCATACATTACAGTATTAGAATTTATAAACAATTTAAAATAAATTATTTTTCTTTTCTAAAGTTTAAAAAACTAAAAATTCAATATAATAATTAATTTTATTATGTGCCCTTAGACATAAGCCTTCGATCTATCAGTTCCTACTCATAGGTAGGACTTGGCTTATATTCTTTGCCCGTCTTTTTCGTGACCTTCCTTCTCTTCTTGGAGTAACGAACAAAATGTAAAGCATACTCATAAGTTAAAGAAGGAAGCTAGGTGTAATGATTTTCTCTAATATAGACCCATACGCTGGTGCATGGTGTAATGGTGTAATGGTTGAATAAAGATATTTGACTTGTACGCCCTACATATAATTATACATTTCTCTTCACCTGTTGGGACTTTAACAGCATCAACGATACGGTCATATGATATCGTAACGGCTAAATTAAAACTTATACATTTCCAATTTATTTTCATTATATTTTCATTATTTCCAAAATATAATAAAAGAAAAAGATATATGACAAAAATACAGTGGCATCCTAAAACGTGTTTCACAGATAATATATATTGTGTACACAGTCACAGAAACAACACAAAAGCCATAGGAAGAAAGACAAGACACAATTATTCTTTAAATTAAAAGTTACATACCTTAACACAAACACAATAGGAGAAGTAAAATATAAGATATATTGTTTATACTATAAACTATATAATATATTTCAATTTCGATTCTTTATTACACCTGACCTCAGCAGTGGGGCACGAAAAAATGTCTAAATCAAGAAAGTTATCGTTTTAAACATTCTTTGTAATGGCACACGAAAATCGATGTTTGTCCTTTTTTGTCGATATTAGAAAAGTATTGGACAACCGGAGATATTATTTCCAAATGATTTTGGAAATTAAAAATGGTCTTCAACTGTACGTTTTTTAGCTACTTAACGCATCAGTTCACCGAGGGGAGATCACAATCTCTGATCGGTTGAGCCTAATTAGAATGTTCCAACCGATGTTTTTATGGTTAACGACTCGTTTGGGTGCGCGTGAGTGCCGATAGATGGCGACAATTGGTTTTTTCGTCTTATTGAGATTTCGTTTTTGACAATGTACATTATTATACGCATCTGTCACATAATATCAGCGATCACTTGATCGTCAATAATGTTCTCCTTGAGGTTTCCAAAATAAACAGGTCTGAGAAGATACAACAAACTCTGTTTTTATAAGCATGATCACTGTCTTGTCTTGCTTTATTCATTCCCAAGCTTTATCGTTTTAAGTACTACACTTTAGTGTTAAGTACTACACTATAGGACTTGCTGATTGTGCTTAAGTTTTGAATTTTTTTAAAAAATATTACAAGCCTATTTGGAAGATTATGGCAAATGCGTATACAATTTCCGGAGAATAACTAATTTTATGTACAAAATTAAACAATACGTAATAATAAACAAATCAATCCATGACACTACAAAAAACAAAGTCTTTGTCCTATCTATATTAGCTATGAGACGATTAAATTATATTTTATGGAGCCTACTAGGAATATATACTTATCTCGAGTGCAGATCTTCTTATTCTTAAACGTATCAAGATAATACTTGTGTTAACTAATCACTGATCTTTTCCTCTTCCTTAAAGGCCGGCAACTCACTTGTAAGCCTCCTGGCGTTGCAGGTGTCCATGGGCGGCGGTTGGCACATCACTCGAAGTGACCCGCCTGCTCGTTTGCCTCCTCTCACATAAAAAAAAAAAAAAAAAGATCACCTGTTGTGACCACACCCCTCTTACTGACAAAATGTATGATGGGCCACAATTTTATATCCCCTCCAAAACTTTCTTAACATAAAAATATGTTTCCTAATCACAGTACAATGCTCAGCCATTATTATTCGTCACGACATTTAGACTTACTTTCGCAAAACAATTGTCATTTTGATAATAGTTGCGTCACAATAATTGTTTTAACACACCAAAATAATCTATGGTTTAATTTCATAGATGAGGGCAAATGAGCGGGAAGCACACCATAAAGGTGAAGGCATAGACACTCACGATGCTGGGAGCTCTTGAGTGCGTTGCTGGTGGTTTGAAATACAGTGTAATGTCCATGTAACGTCACTCGATTCACGAGAAACTCTCTGTAGCGTGGAAATCAATTGGCTTTGGTTAAGCTTGTATTCCATACAATGATTTTAAATATCTCCTCGTAACGTCTACTCTCTATAACGCCATAAAACGCACAGTCCCTTCCGTGTATAGTTTACACTGTAATATAGTTATAGTAATAAACATTTTTATGGTAAATATCACAGTCATTCAATCGCAACTCAACCATTAGGGCTTGTAAATTACACTTCGTCTCTTCTTCGTCTCTCTTTCGTCTCCGTCTTTTCATCTCTTCTTCGTCTTCCCGTCTCTTCTTCGCCTTCTGATGATGTTTATCCAGAATGCTAGTCCAGTGATCTCATAAAAGTAACAAGCACAGTACACGTAACCCTGATACTAAACAATGTGTATTCGATAGTATTTTAATGACCACGCCAAGCGTGACCAATTGAATACAAAAGAGGACATCAATCAATTCACCACCAACCCCATCATCATCGATACAATACATCCCACGAAATCTGTGAACCGAAACCACATAGATTATGTAACGGTGGATACGTCAAACAAAATCATAATTTGTACTTTTCTTAATGCATTTATTAAAATTGTTTTTAAATATACAACACACACACACACACACTTAAATGCTCGTTCTTCACATAATATACTCCACTTGTTACACATATATATATAATTTTATTTATTTTTTTCTGTTCGTGTTTTTTTTGTTGTTGCTATTGTTTTTTCTGATCTTAGATTCTATTTCCGGTTCTATGTTTTAACCTTATTTTGGCTTTATTTTTTCATTGTGTAAACTTTTTGTGAAGCTGTATAGGTTTAAGAAATAAAAAATAAAATATAACTTTCACATACATTACTCTGTAATACAGTTAGTAATACCTTTATTGCTACTTCGAATATCCGATGTCGCAGCGCATTATAAACATCTGGGCGATCAAAATGTACATTGGTTCGAACACCAGACAAAGTCTACGTTTTATTTTTGAAGTGGGATCTTGCTGTTGGCCTGGAGGACTTTACAGTTCAGCACGGGCTTGTTGCCGAGCGTAGATTAGACAAGACTGAGCTTTAGTCAATTCTGAGCTTTGTCAAGGCTAAGCTAAGCTCGGCAACAAGCCCGTGCTGAAATGTAAAGGCCTCCAGGCCAACAGCGACATCCCAGTTACAATAACCGAAGAAAAAGAAAATTAAAACTATTTTGCTATATGCCTCTGTTTCGCCTACTTCAAACAACATATGTGAGATTTCTAATACGTAACGAAAGAAACCGTTTTTGGGAATGTAGTCTTTAAATATTATAAAATGAATGGGATTTTCCATAAAGCTTGAATCATTTCAATGGGCCGGTGGTTAGGCACGGTTGGCCGAGCTCCGATAATTGTTTAACTGATTGACAGAGGTTTGTGACACACAGACAATTATAATGAGGATTTGTTTATGATGAGAATTAAACTTAAAATTTGATGAAAACATGATTTATGTAAAAATAATGTTTTTTTGATTAATTATTTATATAATTTAAAGTGATCATTTACATATAATTATAGTTTAAAAGATTACAAAAGATTTCTAACCACGAAGTCGCTTATTCAAAATCTGCCTTAGTTACAATATTTTAACACTATTAGAATGTCTGTGTCCTGAGAGCTGGTGCTTTTCTCGCTCAGCGTAGGCATCGCGATACAGCGAGGAAATTGTACCAGCATTATGGGCCTAACCTGAACCCAATTTTTTAAATTGCTCTACATTTAACAATAATTATGACACTTTTTTTTTATTTAACCACAAACTGTGAACACAAAAATGTACAGACATAAAACGTCTATACCAATATTGATTTTAATAATGTTATAAAAACTTAACAATAGCAAAAAAATAACAAATAATATAAATAAATATGGGACAAGTCTACTTATATTCTTATGTAAGTGACAACACGATTTTGAAACATTTATAAGAACCAAATGTTCCTACATCATCGTATGTCACACATAGTTGACCAAATAATGATTTAAAATTCCGTTCACACATCAAATACATTTGTATGACTGACACACATATTGACATTCTATTGTATAATCGAAGTGTATTTATGGTGTTTATGTATTTTTTATGTTAATTCCAATGTCATACTAATAGTTTTCTCATGTCATTATAATACTTATATATTAATAATTGACTAAGTAACTGTTTAATGAAATCCTCTTTCAGATTCAGTTAATAATTTGTTATATTAGTTCTAACACAATGTATGCTTAAAAAACAATTCTTAAAACCAAATAAAAATTTTTTTTTGACATTACAATTTAACCGGGGTTTCCCAGAAGGTAATCAGATGACACCTGTTGGAATGCCTCTTCTAATAATATATATATATATATATATATATTTAATAGTATATATTTAAATTAGTAAGAAACTGTTAAAATTACATTTTATTTAAATTTACATTGCCCTCATATATTTTTCCTTATTATTTATAGATATATTTTTGTTTGTTAACTAAATTTCTAAAGTTTTAAGTCAAGACTTGTTTGTATTAAAAATTATACTTATATTAATTCCTTTTCATTACTTGTATTTCGCATTAAAATCCAAAATTGATAATGACGTAAAACCGAAGAAACAGACCGACTATCACACCGAACCGGTGATAAAATTATTGGAGCGTCGAGCAACGATCTTAACACAAAAAAAAACTGTAAAGATATTATTGAAGTTATAGCACACGCAAAGTGTTTTTTATGTATGCGTATTGAACAGCTCTATTGATCAATATTCAATAGATGTAATGCAGTTTATATTTTCCACTTAATTAATTCTCTTAGAGTGCACCATTCGGTAAAATGCTTGTTCTTAATAAGGAAATTCGTTATACTTTAAACGAATTAATTAAAATTATCTTTGGCTATGGCTAGAATAGATATGTAAACTTTTTATACAAATGAATTAATTTGTAAATTACTGAAGTAATCATTGACACTGTCGAAAGTATGTGCAAAATTATATATATGAGAGCTTGGAACGAAATCTGAAAATATTTTTCATATTTAAAAGTCTACTCCAAATTTGTTTTTATGTACTTTGGAGTAGAGATTTTTGTACCTTGGTGTACCAGTGAACAGGCGCTTATTAAGGAATTAAAGGCGCTAGTACCGGTGATCCAAGAGCTGGTGCTTTTCTTGCTTAACGTGTTAACATAGATACATTGAGGTAATGCCAGCATTATGGGTACTCTGACTCAAGGATCAAACTTTTCCAATTTGTTTTAGTTTTGTTAATAACTTTTAATATTTAAAATTTTTAATACTATTGTTGATCGTGTACTAACAGTTGTTGGTTTATATATTTATGTATATTTTGTTCTTTATAGAAGAGGGGGGCAAACGAGCAGGAGGCCCACCATAAAGGTGATGTCGCCGCCTATGATCACTCATGTGGCTTTCGTAAGTGAGTTGACGGACTCTTGAAGGACCCTAAGTCGTAGTGGTTCGCAAATACCGTTGCGGGCAGCTTATTCCTATTGTTGTTACAAAACATGTTACACCACGGTGATATAATCAATGTGACCTAATACGGGACTCCATTTTACGAAACGCAAATGACAGGCGAGCGTATAATTTGACGTTTGACGCAGTTCCGCCATTATTGTACTGTCATACTATGTTTTTCATAGATCGTATTTATGTAATGATGCATTATGTTAATGGGGGATACATTATGTTAATAAGGCACACCAACAACACACATACAAACATAACCCGAACAAAAATACAAAAAAAAAAAAGGCACGTATGTGCATAAATTATAGGGATGCAACAAAACAACTAAACAATCATATATAAAACAAAATAAAACTCTACACACAGAAATAAAACAAAAAATTAACGTTCCCAAATTGGAGTCTATTGGCGAAACAAGGTCCGCAACAATTTGCGTCTGAAGACATGGAGACTATCACTAAAGGGATCAGCGTCGCATGTCCTCAGAGCACAGTTCATCGATGACAGGCATCTAATGAGTGGACTGTTACAACCTACGTTTGTCCTCGCTATCTGGGTATACAAAAGAATACATGGTTTTCTAGTGCTTCTATTTATTAAAAAATTGACTTTTTCCAAAATACTTGGCATATCTATATTTATGTTTGTAATATACAGAATTTAAGTTGATATATTACTTACAGATATCCACATCAGGGCAGAGGGCATATATTTCTCCATTCTTCTTTGTCTGAAGCTTTTCTAAGTTCACTCCAAGTAAGACCAATGTCCTTGGCTGCCGCGATGCTAGAACGCCGCCAGGTCTGCTTGGGTCGGCCTTGTTTTTTGCCGTCCGTGAGGGTTTCTGTCCAAAGCTTGCCTTGGGGTATGGGACGGGTCTCTGCGTAATATATAAACCTACATAAAAATAATATAAAACTACATTAATGGCCTACTTAGTGACACATCTATTTATAAATAACACAAAAACTAAATTATATAATATATAATAATAAACGTTCTAAATGTATACATTAGTTGTTTATTTATTAGGGAAACATATACAGATACATCACAATAAAAAATACAAGTTATAAGAATAAATATTTTAAGAGGAAAGTTGTATCCTAAATTAAATATCACTGAAAAAGCAAGAACATACATAATGAGATAGCAGGTTGAACAGCAACCTCTGTCTCTGCCTTGGTGAAGACAATAATTGCTGCCTCAACTCTCTCTTAAATGAAGCTGCAGAGGAGCGTGAAAACAGATCGATGCAGAGGTGTATCCAAGGAACAGCACATTCTATGGATCGGCATACGATACCCAATATTGGTTCTGTGAGTGGGCAAAAGTGACAGTGCGATAATTTTACCTTAAAACAAGAAACTAGACAAGTGGCTATGTCAGGCATACAAACGTCACGTGACACTTTATTATAGAGTAACGCTAACGCGGTAAGACTAGGGCGGGCGGCGACCGTTAGAGCGGTTTGAAAAATGTACGTACAAAATCTTCTTTTCAACGTGTCATATCCAGTCCATTCAGCATCAGATATTTGATACGCTCAAATGAAGAGCAACTTTGTATGAATTAACACAATTTATTAGATCCTATTACGTGACTAACGTGTGAATTGAAAATGGTCAAAGATCTTTTTGCACAAGCTTCAGATACATAGGATTTCTCTATGCTTATATATTAATCATCCATTTAAAACCTTATGAACACTTAATTATTGGCTATGAATTAATTTGTAAATGAGATCTATGTGAATAATAATCTATACAAAGGTAATTACATATATTTTTGAATTAATAAAGAAAATGTGATGAATGTGACACTGCTATTGTTTTACAGAATTCATTGATATTAAATCCTAATAAGAATCCACTTAATTATATACATTATATACCTTTAAGCTTATCAATTTAGACCCGTTCTATGCATTCAAGACAGTTTCTACTCCAAGTAAAACACTTTTCGTAAAAAGGAATGCATAGCTTTGGTATTGTGGATGCTGATGTTGGCGAACAGTAAAATAGTATTTAACTTAATCAAATGTTATGTTGTCAAGTAAGTGACATGTATGTCTTAATTGGGAATAAAGTTTTCTTGAACCATATTACGCAAAGTTATTTTCTAATTACTATTTTTTTTTTATAGAAGAGGGGGCAAACGAGCAGAAGGCCCACCATAAAGGTGAAGTCGCCGCCCGTAGACACTCACGCGGCTGGGAGCTCGTGAGTGTGTTGCCGGCCTTTAAAGGAAAGTTAGGAAATGGGGGGTAAGGGAAGAGGATGGGGAGGGGAAAGGATGGGCACCTTGGGAGGATGTGGAGATCTCACTCACCGAACATAACGCGAGTACAAAATGAACAAAGTCCTATTGCATCACTTTACGCCGGTTTTCTGTGAGAGAGTTGTATTTCTCTGGCCGTGCCTGCCCATTCAGCTGAAACTCTAAGTAAAAGCATGGCACTACCACTCAAAAAAATTTTCGAAACATAATATTAAGAGTAGTTTATTGGTAACGAGTAAGGCGCCACTTATAATGTTAATTCGGTCAAACTGATGTGTCATGTACAGTGCCATAATGCAAAGTAGTTTTAAAAGGAACTATCAATTTTGTACTATTAGCGGTTGAGTCATATCTTTCGGTAACTGGATCATGAATTTTCTTATAAACCGGAAACGAATACTTCAACGCGATATGACATTTAATCGAGACGAACAAGGCCCTTTTAATAGAAGGCCGCTATAGAAAGACATCCTTAAATAATGCTTTTTTTTAAACCAGTTTTGATCGAGCTATGTTTTTGCTATACGCACTATACTGTTTATATTAGAATTGTTAAAATTTTTGGCCCACTTTATGTAACAGGAGACATACGAGCAGGTGAGTCACTTCGTGTGAAGTACTATCCCATGGACACCTGCAACGCCAGGAAGCTTACAAGTGTGTTGTCGGCCTTTAAAGATACGCTCTTCTGAAGGCAAGACCTTTTGGTCCATTTGACCTTTTGTGCCCTCAAATGGTTCCACATTAGTGGCCAGTGTAAAGTAATGATTGTTTCCTTTCGTTAAGGATGTTCTACAAATCAGTGGATGGTCGGTTGGTTGCGCTAACGACCAGCTATTATAACCAAGGACAAGGTTTATGTTTCATTTTGATTTTACACTATCGCGGACTGTGAGACAGTACTAACGGTAATAGTATATGGTTAAGGTAATAGAATGGTTATAGAAATAACCGTTCTCGACAACCAGAACCATAATTGGATTTTTCCAACATTTTAAAAACAGGCATTGTGTATAACTCTTAAGTTACCTAGAAGAGGTAACTACGCCTTCCAGAAGAAGACGTTCTATTCCTCTTACCGCCTGTAAGCCGAGGCTTTGCAGGTGTTCATCATTCTACCTGTCTACTCGTTTGTCTCCAGATTCAAGTTGTAGAAACTGAACTGTGGAAAAAAAATACCTTAATCATTATTATTTAGATAATTAACTATTTATTTTGATCAACTTATCAGCTCAATAGTTTGTTTAGACTTAATTAAAATCCTAATATAAAGCTCTGAGGCTTTCAACAATCTATTGTAGGCACTAATTTAAAAATCTAAGCTTTGGGATAAAGTTGTTAGATTTAAAAATTCTAAGCATTGGCTGTTATTACAAGGGATTCGAATATAAATCACATTATATTTGACACTTATCAGCAATCTAAATTTTAAGCTTTTATAGAGTTCGTCTTTACATGATTTCTACACCTTCAAATAAAAGCCTTTATTCTACGGATTGTTACCAAATGTACTGAGTTATCAGTATAACAATAATTCACTAATTATTATTGCTATGACAATGCTTTTTAAGTGATTATCTCTGTCTGATGTAAAGCTAGTCAACAGAGCTTCTAGAATGTTGATACGCCTAGATCTTAGACTTGCTACTGTCCAAAGTTCCAATTTTGAATCTTTACAAAAGCCTTATTTGGATAAGTATATCCACATACAAGGCCCCCACTAGTAACATATTTAAAGCAACCACAGGGGCGTCACGCCTGTCTGCCTCTAGTCATTGTCGAATGTCACCATTGACTGCTTCCTTCCTACATTTAGATGTCATCTGAACTCTAAAGCTTAGTGGTTAAAGCTGGGTTCACAGTATCCGTAATACGAATACTGTGTGCGTCTTTTACGGATACTGTGCCACACACATATTTTGCCACACATTTTTTTAATGTATTCTTTATATTTTATATTTTTTCCGGCAACTCACATGTAAGCCTCCTGGCGTTGCAGGTGTCTCGTTTGCTGCTCTTCCATAAAACGGTAGATATACAAAAATACTTTGTTTCTAAAACCAGAAATTATAGTTACATAATAGTTACGCTGGACCCCACACTAGGATATTTCTTGTGTTGTGGGTGTCCAGTCTCCTCTAAGTCTTATGTGCGTTATACGTATGTGTTTATGTTTGTGTGTGTGTGTATATATATATATGTTGGTATCCTATTGTCCTCCGTTGTCCGAAAGTCGAACTGTCGCAATAGAGTAATTACATATGACTATAATTGTTGAGAGGTTAAATTTAATGTCAATACATCAATTACGTTGACATATTAAACTCACACTATTTATAATTTTCATATACATTGCCGTTCGTAGTTATAAAAACACGATATTTACATAACAATTAATGTAATTGCGTGCAATCATGCGCGTTGTATTGAAGAATTAATTGGCGGTCGCTTTGATCACTGATCGCGAACTGTTTAATTGTTAATAAAAAGTCTAAAACGCAATCATAAATAACTGACGTCCGTAAAACACGTGAATAACTTCCGCAAAAGCTTTAAGAGTTAGTGCATCGACTGAGATTGTTCTAGATTCAATTAGCGATTAACAATCAAACTGAGCTTTTTGCTTGATTCGTCTTTGCTCACGAACAGGCGTAGAGTCATTTAGAGACAATTCCAAATGTACCTTTCTGAATAAAACGATTATTTATATCAAATAGATTATAACATGTAAGCCTTCGATTGGATACTGTTGTTATGAGCACCCGAATTAACTGTTAACATGCGCAAGAGTTTCGTATTCCCACTTTGATCGCGTGGGACAATCCAGCCGTGAAAAGTGGTGGGACGAATCAATCAAACAGTCACCTTTGGGGCGTAATGGCCCGTGAACCACAGTTTTGGATTGTTTAACATCAATATCGGAGGTGACGGGTCAACGAAGCGAATCGTGTTTATTTAAATACACGTGTTAAATTATGTTGCTGACTATAACACTGATCTATATTAAAAATGTTGTCTAAATTATTCTTGAAATCTTTTATATGAGGGCAAACGAGCAGCATAAAGCTGGCAGCTCGCGAGTGCCTGTTAATGAAGGAAACGAATTGAAAGTATGGGATGGAGCTTTCTGGCTATTAAGATTTTTGTATTGTATAAAAATAATGTCTCGTTAATTACTCAAAACAAGACATTGTTTACGGCCGATACCAAACAGATACAACTCAGAAAAAAACTAACTTATACCACTCATCATTCATGTGTAGGCCGGCAAAATATTTGGGTGTACCATTGCATTGATTTTGAAAAATCAAGCAACTGAATTGGATCAACCTCAAAAATAAACCACGTACGCCCCTGACTTGTGTTATTTGTACATAAAGCAATCTAGCAGTGTATTGATAGCAACGACAATAGAGCAAAGGAAGTGGTGCGAAGCGTTAAGATGTCGAGATAATCTTGCAATTACGATCGGTTCGCGTGAGACCTGCGCCCGCGTTTTCCACTCTTTGTCTCAACGCATGCCCTTAATGGTGGCTTTCCTATCGACTTTCCCTATTTAATAGATTCTAAATACTTATGCGAATACGTCTTCCTCAACACCATAGTGGAGAAAGATACCAGAGACAATCCATGCTGTCCACGAAGCTCAACGTGAGTAAGTGGGGAAGTGAAAATATCACTTTGTTATAATTAAAGCACAATATTTTGTGAAGATATACAATTAAATCTACTCCATAATAACAGTTGCGATACAATAAATTCGCTGTGTGATATTTTTGAGATAGTGTAGACTAGGACTAAGTATCTTAATTACCAGGATAACAGAATTCTGGTGAAGCGGCGCGGAATGATTTAGAGATCCGCAAAAACGTAGTTCCGCCTCAAATGATATACTGATATATGAACAGACTAGAGGTGTGAAAATGCATACAGGCGATGTAAAATGAATATTGGACAGTGCTTTGGTAATAAACTATGGCTTTGCGTCGTGGATGGCTGCTACTTGTGGTGACTGGATTATAATATGTTTTATCTATTGAAAGTCGTTTTGAACTTTATTTTGTGTTATTGCAAAATACAATAAATCTACGTGTTGTGAATATATCAATGAAAAAAAATGTGGTTCACAAAAAAAGCAATTGTTTTGAAATAATCTCAAAAGCTTTAGAAACTCTTTACTTTATTTATATCTATTCTATTTTTCAACATAAGCTTGCAACAAATTTCCACACCTCAGCCTCAGCTTTTACGGTGAAGCTTCATAATGAATTAATGTCTAATAATACCGATATATTAAATACCTACCCATATAATATTTATACGTAATCTGATTACAACCTGTCACAGTATTTGTCACATAAGACAATGCTAGGAAGTGCGCACGCGTCGCTGCACGTCGATTTGCGTCGATCCGATCTATCCGACGTTTCATCTAGATCTCAACAATCACTGTACTGTGAACTCTTGTACTTTTACTGATTGTAAAATAAAGTAATGATTACTTTTTCATTGGTCTCTCTTCAATTGAAACAATTCTGCGTTTTTCAAATTGAATGGGAATTAATCTTCAAACGTCGCCATTAAGTTTCATAATATCTCGCCAGTTTTTATTAGGTTTTAATGTTACAGGAGGCAAAGCAGTCGGATCACTTCGAGTAAAGTGCTCACCGCCGCCCGTGGACTGACCCGTGATCTGCAACGCCAGTAACCCCACTTGTAGGCCAGTGAGTTGCTAGGGAACGCTAGGTGCTTAAGTTGCTGAGGGAAAGAATCTTCGCCATATTCATCAACGATATGTATATAATATATTATCACTGGCCTACAAGTGGGGTTACTGGCTTTGCAGATGTCCACGGGCGGCGGTGAGAACTTTACTCGAAGTGATCCGCCTGCTTTGCCTCCTGTTACATTAAAAAAACCAAATAAAACTGGCGAGATATTATGAAACTTAATTATAAACTAAATTATAATAACTGTCCTTTATTTTTTTAATTTGACAGCGTAGCTTCGTAATATATGGTCCATCTTATTGTTGATCGACATCATTTATCCTGGTCAATATAAATAAACCATATGATTTGTAACAAAGTAGTGTTGAATGATTTAAGTTCGTTCGATACTGAACCAATGGGTTCTAACACTTGCTCCTACGTCGACGGTATGTATTAGATCGAATTATCGACTTATAAAAATCAAAAGTTTATGTGACGACTCAGCTAGGTTTGTAGTGTTATAATTTGTCACTTTATAAGACTTTAAAAGACTGACAAGAATTGAGTAGGTATGAGATGTCGTCTATAATAATTAGTGTGTATTTAACATTGTCACATACATCTGCTATAAAAATATGTTATTGAGAATATTAATTCATATAACATTGATGTGTTCTGCGAAGTACATCTAAATATAGATTGGACATCGCGTATCATTTGTTAGTTATGGAGGGGCGGACTCACAACATTATCTGGACTAATATTGAGAGCTCATTTTTTCAATTATAAGCACGCTACTAGACAATGCCAATAGACACCATATCTTTTAAGCTCTCCACTGAACTGACTTTAAGACTTAAAAAAATTAAAGTACTGAAAATCAGTAGAATTATATTACCAGCGAGTATCATATAAGCTTCGAACAAGTAGATCATTCATATTGTAATGAGGTAAGTTGGTTAGAGATGGTTATAAGTTAAGAAATGTGAAACGGGAACTGAACCCGAACGGGTTCAGTTCAGGATATATCTATATATATATAACATATATATAACATGATATATATATATACAAGTATATATAATGTAAGTTACCTAAAGGTTAAGCGTTATAGGCTTATTTTAGATGTCAGCAATTAATTCACGAACTGGAAGAATATGGATATTTTTCTTAATTATTAAAAAAAATAATAATTACTCTTGTAATAATGGTTTTATGTATTGTTATGAATATAGCTTACTAAATTAGTAGAATAATTAATATATAATAAATTACCAGAAATAAAATTAGCCATTCAGCTGCCCATGGGCACCCGCAATGTTCCCTTGTTTAAACGTTACATAAAACAATATATGGAGTTTATATTCAATATCAATATACGTGCTTTAAAACAAAAACGGATTAATTGTTTTAAATAACGTTAAACATTCGTCTTTTTTGCATCAGTTGAATCTCCAGTCCGGCCCTGTATCGCAGATCATGAAAGCATTCCAGCACATTAAGAGCGACGTTCATTTTCATAGATTTATCGACGGGGCTCAACTTATGATTGCAGTTTCTCAAACTTCATTATTATATCCAATTCCCGAGTATTTTTGTCACTTTATAGAGACTGACAAGATTCTTAAAAGGTGCATCTTATGGTGATTAATAGGTTATGTCTGGCCTGATAGTCTGGTATACTACTGTGCCTGGTATTCTGACAGTTGTAACGGTCAAGCTTTTACGGAGGTGTAGATAATAAACACTGAACAAGTTTTTTAATGTTATATAAAAAACTACTCTATTATTTTTACTTTATTTTACTTTAATTAAGAACAGGGACAGTTGAAATAAGACGAATCGTTAATTTGTTGTATGCTTAAAAATATTTAAAAAATAACAATAATAATACAATAGTCTATTTAAAGTTTGAAAAATGAGTTCTAAGGACTATTCAAAACATAGAAAAGCTTAATGAGTTTATTGTGAAACTTGGAACTAATTTTTTTTTAACTTTAACTTGGCTCATTTTTTTTAAGTGGCAGTCAATCAAATTCAATCAATTCAAGATTTGGTCTTCTTTGGAAATCATCTAGTCCTTTTTATACATAATCTTAATCTTTGATAAAAAAGCATATTTAAGAATTGAATTAAAACAGTTTGAGAAGAACACGTAAATGCCAATTGGGAGTGAAACCAAACGATATTTGCGTCTACACCTGTGCACCACAAATCATGCGCGTGCGCTGCCGATGCGTTATCGATTATGCTTCGTTTGAATCAACTTTTACTTTAGCATTTAAAGAGTATTCTGGTTGAAAAGGCATAGGGACAGTTTAGTTCTTGAGTAGACTTACAATGCTTTAGTTATTCAACTGGTCATGTAACATAATTTTGTAAGAAATGTTTATGTCAAAAGAGAAGCTATCGTGTTTTTTACCGGTTCTTCTTTGTAGATAACCGCCTTTTGAACCGGTGGTAGTGTAAAAATTGACGAATCAAAAGTGTCTATATAAAGATCTACTAGAATAAAGATATTTTAAGTTTCAGCTATGTGTTTAATCATTAAACATCAATACGTTTTAGTTTTCTATTCCTTGATTTAAGAACAGGCAGTAAATGTTTGTTTAACAATGTTTAACTTTTCAATTTATAAGTGTTAAAAAGTTACCTATAAGAATAAAGTTCGCATGTATTAATTTTTAAAAGTTGATCAGGTCTAGCACTCGGATTTAAAATTTCAAACTCAAACACCAAATATCTAAATCTAAATTCAATTAGGTCTTTATAAAGACACTTTTGAATCGTCAATTTTTACACTTACACCAGTTCGGAACGCAGTTATCTACAAAGAAGAACCGGCAAGAAACTCGATGTTTAACTAAAAATTGATCCACACAGTACACAGGTTTCTTAAACACTCAAACAGTTCCAATTCCTCGCTTAATATAAGTCAAAGCTGGGAAATATATTGTACCCATAAAACTAAATATAGATATCACAGATGACGAGTGATACACAGTGCCAACATTCTAACATTATCATCAATAACTGTCTATAACTGGTTGAGTAACTGGCGATGAGCCGTGGATTTGTTCGTGGTCTTTTGCTGAGCTGGGACTAACTGAAAATCTCTATTAAGGTACTTTAGACTAGAATTTATTTCAATCTTTCTCACATCGAATCTTTCCCCATCACGTCCAGAACTTTTTCTTTATTTGAGAGGAGGCAAACGAGCCTCACTTCGACTGTAGTGCAAACAGCCACCCATGCAACGTCAGGAAGCTCACAAGTGAGTTGCCGGCCTTTATATCAACGAGGGTTCCAAAATTCCCAGGCTCTTTAATTTAAATAGTTATTACACTATAATAAGAGTTGCTCAACAATGCTTACTTAATAAAGTTTTTGAATTGATTAGGAGGCAAATTAATAAAACAATACATAATATTAGCTACCTATAAGTTTATTCTGATAGTTCTAATACATAATGTATGCTTAATACATAAAATAGCCAAAGCAATCACAGATTTTACACACATACACCAGTTACGTTAGAATAATAAAATTCATATAAAAAAAACAAAGAATATATGAAAACAAAAAAAAACTAAACTTAACTAACCTAAACCTCATTATATACCAAAAGACGGAAACCATGTTATTAAGTTGTGTAATTACACAACTATTAAATACACAAAAACACAAATATTAAACTTAATTAAGTTTAATATTTAACGGTTCTCTTTTTTGGTTAACTTTAAGACCGTCAGTTATTCTTCGACACACAGGTGTTCCATTTACGTGGTCCTCTAACCCCGATGAGACGCGAGCCAACATTTTAAACATCAATACAAGGCTCATTAACCACGAGCAACCAAACTTTCGAAGCAAATCTATGCATAGGCGTGAAACAAGTAATGTCATTTTAAACATCTCTCCACGGAGCGTGACGTTCACACAATGTGCTTCTTTAATCATTCACAAAAGGATTAAATGGTGTATTGTCTAATGTCAGATTTACGAGTATGAAGTGACAGTTCGGTGTGTCAATTAGATTTCCATTTACAAAATTGCAGCCTTAAGGAGGTTAGTTGGTTTTAAAAATAATAATAATACACTTATGTTGTGATTAATTTTATAAAATCACAAGTTTCTAGCTGTCTCGTCACGGTAGATCAGCCTTTCGACGCGGTGGTAAAAAATAACGATTCAAAAGTGTCTTAGACATACTTGAATAAAGATATTCTGAGGTTTGTTAAGCTAAATTTCATCTTCGGACATCTGCTATCTATCTTAACCCCGTATAACCTCCAAGTCTGTCGTTCCAACTTTTATAACTTATCTACTCTAATTCCAAACCAAAACGACTGAGGATCCGAACATGTCCATTTCATAAATAATATAAAACAGAGTAAAAATCAACTTCAAGTTACTACATAACACCCCATCTAACCCTAAGTGATTCATTGCTTAAATTACGTGTTCATTTAAAATTAAATTCTTTACGTTAAAATTAAGGCCACTGTTGAAAATCTTACAAAGTACGTCAGATCAATAAGTTCGTAATACCGTACATCCACCTAAGAGCTAGCACCTCGGATAGATACCCCATACCCCAGGGGGCAACCCGTTACCCCCACCCGCTGTCGTCTTTATGTATTTTTCTTTTTACCGACTGCATCGCGCCGATATGCACTATAACTCTGCCTCTGGTTTACTTAGTAATTAGTTTTTTTTTCGGAATAAACTAATTTTGTTGCAAACGATTACTGTCAACAATCGAATTTACGTCCTTACGGATTGTCAGTTAAACGACTGAACCCAACAGGATATCTTTATTCATATAGGTAACTTACAATTACGGATGACATTTATTGCAAATTCAAAATTCAAGGGCTTCCGGCGGAAGGTATTTTGACGAGAACAACTGGCAAAAAACTCTCTGTAGAGAAGTTCTTGTTTAAAGAAGTGTCTTTAAATCGCTAAGTACGCTAGGCTAGGAATGAAATTCATATGCTCAAGCTTAATTCCATAGTTGCAATATAAGCTTGATACATTTGTTAAAAGCTTTGTACGTGATCAAGCATCGGTTGCCAGGCAACGATGGACATTGTATTACAGTATCGTGTGCGCCTACTACTGTACTACCAATTTGGTTCTAGACGTTAAAAACTGCATAAAAAGTCTCAATTAAACTCTGTGAAATTGTTTATATATAAGAATCGAATGATGTACAAACAAATTTTTGAAAACACAATTTCCCCTTTTATATGGGTATATTGTTTAATTATCTTCAGACTAACCAATATAAAGATATCCATATACTAATGAAAATACAGACTGAAAGATATTCTTCAGTGTAGATGTATCTTGCGAGTGACGTCGCAATATTGCCGCTCGGATTTCTAGTTAACTTTGCTGTTAAATTGAAATTCCATTACCACGATTGCTTTTTAGTTGAGTACGCCGCGTTTTATATCGTCTCACATTCGATATTGTTGTAAATATTTTACAAACTGTTCAAATACATCCTATTTAACTGTATTTAATACGTTTTGTAAACTTAATATGTATGAAATCACTTTATTGTAATCGGTACTTCAGATTGACGTAAAACCTTCATATTTTATTTTATTAAATCTGTCCCCAAACATCTTATGTGCTAAATATATTACCAAAAAGAAACTTATAAGATAATAAAAACGAACTTAAAACAATTGGTTTGAGATTTAAGGAAAACCTTTATACATACCATGGTTTTGGTTTGACTAATCTACAGGGAGGATGGATGATTAAAATTTGCACAGGCCAAAGCTTGTGATAATACCAGTCTCTAAGATCAGTCAATACAAGGATTCACTGTCTCCAGGAACAAGTTTATATATTTCTATCCAAATAGAAAATCCGAAAAGTAAAACTTATTATTAATTAATTAATTACTCGCTTAAAGTAATTCCAGCGAATGTACAACTGAGAAATGAAAAGCTCTTCATACAAATCAATTGTAACGATATTCTATTGATAGTCGATACCTATACTGTATGCGCGATGTTACCCAATCGCGCAGAACCGATCAACCAATAGAGGCACGCCGTTCGCACTTGATACGAATAACCAGTTCGCCCTGATCCCTGATAGAGAGCTCCAACGTCCCAATACCCACGCACTACGACATACAAATGCAACATTCGGGGCTCAATTGATTCTGGTCAACGTGCCGATATTGCCTACCAATCGCTGGAAATCACATTACGTAAATTTTCTACGTTTTTCACCCGTACGTCGAACGTTATTGGTAAGGGTGTGGACGTTGGTCCGTGAATTTCCGTAAGGTTTTTAAGGATATTGGGAAGGCTGTATTGGAGGCTGCCTTTATTTGCACGAACCATCTATCTATAGAATACCTCTAGAATCTAGAGGACAAGAAACAATGTAGAGTCTAGATTGTTTTGGTGTTGTTCAAAATTCGTTCGAAGTTTAGCCATTAACAAAATAGGCGATCACAAATAATTATCTGAAAGATAACACGAATATATGCTTTTCGTAAACTTATTCAAAATGGAAAAATATTTTTCCTACTTTCAGTTTGCGGACGGTGGGAAAATGGGAGTATATGAGAATTTGAGGGTCTAGTTTTTGTTCTGAGTATGCTTAGCCAAGGTATCGTCTGAATTATCTACTCGATATTATTTCATGTGCGCAGCTACAGCTCCGCACTCCAAGTATTTCGCCCCAGAAACAGTAGACAGGTGTGTTTGAACCTCACAACCGGGTTCTAGCTTCAAATATTTGCAAATATTATAGCATAATAAGTAAGTCACGACACATAATCACTCAGGTATTTTTATACATATAATTATGAATAACAAAGAATAATGAACATAACTAAAACAAATTCAAGAGTTTGGTCCATGAGGTAGCGTACCCATAATGATGGCATTTCCTCGCCGTATCGCGATGCTTATACGCTGAAAAGAAAAGCACCAGCTATTGGGTAACCTGTACTGACTACTAGTCGCCTATAATTCCTTCAAAGACCTGCACTTCCACCACAAGGTCCAAAAGTCAATGTTTTTCAAGTTTCTCAATGTTGACGTTTCTTACAATAAACCAATACAACACTCAGAACAGCATTACTATATATATATAATAAAAAAAACAATATATTTATCTATAAAGGTTATATAATTGCTTATTTATTCTATTTTTTTTAAATAATCAAAATTTATTCTTAATATTAATCTAAATAATATAAGTAACTTAAAATAGAGCAAAACACAAAACTAAAACAAATTTAACAAGTTTGGTCCCTGTGGCAGAGTACCCACAATGTACTGGCGGCATATCCTCGCTGTATGGCGATGCTTATACGCTGAGCGAGGAAAGCACCAGCTCTTGGATCACCGGTACTGACTACCAGGCGCCTACCTAATTCTTTAATAAGCGCCTGTGCACTTGCACCCCATTTTAGAAACAAATTCATGTGTCAATTAATGACATTTGAATGTCATGTCAATTTATTATTTATTACTTTTATCATTCACTAATTTAATGACCATCTCTGTACTATTATTGTCATTAAGTGGCATATAATAATCAAACTCAAAATATCTTTATTCAAATATGTCGTTATATAGACACTTTTGAACAGACATTACGACCGGTTCAGATAACATTTATCTATCGAGAAGAGTAAAAAAAACTCTATAGCTAAAAACTATATAACATAAATAGCGAACTCTGCTATTTAAAAATAAATATTTCGTTACCTTATTAAATTATTAATTAAAATAAGAAAAGCATTGTTAAGCTACTCGAGAATTAAAGCTGATGCTTAGCTATTTGCTGACACATGCCAAGGATTGTCTTCTAAATATTCTTTACAGATAATATAATATTCCAACCAGACTACTCTTTATAAGCGACATATTTATAGCTAGAATTGAATTGCATCAAGGAAATCTTGTGCGAAATTTTCAGTTATAACCTCCTACCTACGCAGCCTGGGTTGAGGCGGTAGATATTCACCATTCGGTCGAAGAATCGCAGTAGTCGCTCTGGCGTTAATCTGTGGGCACAATAAGATTTGAAAAAAAAATAACTCAAAAATTTCACCCAGCATGTAACGAAGTTCAATCTTGTTAGAGCGATATTTAGATTAATAATAAAAAAGAAGAAGACAAGGCAGACAGGCAGCCTTTTTGCTGAAAAGCGTTCTCTTTCAGGCAACCAAAAGATTAAAGATTTTAAATTTATGAGTTCTCACAGTAATAATTATTTTGATTGGATTGGATTTACCTACAGATAATTTGTGGCGGAGAGTTTCTTGCCAGTTCTTCTCGTCTACTTTACGGCCTTGATGTGAGAACTGGTAATAAATGTAGAGTTTTCTTTTTATAAGTTTTTTTTGAATGATCTTAGTACATCTCAAGCTTTAGGTAATTCGGTATATGACGTTCGGTGGCGCTCTGGCTCGATATACGCCACGTCGGTTCCACTCGATCTCAGCGAAATGTTGTACATATATCGATAAAAAATACAATAAATAATCGATAAAATCTGCCTTTTCAGTAGGTAGAGTGGTAACCCCACGTTAGTTTTTTGTGTGCTCTTCTCAGAGGGCGCTTAGTGAACCCAGTAAACTTAGTTTTAGTGACGTTCAAAGGTGCTTGTTAATAAACTAACCGACTTTAACTTTGGTAAATAATATAAAAAAATGCATGTTCGACAATAAAGATTAGTTATAGTGGTTTGAATTTCAAAAACTGAAGACTATGATTTGGAAAATTATTTCAGTGTAAAAAAAATATTTTTAGATTGTTTAATACCCGGTTTTGCCATATTCGATAAAGCATCTGTATTACTATATACAAATACGATGCTTTGATGCGTAACGTTAAATTATTATCGTATACATATGTACAACACTACCACGGCTCCAATATTTTATATATTTTAAATAGTGATGCACCAAAATTCCCACGAGTGACTCTTGAGCTGTATTTTACATAAATTTAAACTCGCACTAAATACAGCTGACCCATTAAATGTAATATTAATCTTTAAAAACTATTTAATTAACTTATATATATATAATATTATTCCAAACGATACGGGCTGCATTAAAACGTAATAAAATGAATATTGTTGTTATTATTTTTTATTATTACCCTATTATCGAACCTAGGAAAAAGTCAAGGAACTGCACCGACAAACTCTTAAGTTAAATGCTATTTAGAAGATAATTAGATATTCTTAACTTCCATTCAGTAAACTCAGAATCTAAAACTAGAAACTTTAATGGCAAAGCAACATTCTATAGCGATACTTAAGACCGAATAAAACCGTCTGAAAAATACGCTTTTTCGAAGTCGGTAAAAAGGCAAAAATAAATGACGGATATCTTGCTTTATAGAGCTCATAAAATCTCAGAAGTTGCGGGTACTTTGATTTTATATAAAGGTGAAAAATAAGTTTCACTTAGTCGGGGGAATATTGAAAAATTTCAAAATGAAAATCTCGTTTTGAGCTTGATTAAAGCCAAGTTAGACTGGAACTTTTTACGGGGATACGAAATAAATGAAGCGGTAATCTTTCTTGGATCTAACCGACTGCGTTGTGAGGTGAACACTCAAGTTATATACCTAATCCTCACCTGTCCACATCATGAAAATAATTAACTGGGAAGGAAACCATAAATACATTTCAAGTTTCTTATAATATTCAACAAATCAACAGAAATAGTTAAAATCTAAAAAGGAGGAACATGAGTTCAAATTGAGTGTTTTTTTTTTACGACTCGGTATTAAACAGACTGCAGAACGAAAATCCTAAGTTTTATTCCCGATACGCTTAAAAATTTTGCGATGTATGTATGTATGTATGCTTACAAAAAATATATACCTATGTTATAACTCGTTATCTACCATGAACTTTGCAAAAGCATTTTTTCACATTTACAATTCTTACAAAAAAGAGTGAAAATATTTCTCTTTTACCTACACAGCCGTCCATTCTATTTACCCAAATTTCAGGGAAATACACATGTATTAAAGCGTTAGAGAAAGGTTAAGGTAGTCCAGAAATGGATCTGAAAAGTTGATGCTAAAAAATCGAATAGAAATTAAGTTTATCATACACAAACTAAAATGTAAAACACTAAAGTAATTCAACACGGTATTGGAGCTCTGAAAATACCTTTACACCTCACAAAGGACAAGAAGATCCACTAAATAACCCCTTTTGATAACGCGAGCTACACTTTCAACGGAATACGTTGCATTTTAACAAGTTTAAAATACTTTATGCATAGACATTACGCTGTACCGGCGAAATTCGATGTAAAATACAGCCCGCCGGCAGCCAATAGTGGAGCCCAATTTGAATATAGAACGCGCTCGGAATTTGTAACGGACTTAAATGTTCGGTTTTTAATTTTAAATTGTTTCAAATGAGGTTCGATATACTTGTGAGGCCTCTGAAAAGGTTCTATACAGCATATAAACTTGGAAAACGTATTTAAGGCTATGTTTTTTTGTTCATTATCACACATAGGTACATTGTTTAGACGATAACTTTGGCATTCAGCTTTTGTCTTGGCATTGGTGACGAATGTATTTAATATTACGTCATGTCAAATGAATAAATTATTACATATATTTTTTAATGAAAACACCATAATTTGTCCAACTGGAACCTGATACAAAAATGACACAATACGTGCATCTTCTGTTCTTTGTTTTTTTATAGTAGGGGGGGGGGGAACACGAGCAGGAGGCCCACCTGCTCGTGCAGTTGCTGCTTAATGACACTCACGTGGCTTGGAGCTCGTTCAGGCCTTTTAGTGAGTGGTACACTTTAGTCTTAAAGGACCCTAAGTCGTAATGGTTCGGAAGTACCGTGGCCTGCAGCTGGTTCCATAACATGGTGGTGCGTGGTAAGAAATGTCTTACGTAACGCGCAGTGTTGGAACGACAGACATCAAGGTGATACGGGTAGAATTTCGTATTCTGCCTAGATGTCCGAAGATGAAATTCAGCTGCAGGTATTAATCCGAACAACTCCTCTGAACATTCCCCATGGTTTCTAAGCAATTGTTACATATGTATGTATATGTCTATTTGTTATGTGAATTGCCTATTATAGGATGTCTAATATATGTAAGGTATTCTATAGGTACATTTTGGTCACATTAGATGTCAAAATTCAAACGGGAAAGTGTTTTGACAGAAATGATTTAACTTCGCCATTCATATACATTTTCTTAAGTATGACAAAACGCAGGTATTTCATGTGAAGAGCCAGCTTTCACGAGCAAAGTGCTATAAATCACAACATACAGCTATAATTGAAATAAAATATCCACAGAGTTCATATTTATACATTTATATAACGAGACGAACTTCACGATATTCTTAATTCCATAAATTGTAGAACGCATATGATAGTTAACTAGCGATTTTATTTCTCTAACCCATACAGCACAATACCACAGATTACATATTAATTACATAATAATGGTTAAAATATGGAATATTAAAGTAAGCTAATATATATATATATGACAAAATGAGGTATTTCAAATGAGTTCGTATTAGTGTGCGTAATTTCGCAAATATTAAACACACGTAAAAACGGTGTAAAATTTTAGTCAATACTTGCAACTAATACAACGAGGCTCCACCTGTTCCCCCCTTTTGGGGGGGGGGGGAGTTGGAAAGGATTTTTAAGAACACATTTTACTATGCAGATAATGTGATATGTTTTATGATGGAGTTACTATTACGTACCAGTTTAACTTAGTATTTATAAAACTTAGTGTTTAGAAAAGTTGAGCTTTCGCCCAACGAGCAAGTGTTGTTTGTCAAACATTCTCTCAACAATACATCGATGTAAAGAACACTTATGAGTCTAAAAGTTTTTACTAACTAGTGGAGACTACATATCTATAGTCAGATAATTAAGAAAAACTTCTCTTCAGGGATTGTTAATACATTCATTTTACCTGTTTTATATCCAATCTAAATTCAAATAGGAAGAGACATAAAAAGTTTGAAGCTTTAACCAAACACATTTAAAAGAATGCTTATAAATCAAAATGAAAAGCTCATATTGATATTATATCTCAATGGATATGAGAAATAATCATGAATTCGAATTTAAACAATGTTCAGGAAAGAACTTAGCGTCCGGGCGCTCGGTAGCTCGGATCATAAGGCATTTTTCCGAACACATACGTATCCCCCCCACCCAGCCTCACACTCTCCCCCCCCCCAGCCCTGATCTGAAGCTCGATTGTGTAGGTTAATGCTGGGAGTAAAACAGAGGCAGAAAACGTATGTGAACTACTTCTATATTACAAAAAACATACATCATTTATTTATATTCCTTTCGGAGTAGAGACTTTTGGACCCGGCATGTGCACAGGCGCTTATTAAGTTGGCGCCTGGGAATCCAAGAGCTGGTGCTTTACTCGCTCAGCGTAAGCATCGCGATACAGCGAGAAAATGCCAGCATTAAGGGTACTCTGCCTAAAGGACAAAACTTTTTAAATTTGTTTTATTTTAAGTTATATTTACTTTAGGTTAATATTAAAACACATTAAGATTGTACTAACTTCAAAAATATAATGTATACATTGATAGGGCCACAAAGAATACGAACTATTATAGACAAGAGTATTTTCGTAGACTAGATAATAAAGTTACTGTGAAATTTCGTAAATGTAATAAAAACATTCCCGAACCGCAACGACTTGGGGACATTCATGTAAAGAGCGTTCCTCTCCCTTAAAGGCCGGCAACTCACGCTGTCGTTGCTGGTGTCTATGGGTGTCGTTCAGCACATCACTCGAAGTGACCCGCCTTCTCGTTTACCTCCTGTTGCATAAAACAAAAAGAATAAATTCAATTTAAAAAAACCTCTATACCACCATGTCTCTGCGCTCTTTACTTCGTCTCACCGATTGCTGGCGGTGTGTGCGCCATTGGAACGCTGAAAGACGCCTGTGACGTAGCCTTCCTGAAAATGTATCACCCACCCCCCACTCACACATACACAGCGGATGTGTGCGTGTATTTTATTTCGTATTTTGTTGTGAGCGCGGTATTGACATTTTTATGTGTTAACTAGCGCACGCCGCGGTCTTGTTTCCTGTGTTCAGTTACAATGCTTGGTCTCGCTATGATTGTTACGTGTATATATACACATATATGTATACACATGTATACATACATATATATATATACACACATATAATAACTTTCTTGATTTAGACATTTTTATGTGCCCCTCTGCTGCGTTCAGGTGTAATATAGAATCGAAATTGAAATCACTGTTATAGCATATTGTGTGTATTATATAGTATTAACAATATATCTTATATTTCACTTCTCCTTTTGTGTTTGTAATGAGGTATTTTACTTTTAATTTATAGAATAATTGTGTCTTGTCTTTCTTCCTATGGCTTTTGTTATTTCTGTGACTGCGTATATAATATATATTATCTGTGAATCATGTTTTAGGATGCCTCTGTATTTTTGTCATACATCTTCTTTATGTTATTGTATTTTTGTGATGTGTCTGTTTTGTTTCCGTTAAAATAAATAAATAAATATACATTAAATTATTTAACATTCATGTTAAATAAGTAATTTTATTTATTTTAAACTACATACAATCTTAATGATATCTAGACTTAGTAGACAGAAATGAAAGTATGTTTGATTGCCATATAAATTAGGTGATGTTGCTAACTAACTATTAAAACAGTAGTAGTTAAAGTATGATACTACAATAGTCCCTTAAATTTAAAATTGTTATATAAAGATAAATTTCTGATTTTGGTTTACGGCTAAGAACCGACTGGAACAGGTAATTCCTGCTAAATACTTTCATTAAAAGCTTATACATTGGTTTAGGAAGGACGATAAAGTTCTATTGGAATTGGTCTCAAGACCACCAAGCGTGGATACATTATTTTTATCATATAATATTATAAATTATTAAACTAATTAAACCTTTTAAATCCTTTTTTTAGGTTAATAAACGTATTAGACATTATCCTAGATTCTAAGATAACACATTTAAAGTTAGATTTTATATATACTTCTCTTCTTATCTTCTTCTTTTTTTTTCTTTTTTTTCTTAGCATTGACTTGTATATTACACATATCTATCTACATATATTGTATTGGAAGACGGCTCGTGATTATTTTTATTATAGGCTGTGTTCTATTGAAAGTTGTAACGTTACTTTACGAAATAAAATTCTGCGAAGGTTTCTGGTGAAATTCAGTAACTGTTTGTATAGTTAATTGGCACAATTATACATAAACAGTTATACGATGTTTGAAGTGCAGTTAATACATTTTAATGCACGCTTTTCTTCGCTCCTTTTGAATTTTCTTTATATGTAAATATTTTATACTAACGGAAAAAAAATCTTGGGAAAGTTTGTTTTGAACCGAAAGTTTGTTGACCGATTCTCCTGAAATTTTGTGGCCATATTGAGTATTGACTGAGAATATACCTATATAGATAATAGCCCTTCTTCTTTGTTGGAAAAACATCGTTTGTCGGGATCAGCTAGTTCTATAATTAAATTCGAGAGACAAATTTAAATATTAACTTAAATTTGTCTCCGTTTTTCTTTCTTGCCAGTTCTTCAGTCGAAAATTTTATAACTTATTTTGTTGTTCCCGTAAACGAATATTTAGAGGACAAAGGTCCCTTTAATGTGTCGGCAATTGGCTCAGCATTTGGACAGTTCAATTCTTGAGTAGCCTTACAATGCTTTGTTATTTTAATTGTGAGTAACACAATTTTGTATTAATTGTTTATTTTAAAAGAGCAGCTATTTTAAATTAATTGAGTTTCTTGCCGGTTCTTCTCGCTAGATGACTGCCTTCCGAACCGGTGGTAGTGTACAAATTGACGATTCAAAAGTGTCTCCAAGTAGGTAACCTAAATTTATGTTACGACGTAAAAAAATACAGTGTAAAATTAACGATTTTTTTTTGTATGAGAAATTTATAATAAGTGTGTGTAAATCGAAGTTGAATTTAAAGGTGGCGCGGTACGCCCTTGATTTGGGAACAAAGATATATATACAATCCACTAAACTATTGTCACCTGCATTTGATTGCAATAAGTCCCTTAACACATTCTCAATCCTTGCTTGCGTTATTTCCTCTGCTCCCTTGGGGCATTTATATTGAGCCCATCATAGTTTATTAAAAACCCTCAAATCGCACCCTTCTTACAAAAAATCGAGCAGACACAATAGCAATTGTGACACACACGTTTTATTTGTGAAACAAAACAACACCTATCTACCTAGGCACTTCTAACAAAACCTAGGAGTGTTCAAAGCGCGAAACTAGAGCCCCCTTTATCTGAGAGCCGGGCGGGCGGGGGCCGGGGCGGGCGGGGGACACAAGTGCATCTCAAAGAAATGCAGATTTTACACGTCGCTACACTTCGGATGTGTCGGATGTGTAGTGTTTGTACTGTCCGCAAAGTGGTAATTTTGAGAAAATTTTGTGTTGATTCATTATTTTAACATGATAAATTATTTATTAACACTTCGTCGCTAAATTTTAAATTGAAAACATTCCAATTAGGTGAGCAAATGGCTACCTTATGCTATCATCCATCTCTTACAGGCCATAATAACGGGAGCAAAATTTATAATTATTATACAAAACACAAGATATGAAAAATACAAAACTAAACAGGGACTTCTTGTACCTACTCTAATATACGTCTAATTTACCAAAAATAACTTATTTGAATCTCATAATATATAATATATTACAACGACAGTTATTTTCAAAATGAAATTCCTTAATCCGTTATTCAGATATCTATATTTTAAACAAACAACTTGGTATTTTAAAATCCTCAATGTGTTTGCTGACGCTACATCGAATATGACACTCATTACGCGAGGCGAGGATTTCTCTAAAATATTTCGTAAAACGTAAGGCGACACGTGATTCGCTTTCGTCTTGTCTTTGTATAATTATCTACAAATAAACTATGCTATTAATTATCTATGGTCACAGACTTTTATTATTATTTTTATAGAATGCAAGGGCAGGCACACAATAAAGGTGAAGTCACCGCCCATAGACACTCACGTGGCTGGGAGCTCGTGAGTGCGTTGCCGGCCTTTTAGTGCGTGGCTTTAATATCAACAAGTGCTTAAGGTTACTATAGGCTGACCATCAATATAAAATTATAAAATTTATTTATTTTACTTTGACTTCGTAAATTCTGTAATTAATTATGATACGGTGATTTAATGTATTGTAAACAAGAAAATACGAATAAAATATCTAATTTAAATATCAACCTAACTTATATTACTTAAAATAAAACAAAACACAACACTAAAACAAATTGAAAAAGTTTGGTCACTGTTGCAGAGTACCCACAATGCTGGCGGCATTTCCTCGCTGTATCGCTATGCTTATACGCTGAGCAAGGAAAGCACCAGCTCTTGGATCACCGGTACTGACTACCAGGTGCCTACTTAATTCCTTAATAAGCGCCTGTGCACTTGCACCCCATGGCCAAATTTATGTTTTAGTTTTTATTTTAGGTTATTTATTAAAGTTATCATAGGTACATAAGTTGTTAACTTTAAGATGTTTATAAAAAAAATGTTCAAAGGTTAATAATCATAACACTAATTAATTATTTCCCTAATAAGAAAACCCTTTATGGGAAAGTTTCGAGAAAAGCGTTCGGATGCGGGCATATTGGAAAATTTTCAATAACAATTAAATTTAAACTTAGCACATTACACGATCGTAATGTAAAACGATTAAGAGGAAACTTTTTCAGAAAGGGTGTGGTTGTGACCTAGTGTTTTTATATAGAGCTGTTATTAACTCTTTTAAATCTCATCTTCATAAGCACTTACTTAATTTAATTATTTAGATTTAAATTGCTTAAATTGCTAGAATTTAATGTATGTGGTTTTGTTTTATTCTCTTGCACCAGTCCAATTGTATTTTAAGTAATTTTTGTGGGTTGCCTGGAAGAGATAGCTTATAAGCGATAAGGCCGCTCGTTGATCGTTATATGTACTTACATCTATTAACATTATCTACTTCTACTGTTTTAATGCAACAAATATGTAAATAACATAACATAACATAACATTACAAATGCTTCATTCATTCAAAAATGTAAGCTTTTTTTCTTATCATTATGGGACTGAATAAGCTTTTTCTCAGCTTTGTAGAGTGCGAATAGACGTAGGGTCATTTCAATTTAAAATTCAAAACGGTCCTATTTACTATTAAAGGAATTGACGTATGATCAAAACTTTAGTGAAAACTTTTAGTATAATCTAGACTATTTTCATAATACACAGGTTTGGTGTTGAGTCAGACTTTTATTCAATTAACTAGACTTAGAACTAGATAATTGTTAAATGTACGCTGTGTTTAATAAAAGTCTAAAATTACTATAAATATATTTTATTAAATAAACACAAAAGATTCTTAATATTAACCTAACTAAAATAATTAACTTTAAATAAAAGAACACAAAAACAAATTTAAAAAGTTTTTAGGTTAATATTAAAAATATTTTGTGTTTATTTAATAAATTATGATTTATCTATAGATAAATAAGTTGTAAAATTAAAAGATTTCTTTGTTAGATTTTCAGTTATGTAGCAACTCTATAGATGTCTACAATTAGACAATCGGTAGATTGGCGAAGCGTGAGCCATTAGGGTTTTAATTGAAAATAGCGTGAAGGCTGTAAATTGTGAGTGCACCCCGCACTGCAATGTCCTTTCGATTTAATTATTGTCGCACGGCGTCGAACCCCCACTCAGACTTTGAATATTTTCCCAGCAATTACCTTAAATGATAAAATTTCGCTCATAAACATATAAAATCAATCAACGCTATATTGGCTAACTGTAAAGGATCAACTTAAACGAGCTTTCAAAGACTCACTAGAAAGTACTAACCAAAAGTTTCTTTAAATAACTACAGACTACAAAAGATTTATTTATATATTGTTGCAAACATAGAAAAAGGTATGAACTAGCTGGGAAGCTAAAATATGTCTCAATAATCACAAACCCTAAGAGATATAAGAGAAAAGGCAAAAACAAAACAACAAGTTTATGAACCAAAAATCTTTAAATAGTTTTACAACCCAAAATACCATAGACATCATAATAATGTAATGGCCACCTCACATCAATATTCAAAAAAAATGGCCACATCACTATCAAACAATTTGAATTAATTCAAAATAGGGCGCGGGTCAATCGGCCCCCTGATCGGCTATCGGACGGATCGGGGTTCGATTCCCGTGGGTTGTAATTAGATTGTTAGTTACATGCGATATCAATGTGTCATGTGAATGGAAGAACTGTTTTTGATCGTTTAATAACAATATGGATTAATAAGTTAATTATTATGTTGTGAAATCAAAGGAAACCGGGACATTTATATTTTTCACATAGAATCATTCGGTTATTTTCTTATTTTACATACCTACAAGAGTTCCAAAAAAATCGGTCTAGATTATACAATGAACTCAGCCGGTTACTGTTAAAGTGTGAACGCAGTGTGAAATAACAATCACTGAACGCAACAATGAGAAGGCTTCTCGCTCACTCATGTCTTCTCTCTCACTCAGCGACTGATTCGCAATATGTATCCAACTAAATATAATAAATAAGTTCATTAAATTCTAAATCTTCATTAGCTTTATTTCATGTCAACAGTTACCTATCATTTCCACAGCGTTTAGCAAAATTCTCCAGAATTTTATCGTTTTAATAGTCATTTATATTATAATAAGATTATTATGTTATGCTAATAATGACAGTCGCTTGTTCGCCTCACCAGAAATCTACTTATAAATATTCCAAGTATCAAATCGATTAGATCGCTCTACAGCGGACTTTTGATGTCGATAAGAAAGTCAGTTGAGACTTAATATACATAATTTTAACGAACGACCGGTGGCGTGTTAACCGCACTTTTATCACTGAATTTTCGTTTGTTCTATAATCGTCTATACTCTATGGTCAAGTAATTAAAGAAGGCTAGTACATATACAGATTAAAATCTTAATAATTAATAAAAATTGTATTCTTATAAGTTTTTCATTAAATTCTCATTAAATTACATAAAGCTATTGGATTTTTTGGAAAACATGATTGAAAATTGATCATATCTTGTCAACACAGAATCATATGAGCGATTACTGACGTACGTCAATACTGCCTGAAGACCCCAGTTGATATGAGGTATCAAAGTGAGTTCCAGGTTTCATCTTTATTCTTATAGCTAAGGCTTCAAAGGTTCCAAAGACAGATCTAAAAGATGACTACAAGAAGCTGGTAACCTATCATTACTAAGTGTAGTTCTACATACGTTCTTATCTCATTTAGGGCAAACCATTCCCAAGCTTTTTTTTTATCGTTTACGAATAATTTATAGTAATTATTAACTTTAACACCATAAAAACCTAGAATATGAACACAATTAAAACTTAAGTGGAATCATATAAATATCATTATTTACGTTATAATATCTTTTTTTTTTCCTTTTCGAGAATCTTGGACTTTGGGGTACCAGTGCACTGTTAAAGAAATACATAAGCGCCCGGTGACCCCAAGAGCTGATGCTTGGCAGCGTGGAAAGCTGTCAGCTCTTTATATTTATTTATTATTTTAAAAAAATATGGGTTTTATGTATATAATTTACTACCTAAACCTCTGTATTCGCTCGTAACACAAAAAAAAATCACAAATTTCCTCAACTATGTATCACTTAAAACACATTACTCAAAAGCCTATTAAAAGCCAATGCTACTGACCTTAAGTAAAACGAAGTTAAAAGCATCGGTACCTCTGTTCATTTCGGCCATTGTAATTGCATCGCACAATTATATTCCCTATATGTATACGAATAAAGGCGAGGTTGGCGTATGTTTCTGGTTGACCGGCTCGTCACAGTGGATGCACCTGTAAGCTATACAAAAGTAATTAGAGGTTATACGAGTTGCGGTCTGCAAAGGAAGTCGGTAAGCCATACGTATTGATAGATATCAATCAGCCGATATGTTAGACGATAAAATTTTACATTAAAAGTTCTCTCAAGGTATAAGCCATATGACCGATATATACCAATATGACTTAGGACTGGGTTTTCAAGGACATTTTAACGTATTGTCTGAGAACTGACACTTTACTGAGGGCCTAGTATGTTTTTAATATAAGTATATGAAAGACCTCTCGTGAAGTGTCATAATATTTTACTTACAAGTATGCCACGAAGGGCTATGTGAGCTAGAGGTGTTTTTTTTCGGGGTCTGGAATGTCGTAAAGTTACACCTGCTGCGCAAATCTAGTGCTTCAGTCAAGAACTTGATAAATGGCTGGATCTTTTCAGACATTGTTAGAATCTGTCGTAGCTTTTATGCATTCGAAAGCTCGGGCTATTAGCAATCGAACTTTCTAAAGAAGAATTTTTTAAACGAGCATCAGTTTAACTTATAAAATTCCGTTAAAACAATTCATTCGTTTCATATGAATTTTTTTCTGTCGATGCCATAGATAGAACAAACAAAATGTATCACTTTTAATAAATATTGGCAAGGCAAAAATTTACGCTAAACTGAACTGATTCTGATGCTGATGAGATGCAGCTTGATATACAATATGGCTTTTGGCAGAAAGACACCAGCTTAAAGCACATTAAAAATAGGTATATTTAGGCATTATACAGTACTAAGTTTTAAATACTTAAAAACAATTTGTAATTTGCATTTGTTTTGCTAAAAAAATCCTGGTTAAGTCTCGGTTTACTGTGTTTGTATTGTTCTCACTATACAAAAATGCTCCTATTTCACTATGCCCATTGCTAGTAAAGGTTATTTTTTATTGTTTTCATATATTATAGACCCATTTTCTGGTGCATGGTGTAACGTAACTGTAAAACTTTGCGATAATACTAAGCTATTTAAAGAGCGGAGAGTTTTCTGCCAGTTCTTCTCGTCCGCTCCACGCCCTTGATTTGGGAAGTCAAAAATTCTTTTTGACGTATTCTAAAGTGTTCGATATTTGAATTTTGAAACAAATAGTTTTTGAACTACGTGAAACAATATAACAATCATCATATATCAGACGTTTTTAATTATCAAAAAACCACATTCGGTCAGTGCGCAGTGGTGCGTCGCAATCGGCTTCCGATCGTCGTCCCTCTCATTTACGCTTGTGTGTTTTTATATATGCATCTCGCTTTTCTGTACAGTAATTACTAATTAGCTTATGTGAGAGGTTTTGTTTAGCGACATGTGTGTGATGGCTCCTTTAATTATCGATTTTTATCGAAGCTCCTTTTTGTTAACGATTTTTTGGGTGTCGTTAATTTCTTTTTAACGGCTCAGATATGTATTTTGGAATCATTGTCTTTCGTGCAGGTATGTAGTTATCAGACTTCTTCATTATGAAGTTTCTTCTAGTTATGCCCTTGAAGTGGTAACAGGCAGTTAATGTAATTGTTGTGTCAAATATGTTTAAGAACTACAATGTAAACTCTATGTAACGTCTACTAAAGACAAAATCAAAAGCGTCCAATTCTGACTTTAGTTGGTTTAGCTTGTATTACATACAAGGATTTTCCTTTCTCCATTTTACGCCATAAAATTCACAGTCCCTTCAGTGTCGTTATATAGAGTTTAGACGGTCGATTAAATAAAGGTCACAAATGCCAACATCAAGTACCTACTAAATAAGTTTTTTTACGTTGCGTTCAGCTACAGCTTTTTCTCAGAGCAACAATACAATAATATTCCTAACAATTCGGTGTATACAAGAAAATGCACTTAACAATGCAAAATATATGCACCAAAATGTACCATAAATAACAATCATGCAAATAACCCATCAAGAGCCAAAGTGATTGCCATAAAATCGGCCTCGTCACAATACTCATTCAGAATCTCCGGCACTTACGCCTGAATTGGCTTAGCGGCATTTAATGAGCTATTGAAAAATGATAGCAAAAATAAATCCGCGCTAAAAATTAGCATAAGCTATTTGAGGGTTAACTGATTCCCATACAAGTCGACGATTGATTTTAAGCTTTAAGACCATGGGTTAGAATCTATTTTGTTGCGAATCGGAATATTAAAAAAAACGTAATAAGTTTTACTTTAATCTCGTATACTCGTCTAATATAGGCATTTAGAAAGGGACAAGCCGTCTCTGTCTTAGAGCGTGAAACAATATTATTCTAAATTTAAATTTACTATTGAACTCTTATGAAATACGATTTCCGAAATATATTTATGTAATTTTAATGACAATTGACAAGTTGTCAATTATGCCAATCGAATTTCAAACTTATTGCAATACGAATAGAATCGCTAATGCTTTCATTTAATTTTCGCTAACCGATAAATGGCGTATGCAAATTAGAGTTAGGGGTGCATCAATGTGCCGATGACAGATGCACAGATATTTTTAAACGTATCGTATTACAACGATAACGTTCGAATTTAAAAACAAACCATAAATACTCGTATCTCGATTCTTTACGGTAAACAGAATTTACACTTATTATGCCTTAGAAAATAAAACAATAGACAATAATGGGTCACAGAAGATGACCGTGTCGCGTGTCTATGCGTGATTCTGTTGTGCCAATCAAGTTCGTTTTCTCCCATTTTATTTATAGTTAAAATTACACAATTAAGGCGGTTAACTGTCAAAAACATATTTGTATAACGTTTAGTTAAATTCTAACAATCGATCAATTAAATGCCCACAAATATAATTAAAGTGAAATTATAACTGAATTTTGTTTCTTGCCATGGCTATGTTACTATGGAGGCAGTTTATTTGTAGCTCTACTATAGACAATGTCAGTAAGATTTCGAGTTATTGTCAAGTGTGTAATATTAAAAAAAAATACAAAAGCTAATAATACCTTTTATCCTAAAAAAGGTTTTAAAGCTATCCAAAAAGTTTTTATGTATACCTCTTTAAATAAACTCTCTCCAGTGTTTCCAGCCAGTAGTGATTACCGACAGGTGCGTTCTTGCTTCATTACACATGTGACCTCCTTCCAAGGCGGTTAGCGGACACGCGTCACAGACCACGCTAAGTGACTCAGCTGTTCTGTGGTGATACCGGGTGCTAAGGGACACACATTCTATTGCATTTGAATTAAATTCGATTTTTGAATTAAACACATTTCAATATCTGGCAAATTAGAGTTAGTTGTCAATATTTTTATTATTCTATTTTCATAATGCCTATATAATTTGCGAATGAAAAAAAAACAGCAGACATTTTTATGACAATCAAAAATTTCCGTTACTTTCGTAAAATCATTAACCCGTTACAATTTAAAACACCGAATCGAATTTGCAAAAAACGATTCAGGAAACGGATTTAAAATTAGATTAATGATATGTCACAATCGGCAAATCATCTATATTAATTACACGCATCGATTGCGGATCGATTTATAACATCTAAGAACATTTTAGCTTCGCTGTCTCGTGTTGTTCAGCTGTTCTCATAAAGAACAACAATTATTACAATACAAATCTCTCTTTGATTGACAATAAATCCTCATTAGACTAATAACTCGATATAAAAACTCATTTGAAGAGAGTTGTTTGAATTTTTTTATTTACCTGTTTGTATAAACCCTTCAGCATAAATCCCAAATGGTATTCATATTTATTGAATAAAACATCCCAAAATAGAAATAATTAAAGTGCTGAAAAGCTCACCAAAAGCGAGTTTTTAAATATCGAATAACAAAAATTATTCAATCTCAAATGTCAGGATGTTCGAACTCTTTTTACATTTGAAAAAAAAAAAAAACCACCCATCGAAAGTGGAGCAATGCCATCAATTAGAGTAACTCAATACGGTGTCACATTAAAATGACGAGCACTAATGGATATCCGAATTTGAATTTCAAATATCGAACGTCGGATATGCACAAGTCGCCATAGTGTATAGAAATGTGGCCAACGTGAAAATTATAGACTATGGCACTCATAATTGACTAAACCGGTATTATTAATAGTGGTACTTCTATTCGATTTTTAAACTTTAAACCGGAAGTAAATCTGATTCTAAATTTGAATTAAAACGATAACCGCGTGCTCCTAGACTGGGGGACATGCGATTAAATCCCATGTGTGCTGTCTTTAAGTAAAATTTAAGACCTAACTATTATTAGCAGAGTATTAACTCAGCATTTAATATTTAATAACAACCAAACATTCTTAATAAATCACATTCAAATAGCTCAAATCTATTAATAGCTCATACAATTTATTCAACAAGCGTATGATAACACAAAAAAGTAAGTCCTGAGCCGCCCACGAACGGACATACAAACTGATCTCATTACTAACAATGCACCATATATTATGTCATTTCCGGTGAATCGAATCGGTTGTCCCTCACCAACAAGCGTATATTCATATAACTTATCTCCCTTTCGCATCTGCATCATTAGGCAGTGTTGCCATTTTTATCAATTCGATAATCCTGCAATCAAATATAAGTAAGACGATACTTGAATCTTTCAAAATGACACGTATTGTTTGTCAAAACATTGTCTTTGGTTTACATAGATTAAAAATAGTGGCTTATCTCGCAATCGTCATGTGTACCGCCTGTAGAAAAAAATCCCAAACAATATGTTGAGTCTGTCAGTAAGGATATTAAAAAAACTAGTTAAACAGAAGCTTTTAGAAAAAGCATTGTCTGACTATTTTGATGATGAAAAAGTTTGCGAATGAACATGAAATTAGCTCCAGTTTAGCCTTACTTACAAAAGTGTACTGAAAAAAATCAACCAAGCTGAGTTTCTTGTCTGTTTCTTCTCATTTTGATCGCGTACTGGCGTTGAATCACTTAGATCGAAGATGCTTCAAAATGGTCCTTTGTACCTTAGTGAATAAAGTAATGTTGACTTAGACTGTCTAAAATAATATTAACTAGTTTATCAAAACAAAACACTGTTAATTTTTGTTAAACTTATTATTAAATTTGACTATAGAGCAGCTATCTATTGCCCCACAAAGAATCTTAAAACTCTTTTATCATGTATACAATAAGAAATCCTTTTATATCAAACAGCAAACATCCGTAAAACACAAACTGACACGGGTCCCATATTTCAACAATGCGCTTTTCATATGCAAATTGTCAAAAAATTGACATAAGCAACAAAGATAGATGATTGGATCGCATTCAAACCATTGATCCACATTTGCCCGATACACGCATTGTTCCATTTTTAAATAAATATGAGCGATTGCATTCATAATATTCGATTTTTAAATTTTTTTCATTTTTATTCTATACTTCTTTCCCATTTAAACATTATCTGTGATATTATTGTAGACACATCCGTACTCACAGTCGCTCATTAACAGCTGATAAGTGAACACTTACCACTAATATTTAAAAATAATACGATATTTTGATTATTGCAAAATTGTTGGTTTTTTTTTTTTTTGCACTTCCTGTCATATTTTTTTCAAAGCATTGATTTATTTGAGCGCCCGGACGTTGATCAAACACTGACAATGGCTCCAGTCATTAGTGGATTTGAATAATAAAAAAATAAACTAAGGGGAGATCTTGTTCGCTCTTGCATAAGTAATTATAACAATTATTCTTTGATAGATTATAAATTATTTTTGACATCGCCAGCTTGTCATTTCTGTGTTCGATATTCGAAATGATGATTGAATTTTTGAATAATGTTGAAAGTTATAGCCACATGGAATTTCGCGGGTTTTTTTTTTAGAACAAATTGAATATCGAATAAGAAAACAGTGTTTGTTCGAAATTTGAAATGAAGTCTCGTTCTAAATTCAAATTCGATGACAGATAAGAAATTCGACAGATAGCGAAAGTTTTGTGTGATAGATAAAAATAACAAAAAGCAATCAGCTGTTGTAACATCCTTTGACACCAGCTGCTTACTTGTATTGGATTACACTCGTACTTTTGATTAATATTACAAGTTATCTCTCAGTAGTGCTATACTACTACTACTAGTACTAGTACTAGTGATTACTATATCTGCCTTAAGGTAAAAAAAAAGTCTCACGATTAAATATTATTTTATTATATAAACACGATATATGTCAAAATTTACGTAGTATTTACAATTGAAAAATCCCAATTTTCCAGTCTAAGATGAAGTACGCATTTGTGTGAGTGGGTGTAAAACACAAATGTATAAAAATATAATGAATGCAATAATGGGTCATTGCAGAGTGCAGGAACACTGCGCCCGCATCATCTAATTCTAATTGTTCTGCCACAGGTATAGAAATCCATAGAGTCGAAGTCTATATATTAAATGTTAAAAGTACATTTATCTTTAATTTTTTTTTATAGATATATGTATCATTTATATTAATAATATTGTTTATTAAAAATAGTGCTGTGTCACAGGCATAAACTTAAAAAATAGCTAAAGTAGATTTCAAATAAATCTATTTTAATTTTGAAATACATCTGTCGTGTCTAACGCATTTTTAGCTCTACATCTCGGATCATTCACACTACGGCTGTAAGTGCCTAATGATGTATTAATTAATAATACCGATTGTGGTGAAACAATGCGACATGTGGGCATTTTTATTTTATTCAAAAATCGAATACTCTCAGCCTGTATCTATGGTAAATGTAATACCCTCAAGGTGGTCTGAGGGAACAGTTTAAAAAACGTATCTGGATGTTATTGTTATGTTAAGAACCTTTTGACCCCAAAATAATCACCTGCGGTTAACGATTACTTCGTGTGAATCTTAATTTAATTATGAGGCTATAAAAACACTTTTTTTAAATATTTATTAAAATAAAATTATTTCTTCCTAAAGTATACAGCCCCAACCCACACTAGGATGGGTGGGGCTCAACCTTTTACATCGTTACATACAAAAAACAGAAATTGGGTAAAAAAAAAATTAAGAATATATTCGATTTTTTTAAGTGTTTCTAAAATAATATATTTATCTTTATAAAAAGGCTTGAAAAGCTGAGTTTCGATATCTGAGGACGGTCTACTTTCCTCGAATAAGATGAAAGTTAAACTAAAATCAAAAATAACTTCTACCCTTATGAAAAGTCGATAAAGTTGTAAAAAAAAATTGACTCTACACTGACTACCAGCTTCCAAATCAAGTTACTGGAAACTCTCCCAAGTCTAAAAACCACCCCGATCTATGTGCAAATTATTTTCATGAATTTATTTTCAATTTGAGTCGATCCAGCCATAAACGAAAGGGTTTGGAGTTATTTTTAATATTTCAAAAGTTAAATATTTGATGATTTTTTTGTTTGAAATCGAAAGAATAAATATTGTATTTGAGTATCGCTTAGACATCACGACATCTGTTAGACTCCCTTCGATTTTAAGAAAGGGTTGCGATAAATTAACCTGGATATGACTAATAAAACGTTAAGTATTTTTTTTAAAGAGGAACTTTTTATAACTGTTTGTGGTGTTAAATATACTAGAAGCAGTACCGGTGCTTTAAGCGAATGTAAAGCTTATAGTTTAATATAGTAAAATATTCCTTATTATATATTTTATAACCAACTTAAATAACATAGTTCTATTTGTCTTTTGACCAATCAAGAAATAATCAAAATGTCGTACAAAATGAAAAATATTTATTTCTTAGGAAAACTTAATGCAAATTTTATTACTATAAATTAAAAAAAAATACACTATAAACCCTATATAACGACACTGAAGGGACTTAGACTTTTATGACGTTATAGAGTCGTTAAATGGAGAAAAGAAAAATCATTCTATAGAAAACGCTAACCCAAAGCCGTTAAATCGAATGACCTGAATATCTATTTAAATATGAGACTCTTATTACATAAATATATTTAAGGTGTATCCATACGAATCTATCAGAAATTGAAAATATACGAAAAAAAAAATCTCCTTCTTATGCAAATGTTGAATTCCACGTCCGATCTCACCCCGTCGCGTCGCGTTATTAATTATTAATTTTCCAATGATTTATTAGCCTCGAGTTATGAAAAATTCTATCAAAGTTAATTTGAAATAAAAACGTTTTACATTGAAAAGGGTTTTTTTGCGCCTTTTTCTCAATTGAATTAATTAGATTCGGCAAAGGAATGCCTCGCTTCGATCATTTTTCATTGAAATATTTTCCTTTATACCATATAAACATATGTATATATATGTATGACAAAGAATATCTGTATAGGCTATAAATAATGCATCCACCTAGCATACACTCCCAATATAACGTTTAAGGAGTAAAGAGACTCTAATCAATTCTAATCACATATTATGATTGTGATTATATTAAAATAAAACCTTTTTTAGCGGAAATAAAGTATGTATAAACGTTAACCAAAGACAATAAAACAATCAATAGACAAGGTAACAATATTGTCTGTGTCCAACCAACGAGTTCGTGTATAATTTACATATAAAAAATAAAACTTTTGTTTGGTTGCAAGCACATATCAACCCTAAGGACGAAGCCTTTATTTTTCTCTCTACACTCGGTCTACTGTGAAGTAATTCAAGTTACACACTATGGGCCAAGCATAGATTATAAACAGGAATAAAATGTACCTCCTATCAAACTGTTAAAATTAACGAAAATATCAATTAAATATAGTTTTTATTATGAAGTTTCGTAGAATCTATGACGCATGTGACATTAACATACAAGTTTATACCTTATGTCTGCAATTTAGAGGTGTTTAGTAGCTGTTAAAGTAATAAAAATACATTAAGAAACACGACCACTTAATAAAGCCGTTAAGCTTCATTAATTATTAATGTTTTTACTATGTTTTTTTATCGCGATTCACTTTGATCTTGGTATCACAGGTGAAAACAACAATTCAATGCCTCGCATGTTTTACGATTTGACAAGAAAAAATCATTTAAAATCTATACAAAAGTAGTTTTTAATATTATAATAAGTGTTATTGAGTTATTGGTTTGCAAAAAATATTCGTAGTTTTTCTCGTTTCGTCTGTGAAAGCTGAAAAGCTGGGAGTGAAAATGGGAAATGTGATTTGTGCCGCCATCTAGTGTGGAGCGGATTTAAACGTACGGTGTTCGTCTCACAATTTGTAATTTAACATAATTACATTTAAGCCACTTTAAGATTTATAAATATACGAAGTTATAGTAATGTGATTTATAATTTTGAAATAATGTTTTTGGAAAAAATTGTGTTATCCTAAAAGTTAATTAAAACATACTTTTAAAATATTTGTTTGTATGTTAAGCAGTTATTAAATTATAATTTTAATTCAATTAACTATTTAACAATTGTTTATTAATTTGCGTATTGACAATTACAAAAAATACAAAATGTTCGAATTGTAAAAAACATTTTTGAATATGGAATTCTTGGAGGGATTCGATTAATCGGCAATCGATTCGACTCAAGACGAACCTACTAACCGAATTTCGGGTGGCGCGAAACAAAAACTGACCTACATTTCTGCCCTACCGAGTTCAGCCACCCTTGCGTCCCTACGAACACTGACTTTGCCCTTCGCTTTGCACTTTATATTTCAACTAATAACTTTCTAACACTAATACAATACTATAAATGCAATAATAACCTATGCATTCGTGGAAATAATTTCAAGTATCAAATTACTCCAACAGTTTCAAAAATATAACTGATTTATATGTGTTTTTAATTATGTAATCAAAATGTTGATATTGAGAGTTACCAGTCCACGCGAACCCGATGGCCCACAACAATGCTGGTAAACAAATGGCTAAAAGGCATCGGCCGTCGATTGCGCTGCAAAAAAAGCGCATCCTATTATCGACTACAACAAAAGGACTTGCAGCGATACCTAAGTACACATCTCGATTCATCGTCTCGACTCGATCCGAGCCGATCCTATTGGCGCGCCCCACTGTCGCCGCGCGCGAGCGAGAGGCAACGACATTCGTAATACGGAGCGACAGGGAGGGAGACGGTCATCTTAGTTGCTGAGTGGCGTCCCACTGGGCGGGGTCTCACCAAGGAGTTAGCCTCAGATGCGCGCAGTTTGGAGGGGCCCGTGCCGAAGGATTGCACTGCAGTCGCTGAACGCGGTGTTGCCGCGCGCTCGTGTTGTGTCGGCTGTGGATCGCCTTACGTAACCGATCCGATCGGAAACCAATAATCGATTTGTGAGAAATTTTTAAAAATCGAATTGTGCTCTGTGATTTTTATTAACTGAGGATTGTGTTTTGAAGTGATAAACAATTGTGTTTACAGTTATTGTGTTACAACAAGTAAGTGATTGTGATTATTTTGTTTACGTCGAGGGTTTTTAACTTTGCAAGTGCGACGCCAATATTAAAAATCTAAATGTCATAAACATTAAAAATAAATGTTATTACAAAAACAATGTTAAAAAAAACTTTTAATACAAAAGCTTCCTAAGTGCAACAAATAAATAAACAGCAGATGTAAAAACAAAATATTCTAATTAGACAAAAAAAGTTAACCGATTAGAAATCTCACGTATCAATGGTGTATTAATAGACTTAATTAGTATTGTTTGCTTGTGTGTGACGATAGTGATTGATCGTTAACGTGACGATCAGTTGTTTGCAAACACGCTAGCTTACAATAAAATTTAAATTTAGAATTTTAAGTTTGTAAAACCACGCCTAATATTATTACAACTAATTCAACTTTAGTCCTGGGTAGGATTAAAATTGACAAAATTTAAATTTGGTATTAATAAAACCGACCATAATTTATATTATTAGAAACTAATTCAAATTAAGAATTTCTGTAGGATTAATATGTTTATTTACAAAATTTAAGTTTGGAATTAATAAAACCGATCGTAATTTATATAATTAAAAACTAATTCAAAATAGGAATTTAGAGTATAAATATGTTTGTTAACAAAATTTTAATTTTTTACATTAATTAAAACCAATTCTAATTTATATTATTAGAAACGAATTCAAATTAAGAATTTCTGTAGGATTAATGTGTTTATTTACAAAATTTAAATTTGGAATGAATAAAACCGATCGTAATTCATATAATCAAAAACTAATTCAAAATAAGAATTTATACCATAAATATGTTTATTGACAAAATTTTAATTTTTTTACATTAATTAAACCAATTCTCATTCATTTTATTAAAAACTAATTCAAATTTAGTATCTTGGTAGGATTGATAGGTTTATTGAGTAAAATTAAATTTGGAACACTTGGACATTGTTTACCACATTAAAGTTATCAATTCACAATTTGAGGGAAATAATTTTAATTGTAAAACAATTTATCGACCTATGTTTTATTAAGTCAATAATATTACGTTAATGATTAGTTTTGGCACTTGCATCAATTTTAGGCAAAGGGATTTCTAGAACTTGTAAATTTCTTGGCAATCGTTACCTTTCTTGTAACGATAATTTTGGTGATAATTTACACACTTGTATATAAATTTCGTATTAAACTTAAATTAATAGTTTTTTTTTATGATCGAAAGAAACATTTAACAATTTTACGGTGTTATGTTTATCTATGATTTGCATCGCAAGTGCTCTGTGGTGTGGCGACGGTCAGATAATAAATACAAAACACATACAATGCGTATTATAAATAAAATGTAATAAGAATACTGTATGAAAAATTACTTTCTTTTAAATGTAATTTAATGATAAACCTATAACTCTAAAAATTATATTAAAAGTCTCAGTAGACATCCAATATATTATTTTTTAATATTGGACTATTAACACGCTGAAAATGAAATATAGATAAAATGTAAAATAAGCTTTTTAAATATAGAATAATGATTTTTTTTTTTAAATTAATAATGGAATAATGATTATAATGAATTTAGAATCATTTGACATTATACAAGTATCTATAGAATACGGAGTTTGAATTTCGAACAGATGGCGTCACTCGGGTTTCTTGACCCCTATCTATTGTTTGAGATCCACAATTCTCATATAGATATTGTCTTAATTCTAAATTTGATTTAATGACAGTTTGTGTTAAAACTAAATATTTATTCTGTGGATGTTATTCACTTATCAATATTATTGTGTTTCAAATCACCGCCGGCATTATTTCAATCGAATTTCTCAACATTTTTGTTAATGGAATGTTCCTTCTAATTATGTGATTCCAAATTTGAACTAAAAGCATTCGGAGTTTTTTAAATGTTTTATTAAAATAAATAAGTTTTAATGAAAAATACTTAAATGAATCACATTTTGAATGAGTGTATTGAGAACAGTTGATTAACAAATTAATGTGACAACGGAAGTTAGTTAAATCGCTTAACATGTGTGTTATATCGTTTATAATCATAGTTATTTTTAACTTACCGTGAGATAATATGAGTTCCGATTAACTGTGTTTCAATGAAGTTTTCCTTGATATTGAAGTGTATACAAAACATGTAAAAGTGGTGAATTAAATATTAATTGTGCTTCTACAAATGGAGATTATACTTGTGACTCGTCTATAGCTCTGTATCTACTGGACCGATATCAAAATGTTAATACCTAAAACAAGCCGTAAATCTCTTTATAAAAAATAATATATTTTTTTTGAAATATTTCAAAAATAAATATTTTATAATATTCGTCTGATATTTAGCAGTAGCTATATTAAATAAACGCGTACGTAATGATTTAATTGAGATTGTTTGTATATTCCTGTTATATTAAATATAATATTGAAGTTGTCCTAATGTAAGGTAGAGTTTTGTCTATGAATTTAATAAAAATTGTAATCAATAATTATAAAAAGAACCAAACCGGAGTCGTACCCGTTACCCGTTGACCCAATTGGGTCAACTATGTCCCCTTATAATATTATATCTAATGACTATTAGTGATAATAACTAACTTTTAAGATAAATATTATGAATAATACTGTTACATATCAGTAATCTAATCAAAAATTAATAAATTTAAATCTGTCAATAATCGTAAATTATTTGAAAATGCTTACTTGCTATGATAAATAATGATTATATCATGGATACTGCTTGGAAATTAATTGTTCTCGTCTTTTTTTCTATTTTATTTTAATCTGGAGAAAAAAACGACCAGAAAATGACAATCCAAAGGGTTACTTGTAAGTTTTTCTCAGCCGTGCAAACCATGGTTCCAAATTAAACGGTCTGAGAACCACAAACCCAGCTGGTTAAATCAGTTTTTTTTAATGTTGTTTTTGTTATGTATGTTTCTCTACTAAAGTCTTTCACAGAACTGATTTTTATATGGTTCTTTATTTAAAATTTATTGCACTTAAACAGTAGAAGTTGAAGATGTTAATACATATGAGAGCAACGGGCGGCCTTATCGCTAATAAACGATCTCTTCCAGACAACCCACAAAATAAATTTTTGACAGGTGAAGCAAAACAAAACAGAACATACATTAAATTTGTTGTATTTCTAACAGTTACTTGTGTTACGCCGATATTTAATTTTTTTTTTTAATTTGTGCGTGCCTGAAATGGTAAGCAACACAATTTTGTATGAAATGTATATTTTAAAAGAGCAACTATTGAGTTTTCTGCCGGCTTTTCTCGGTAGATAACGGCCTTCAGAACCGGTGGTAGTGTAAAAGTTAACTATTCAAAACTGTCTATATAAAGACCTATTTGTATAAAGATATTTTGACTTTGAATTTGAGATATTACAGTGTAATATTCATTAAGACATAAAAGTATGAGAAAAAAATATTATCCCTTGATCAAACATTACTATACTGTAACTCTACCCATCTAATTGATACATCAGCCCATACAATTGTTTACATTAGCAATATTATAGATACACAACACCGATTGGTTTAATTTATAAGCGAGAGCGATTACGAACATCCTACAAATGGATCTTAAATGTCAATTTTGAATCATTTTTTTACATTACCACCCGTTCGAAACTCGATAGCTGTTCTTAGATGATCAATCACAAAAGCATACTACTCAATTTAATTGTCCCAATGCTGAGCTATTGCTGGATAAAAAGAGATATCTATTTCAAATATTGATTTAATTTGATTATTATATATTTGAGGATTGATGTTATTGTTTTCGCTTTGTAATTGTGTGTGTTTTTCTTTTTAAAGAGATAAAGAAATCTTACGATAAAAATGGAAAGGCAACGCCTATAACATGCACCAAGCACCATTCCACACATCACCCTTAATCAATACTACACCCTATGTCACTTGCAAAAAGCACAAACTCCCTTAAACCGACCGTGAGAAAATATGTCGAAGTCTCAATTTAAAGGCTTATCGCCGTCAGAAACATGAGGCAGTATTTTTATTGTCATTTTTAATTTTTTCTATGAATTCGATCTATTCCATTTCGCTTGTGAGTGGAAAGTTTCAAATAGGAATGTTGTTGCGCTACCAAACATTTTTATAGGTATTTCAAACTTTGAGTTGAATTTAATTATTTGTTCAATACACACACACACAACACAGACACATGTGTCGAAATCTGCTGATCACAGAAAAACAATCATATAGATTCGTTCACATGTGCATTCCGTCTGTGAATAGTTGTTTATTTCTTTCATTAGCCACGACTGAGACACATTTTTACGTCCGTTTTATCGATAGATCATAAATATCTTTATTCACATAACTATGGTACACTTATGTATTGTCAAATAGGTCACTATTTGTGCCTCCTCACTATCATCTTATAAATCACTTCTTCGTAAGCATTTCTTGTCTACAATATAATTATTTATAATTCTAGATTTAAATTAGCATATTTTTCGGTTTTTTCATATTTTAATGTATGTTGTGTTTTGTTTCTGTATTATTATTATTATTATTTTTTTGTATACGCACCCTTTGCACCTGTCTTATTATATTTTAAGTATTCTTTTATCGTGTGGGTTGTCTGGAAGAGATAAGGCCGCCCGTTGCTCTTAAATGTACTAACATCTGTTTAAGTCATTTGCTTCTAGTGTTTAAGTGCGATAAAGTGTAAAATAAATAAATAAATAAATATTTGTTTATACTTACTATAATAAGTTATTAAGCCTATTACAAAAACAAATATGTTAATATAGAACACAGATTCTAGATTTATTAAATTAGCGATACATTTGACATTTTGAACCTGGCATCGATTCAAACGATTAAAACTATTGGCAGCTTCCAGACTCTATCCACTTAATTTATGAATGTACGAGATCTCGGCTTTAACTATAGAAACTGTCATCTTAAAATCACACAGTATATAAGCACCAAAGCGCCATTTATAATATACAGTGTAAACTCCATGTAACGTCACTCGATTTGAAACCCTCCAAAGCTTCGAAATCAATTGGCTTTGGTTGGTTTAGCGTGTATTCCTTTAACTCTCCATTTAACGACTACTCTCTGTAACGCTATAAAATGCACAGTCCCTTCAGTGTTATGTAGAGTTTACACTGTATATAATTGTCCATAGACAATCAAATAGGGGAAGATGAATAGTTTATAAAATATCAGTAATAAAAGTAAGGTCATTGACCGTTTCAAAGGTCACGAACTCTGACCTATCATCTGATATATGTCAGATTTGATAAACACTATAACTATATTTTATCCCATTTTAATTTCACATAGAACCTTAACACTTTATGAGCTTCGTTGTGTAAAAAATACGTATTTACAAACAAACACAGATAATACACAAAAAGTGCGTGCCAAAAGGAAAAAAAAGCGCATCTCAATACCCGCAAATCGTAAATTAAATATATCAATGGCCGTGTCCAAAATGTCTGCTCTAAAAATACTAGTACTAAATATCATGCAGATCATTACTGGACGTCACCTGTTCGAATGTTACTAATGTCATATTCTATCTGTGGAACGTAGGAAATTGGAATAAATACTATTTCGATTTAAAAAAATATATTTTTAAATCTTCTATAATCCTTGATCGGGGTTACTGACCTATTTTAAATTACACGGCTCTATTATTTATAATTGCGAATTGTCAGCGTCGATATTTAATTTGAATAGATCAAATAACGCCATCTATTGTCACAAATATAGTGTTACAATATTCAGCAACATTTTTCTCTCATTTAACTTTTTAACAACCCATAAGAAGTCTTAAGACATTGTCTACTTCGACCAATGAACTTAAAATATATATGTAAAGACACATAAGACATCAATAAATTTGATAAATATCACGTTTCAATCCAGTAAACAGGTTTTTTTACCCAAAAAATGTTTCGCCTCAATGTAGAAACATAACCTAATTGAAAAGCTAAAATACAAAATCTGTTTCAAATTTTAAAGCATCATCAATAAGTTGGATCGACGTGTTCCCAAAAATACTCGTATATTTCCGTGGGGTGCTATGATGAACTGCATTTGAATGTGGTTGGGGTGACCATGATTTTCTTCTTTTATACACACTGTAACTGGCATATTTGAAGGTATATTGCCAGGTGTATAAAAACAAACGGAAGTCATTATTTATCATAGATATTTAGTGTCAATATAAATTAAGTAATTCCAAACATTCACACAAACTTTATGTGTATGAGCTTATTATAATTTTGCTTCGCTATATAATAACTATAATATAACATTTCGTTGTTAAAAAATATATATTTTTACATATGCATATGTAAACTCTATATAACGACACTTATGGGACTGTGAATTTAATGGGCGTTATAGAGAGTGATCGTGAAATGAAGAGAAGAGTAATCATTGTATACAAGCTAAACCAACCAAAGCAAATTGATTTCAACGCTTTAGAGAGTTTGACGTTAAATCGATTTACGCTACAGTTACAGGAGTTTACACTGTGAATAATATCGCTTTAGGTTTTCTCATAGTGATTTTTAAAGACTTAACGCTGATTGTCACTCATGCTTTCTAAATCGTGGTCACACTACCGGGAGAAAAAAATATTGAAATGTCATATATCGTTTACCGATGTCTTTTTCTGTTCCCCCTCACGAACTGTCAATTGTCTATTTCGTTTGAATTCGTAATATCGTTGGAGCCGTTCGGCGTGAAAGCCTAACTTTGCCAACAGATAACTAAGTCATTTTCAGTTTTTATCTGTCAAAAATATGCTTTGACAGCCAAGTTGGAAAATTTCATTTAGCACTTGTTACTGAACGCCTCTGACACGACTGACAAATATATTGACTGATATATACATTTATAACTATATCAAAAATGGCTAAGAATTTGCCTTGATGATGCTATCAAGTCAGGCATGCGAATATAAATGGTGTTTATTAAATCTCGTTACCAAAGTTTTGCGACTCTTGATAGCTCTACACTGTGTCCTTGACTTTATGACAGGACAAGGTTATTATCTGTTACATTTATGACATTTGACACTTCTTCAATCGCAAGAAGACAGTTATCAACCGTTTCTCTACAGTCTATAATATACTGAGACGTCATATGACTCAATAATTCAAATCTCTTTTTCCCTCCATTTTTTTGTCGCCATCCGTACGTCATCTCCATTTTAGATCCCTAATGAATAATAAATTAACTAATTATGATCCCCACGAGTGTTGTTTGATATAATTACTATTTATTTTAAAAATATTTTCATATCTGTCTAGTTTATCTATCTCGGTAATTTATAGCGTCAAGATGGCGCCGATTTTGTGTGGATACGACACTATTTTTATTGTATGACAAGATAATATATCTCTCATAAACAGGCTCATAAACATTACCATTACAAGCGTGTTCACTCTATAAACATTACCAAACGTCAAAATTAACCCAAATTACTATAATCTATGGTCGAAACATATTAACGTCTTATCAAACATTCGATCGCCCTATATCGATGCCATAGACAAGTCAATGTCCAAAAATAATTAAATGGCAACACACCTGCCAGCTAATAAATAAAAATAATACACGCGATGTCTCGACCAATTGTCGATAATCGATTGTTTATACGTATTTGGTATTCGAATCGAAGTTCGAGTGACGTGACTGAGGGTAGCTCTAGGCATCCGAAATTGAAATTAACAATTTGGACAATATTGAATTTTTATTGCCTTCTTTGATATATTAAAGCTATCGATTGGAGTGACATCTGACACGAAACCTGCTCGAAATAGCTATTTCATGTTAATAGGGAACATTCTTTGCGATGTGTATTATAACATCGATATAACGTCGTTCAATTATCGAAATGTTTTTGAACTCAACATACCAATTTCCTCCAGTCAACGGCTATGAAAAACAAGGAGCAAATACCGAAATATGCACTTAGCCCAACAAAGAGCGCTAACAACATTCCATCAATCAAACTGCAATAAAATAATCGAATTTTGCGAACGTCGAGTGCAGCTCAAAGAGCGAACGAGAAACCACAACGGATTAAAAAGAATAAACTTCGGAAATATGACTAATATCTAGCACAAAGTTGAGTGTCGATAGCAACAAAAGGAAGACGCGGGAAAGGGAGGAGTTCGCAAAAAGGGAACGCTTCGGATATTCGAACTTTTAAATTTGGAATGTTTTTCAAACATCATATGTAGGTAGACGTAATATCCTAATCACGGTTATAAGACCTCCCGAGTAAACCTTGTATCCTACTGTCACGGTGTAAATCTTCACAAGCTATAAAACGCTACTAACCTTAAAGCCGGCTATTAAAAGTAAAAGCGTCATCAATTCATCGCTTTCCGATAAAACTTTTACAATAAAATAGGGCAGGTGCTCAGTGCGTAAACACAACCACAAGTTTATCACTACCATAAACTATAAGATTAACACCACAGCCTTATTTCAAGTGGATAAGAATCAAATTGAATTCGTTCGTTGCAAATCGATGGATCGCTAAGTTTTCTTTTTTTTTTTATTTACTGCCCTAATTTATGGCTTTTGAAAAGTTTCATAAAGAATTTTCCAATTGGTTTTCATTCACGAAGGTTAACTGGCTTTCACCATGCACAGTGTGCTTGTTGATTTGATGCCGGACAGGCTAACACAAGGTCCCAGGATCGATTCCCGGAACGGTCAAAAATTGTGTATAATATTTGTTGTAAGTTACAAATCGTATACCTTAAAAAAAATGAGTTTAGTATAATTTATTTTAAAAAAAATGACTTGATACATAGACAACATTAAAAAGATGCTTATCGGCGTGCGATTGAATACAAACGTGGCGTGTGTGACGGCCTAATTTTCGCAAAATTATTAATTGTTTCAATTCATAAATCCTTGAAAATAACGTCGTCACATTTGAATTGGTAATTCACATCAAGATATTTTTAATGTTTTTTTAAGGTAAGTTATAGAAATTATTTTTGTATGTAGGTAGGTCGTTGTAAATCCGTCGCGTTTTTATACATCTGTATAGTTTTATTATTTGTTATTAATACATTCAAAATCGGTATATATAGTGTAACGACACTGGAGGGATTGTGCATTTTATAGCGTTATAGAGAGTCGATAAATCGAGAGAAGAGAAATCATTGTATGGAAATCAAGCTAAACCAACCAAAGCCATTATCGACGCATTAGAGAGTTTGTCAAATCGATTGACGTTATTGACAGTGTATTTATAAATTTACACAAAATACTCGACCTCTCAACCGTATTCCGTGGTAGATTTATTTTTATGTTTAAAATGTCCGTCGACAGACCGCGTATGTGTTAATAAGCCTTGTGTGAGCTTATCTACATCGGGCCTCCCCTGCTAATGAATATTAACTAATAAACTACTGTAAAGCGAATTCAAGTGGGAATTATTTATATTTGTATGAGTCATTTTTTATGTCACATATGATATACGATACTGATTGACATATTGATAAAAAAAATATATATGGAGCTTTCGTAAGTACACCATTACGGTGTTTTAATGAGCTTACGAGACCGCGAAACACGACTGTCGTATGTCAAATACATTTATCCCATTTGCAAGTAACTCTGACAAATGTCAAACGGTGAACAACTGTATGGACTGGTCACTGATAATTTCAAATCTTAGAAAGATTCTATTGAGTCAAAATTCAAACATTACTTTAACCACTTTTGAACGTAAAGTTTACATTAAACCCACAAGAACATTTAACAATTATCTGTACACTGTACTTAACACGAATTAGTAAAAACTTGACCGAGCATCCGTGTAACTACATCAGCAGTATCCATGTGATATGCTCCTCAACACCGCGCCCTAATGATCTTGATACTTTTAGAGTGTCGCTATTGGCCAAGAACAAAAAAAAAAGCGGACACAATCGAACACAATCGATCCAAGTCGGTGGGTTCGTGCGGGCGTGTAATCCTGTTTGCATATCGGCGCACGAAACTGTCGCACTTATCATGTTTATTGATTGACACGCTAGTAATTCAGCTTTGTGGCCACTGCTTCTGATTGCTCGAGTCTTGGGATATCGCGAAAATCGACTACATTTCGTCTCAACGCGTCAATACGCGTATCTTAAACTCGCAACTCAATTGTAAACCACCGTGTTGATGGTATCCATGGGATAGCAGTTCAGACAAAGTGACCCATGCCTGCTCGTTTGCCTCTTGTTACATAAAACTATCGAACTTGCGAGAGCTTGCACATAGAAACTTCTATAATTTATGGAAGTTAAAAATCTTGTTTATAAACTACGTGAATAATGTATTCGTTAATATACTTTGATGGCACTGAATATTCTGTGACGTCTTCCGTATTGACCTACTTCTCGGCGATCCTTCGTTCCAATTTCCTCTGGCCTTTGTAATCGCGTTTGAACATTTGTATTGCATTGTATTTGTATAATTTGTACTACATTAGACGCTCCGCCCATAACTTGGGTCAAATATCAAAGTTTATTTGTCGCTGTATATGTGGAGTGACGTCACACTGAAGCGATATATTATAGATATAGCTGTATTAAAAGTAACAAAGCACAGCAAACAAAAGAAAAACTAAATCAACGAAGAATCACGTCATCGCGCGAATTTCCTTTAACCTGTCAATTTTCCTTACCGTATCGGGCTGAGCATCAAACATAAAAATTAGTTTCGACACGAACCGCTAGCCGATTGTCTGCCAACAATGGAATCGATTACATTACCGTTTTTTTTTTTTTTCAGTTTCAGCCAGCCAAGAGCACGCGATTGACACCTAAAAAAGAAGTCTATGGTCTGAAAATGCGCGCGAAATTTGAATTTGCAAGACATTCGCGTGGGTGACGGGTCACTTCGCGCCGGGAGTCAGCGGTGCGCGGACGTCCGGATGCACCCCACCGGCGCGGCCAGCCTGCCCGCCGCACCAGAGGCGGAGGTGCAAGCTATGCACTCGATGGACTGGCTCTTTAAGAAGGAAAGAATTTATCTTCTAGCACAGTTCTGGCAACAGGTAAAAGCCTTCTTGAAACTGAAAACATAAAGAAATGTAATATCTTAAAACTGCTTCTTGCAGTTATTTGTTATAAACAATAATTTGCGGGGTACACCGTAGTTGGTATATGATAATAACATTATCTCTACACAAAAACACTCAGAATCGATTAATACCAACATTATAACCGCAATTAACCTGTAATACCCAACCCTAGGGTCGGAGGTACCGTGCCCGACCGAAACAATTATTATCTATTGTTCTAATAATCGTTATGCAAATATCTGATCGACTTGTGTTGAGATACAAGTTGTTATTAATTTTGAATAATATATATATATATATATATAGCTACAGTAAAAACACTTGCATTGACGTTTGACATTTCTTAAAAGGTAATGCACACACAAAAAATGTACGACTGTTAAGTCTAGAAATTCGATTGACATTTTGTGTCAAATCATAGTTTTTTTTATACATACAAGATGCGTAACGACTTTTGACACTGGGGGTTATGACATATCCAAATCTAAATGTGGGCGTTAGTAGGGTTAAACTGTGGGGTAGCGGTCACTCACCTTTTAATTAAAGAGTGTTTGCATGTTTTTGACGACAATCAATTAATAACTATAGACCAACATTACAATTGAATTACGTTAATTATGATTATTATAGATTTTCAAATTGTAATCTTATAACAGAACAATAACAGGGTGTAATTGTAATTTCTTAGGATGTTATTGATATCAATCTTAATAAAGATAAAGCGGATATTACGACATCTTGAATTTGCGGAAATGGCTAATCGTTGCTTTCAAGGCCGATAGAAAATCTATTTTGAAACAGATAAATGAGAAGCGAATATTTTTTTTATTAATTTATTTAATTGTTACTTTTATTGTTAAATGGGTCTATAGAAAAAACATATTTTACAACTAAAACACGAAAATATTAACAACATTTTTATTTTAACGGAACATAATTCATATTTAAGGAAAATTTAATACATTTGATCAAGTTTAAGTTAGTTAGTTCACAAGGCAAGTGTAATATATATCTTTGTTAAATGGAAGAGGTCGTTTAAAATTCTAAATGTTGTCGTAATCAAATAAATAACGCGTATTTTCCATCGTATAAACATTGACAGATCCCTGGCTTGACGCCAATGGACTCACTTTTCTAAGGAGCTTTATAATCAATAGCTTAAACAAAACACTAGACTAAGACTTAGCTATATCTAAGCATTAAACAAATTATTAAAAGTAACCATTTAAAAAACCGTCTGAAAACCTTTGTTTTGTATTCTGATTTGTCAGATATATTTGAGTCTAAAAGTTATGAGAACATATATATTATATGTGTAAGTATATGTTTGGTAAAATTCGTAAAAAAAAAATTTCGTTTTTGACAATAAAAGTATATTACGACCTACTTAAAATAGCATTTTGTATGTCTGTATTAGTGTCAGACATAATAATAAGAGCCGACAACATTGCAAGATGTGTCCACCGCAAACTAGATGGCGCCAGTGCCACTCTTAGATTCAAATTGCGTCTTCATATATTATTTTGAGGCCAGCGCAAAACGTGAGTTAGCAATTATGATATTGGCATACTGATACGAACCTCGATGAAAAACATCCTTCAATAGGATTTTACTGAAAATGCGAACAAAGGCGGCAGCATATTAAAATCTCTATGCAAAATATACAAGGAATTGCAATGCATTCTACGATTCAAATGAATGTACTCTGATACTATTGTTCGAAGCCTTATATTGATTAAGGCTATTTACATACGAATTTGCATGCGTCGTGAGTACTTTTAATTATTTCCGTTTTAACGGCTCATTTTATTCTATATTGTCTATAGTTAAACAGACTAGAATACATTAATTTTTAGAGATAATCTTTGATTTTTTTATTATAGTCTACTGCGCCAGTAGAATAATTTAAGGACGGCATACACGTCGCTACCCACGACAGTGCGATTTAAAGCATTTCTTGCAGTACTACCTAAGATACAACTCAAGACAGAGATTCCCTTAAAAGTCGGAAACTCACCTGTAATTTAATCATACATCTCTAATTTATTAACGAAAAAAAACACAAAAAACCTATGATTTAATAGCACATAATAACGCGATCTATAATGCGTTGTCGGCCTATAGGAGTACGATTTTGTTGTAATGTCGATATAAAAATAAAATAAATCGCGTTTAAAACGATGTGTTTTAATTGGTTTTCTAGCGACTAAAGTAACATCTTTGTGTGACTTGTGTCTAAATTTTTTTAAATTTCTTAAACGGAGAAATCGTATCGACACTGACACTTCACACTGACACTTCGAGGCTGAATACTTGTTTCATTTATTGAGTTAATACGTCGAAGCATAAAAGATAACTCTGATAACAATTAAGGGTCGTAAAGTGGTTAAAGACAGGCTTTATCGGGAGCCGCGGGTTCGATTATTTACGCTGTTATTATAGGTTATAGAATGGTGATGTTATTTTTATTATTCAGTAGTTTTATTACGACACGGCGCCGGGGCACAGACAAAGATTTCGTGTTTTTTTTTTATATGCAACATGCAATCGTTATCTGTAACTTTCAATAGACGAAATTTTAAATCAGAAAATTATTCATGTACCTTAATAAAAATATTTGATATTCACTTTATTCCTTTTCCATAGTTAAATAGTTTTTTTTTAAATCGTTTACGAATTTTATCAGTAAAACTCGTATGCTAATTAGTGATGTGCGTAATTAATCGAGTCGATAATATCGACGTTATCAAATGGTCGACGCAGGTGGAATGTCGAATGCCAAAGTTCCCATAGCCTTGGGTGCAAGAATGTGTCCCCTTTTTGGCAAAAAATCCACTTTCCCATGCCAACGACCCGCTCACCATAGACTAAATACAATACTTTTCATTCCATTCGTATTAATTGTTTAATTATAATGTTTTTCTATCATTCAACTTACAAAACACATAAATATAAATGAAATTGAATGAATTAAAATCTGTACAACACAGATGATAATTGCCCTGTTTAACTAAAACCGACTCGATGTGGAATCCGGCGCGTATTTGGAAAAAAAAAAAGTTACCACAACCTGTATTTAAAAATCGATTGCAACCAAAAAATTGTCACTGACAAATGATGCGGTCGGAATTACGAATTCAAATCTTCGAATTCCGAACAAAAAACCGCCATTAACCCGACGGTTGTTACATTTTTTACCCGACTGTCGATGACTTTTCGGGGCTCGTCGTGTTTTTTTGTCTATCAGGCTAATCGATGCATTGGCCTTACTAATTCGATTTGCTCTCCGCCCATCGGCTCTATAAGTGGGCGGTCCATATCGATTCTTCATTCGGATCCACTAATACAAAAATAATTGTTTTGAGAAACGAGAGCATCTGCTGATATAGTAATTAAATTATCACTCATACTTAATTGTTTTAAGAGAACGATTACCATTCCAAGCTTTTAAGCTTTAAAGCTATCAAGCCGGATTATATCAAATATCGAAAAATTCCCATACGCACAGTACAAATCTTAACATTAGTCTAATTCCATTATAATCGATTTTTCGGATAATCGAGCGTGCATCGAAATGGCGGCAAGTCGATAATTTAATAAAAATAAAAAAGTTAAGAATCGATTGCGCCTGATGACGGACCGCTCTGGCCAGTTGAATCATCACGCTGATCGTTTTTTAATGATATTTTTCACAATACGAACATTGAAGTTATTAGATGGCCTCAAGACGTTTTCGGTTTGAATATCAACTTTATGCTTATGCGGGTAGTTACTATTACCGAATGTATCGCAATACATTTTGATTGTTGGGAAAAGTGGAGCATTAATAAAAAAAATATATATTATTATTATTATTCTTTTTTCACGTTAATTTATTAGCATCATTGTCAGGTGTAATTCGGTGTAATAAAACTATATACGTTAAAATTCTTTATTTAAACAATTCACAATGAATTTACACAAATTAGGTAAAGAACTCGTCACATAATTACAATATTGAATGTTATTTTACCATTAAACGTACATTTATTACCGTTTTGGTGCCGAAATTATAAAATACCATCGAAAGAAAGTAACAACGCCCGCGGCATATCACGCGATCGATATATCAAATTTGGGATTTGAACACAAAAAAAATTAATTCCACTTAACCTTTACTGTGGCGTGTTCAAATCGCGTAAACCATTCAATTAAATAGATATAATTGACACTCGGTAAACAAGTAGGAAAGATCAACACGACAGCAAAAAAAGAGTTTAAAAAGTGTCGAGGCCATGGCCACTTAAACTATGATAGAAAAACTCTGTCGAGATATTTTCATATCACCAAATAATATCTATTTATTTTTCTTTTATCTTTTTATTGGGTCGTCGAGAAACTTGCAACCATCGATTGGGAATGACAAAAGTTTAAGAAGCCCTGGTCCCAGGCCATCGGTTCACGTTTGCAATTTCTTTTTAATTACACTTAAGTACACACATCTCTTACAGGCTGCCGAGCATTGGCAAATTTTAAACGCAGTGATGTCCAACAGTCGATTAATTACGTATCGATATTCGCGAGCGAATTCCGATCGTGTACGAAGATTTACGACGACATTATGTCGGACGTTAAGTGATGTCGCAAACTGAAAGGTTAATTGGGTACGACTAAAATAAAATACGTCGTAAATATATCGGAGTTGATTCGAATCCTGAAGTGAGATCGCATTTCTAATCATTTGCGATTTGTCTATGCTACACTTAATTACACCGAGATCGCTTAGGCTTGATAATGTTGGTTATATTTTCTATATATTGTCGGCATATTTCTCACAAACATACAAGTCGTTAATAACTGTGTGTGTATTAAGAAAATTATCTCCGCTTAATGTTGTTTAGGAAGCCTTACAACAGCCTTTCGACACACATATATTTACTGTGAAAACAGCGTAAAACATGCGTATCTCAGACGATATCTATACTGATCATTGATCACCAAAAACTAAGGAGTTTCCTTAGCCATTAAGGCTAATTGTAATAAGATTTGTTCTATACATGTTTATATGCACGTATAGAAGTCATGAAAATGCAATCAAATCTTTTTAAATAAAAGTTCAAGACACGACTTGGTGAGAGCGATCAACGGAATTGTGATGGTCCTACTCCGCAAATTAGTTCGTATTCGTATAACGTTAAGAAAGGAAATTATGCTAATAATTTATATCGACGTGCATTCTAATACCGCAATAGTATAGTTTGACAGATATCTATCGGACAATGAAATAAGTAGGGTCAGAATATTACGTTTTGCATAAATTGTTTATTTAGTCGAATGTTTAAAATTTAATGCCTTATATTCGTAGTGTTTTTTATATGAATCGCTCACAAATGCCTCTATATTACATTTCAATGAGAACAACAAAAAAAATTGATCGCAAGCGGAAAACAATGTTCAAGACGGGTAATAAAAAACGTATTAAACGAGTAGTTTACGTTTTTGCAGACGTTACCGAGAGGCATAAGAGACGTCCATTGTTCGTGAACGATACGCATCGTATTTGAAATTGCTCGCACGCTTACCCGCCTGCACAAGTAGCCTGAGAAGCGACGACTTCATAAAACCACGAGCAAATACAATGAGGCATGCTCTTTCGCAACTGTCAAGGAAGCACGACAATCCCTGGCTAACGTATGAAATGTTACATCACTATTCCCATTCGAAATTCGAAGTGGCGATGTGTTTCAATTACATTCCTGTGGCGAAATAGCCGATTATTAATGACTACAATGCAACGATAAAAAAAAAACAACGGATTTCACAATTCCATTTTTCACATTTGACGCGGCCGAACAGCCGTCCGATCGAAAACATTTTTAGAACGCGCATTCGAACTCTTTCAAGAGACGTTCTAGAATCGAAACGGCGATTAGTTTTAAGTGTCGTTCGAACTTTTAAAAATATGTCGCTCGTTCGGATTTTAAATTTAAACCGGGAATGCGTTCTAGTTCGCCCTCCGTTTTACGATGTTTGTCAGTTAATGATTTTCGTTACGAAACATTAGTGTGTGGTGTTATGATTTTATTGCGTTGTACGATACACGGCATTCGAAATTCGAATTCGCAGGTACCGACTAAAAGGCATACATTCAGGCCACAGATAGCGACGTAGATTCAAAGACGCGATGTGTTGAGCAGTTGTAATATTTCGGTGCAATTATTTGGTTTAATCATTGGATTCTCGGCGGAGGCTTTATCCAGTTCGGATTCCTTGAAGGCGGACCTGACGTTTTAATTCCACTCCCGATTTGACGTCGGATTTGTATCGGTGACGTTTATAATCTGTCATGGCGGACTGTCATGCGCTGCGATCGTTTGAGCATTCCTCAAATTACTCTATAACATTTAAATTGGCCTTATTGGTTTCTGTAATTAAGTGGTGGTTGGTTTACGAAGGTGGAGAATGTCATGTGTGACGTCATAATGTTTTGTTTTGCTCTAGATAGCGGTTGCCCTCTTGACAGTCACCTACTTGGCACAGTTGTAACAATTAACACCCATACAAAAATATCTACGTATTTAAAAAAAAAATACGTGCGTAAATGTTATGAATGGTACGACAATAGACAATTTTCTTAAGAAAAACTAATTATAAACTTGCCTAAACAACATAGATTTAACAAAAAAAATTTTAAAACACTTTTGAAAACATATGTTTATTTCCGTGTAACCGAACGTCGATGCCCTAACGGCGTTCGATTTTCGAAATTCGAATCGCGTTCCGAAATAGCGCGACAGCTGAAAGATGACATCGCAGCGTTTTTTTTTATTACCTCCGTGTTTATGACCAGTGCATTAGTTCTTTTTTTATTTATTCTCTGCGATCGAATCTATTTCGAATATTTATATTTAGAAAGTTTTTACAATCTCTTGAAATCCGCGTAACATTAAAATATTTTATTTTATTGCCGGTTTTAAAATTTTAAATCTTTACTAATCCGAGTCGTTAAAAAGGGTTATTGGCACCACTAGTGGCCTAGCTGTATTAAACAGGTAGGTGTACTGTTTGAATGATACCAATTTGAATTGCTCATAAATGATCAGATACAAGCATTAATTAATTGATAAATCCCAATGGCTTATTGAGTGTTCCATTCAATCGTCACTCGATAAATAAGCGATATCCTTTTCAAACGAGGTCACTTATCGAATGAATCTATAATCGAAATTCGAGACTACTATTCGAATTGACGATCGGGTTCCTTATTCAAATTAAAAAATAATAAAACGTCTATTTGAATTAAGAACGGAAATCAACCGTCGCTCGCGATTGTGCGAAGTGTGAAAGGATCGATTTTCAATGGGGATACTTTTTTAAATCCCTATTGGAACTTTTTAGATTTTGTTTTTGAGCGTTCAAAAGGTCACCTTTTGCATATTTTTTCGTGTTTGTATGTAAAATTAACACGAATTTGAATTTTCGGTCGCGGGACCGTTAAAATTACTATAAAGCCTGTTAACTATTTTATTGCGTTTTTATTGTTATTTATAGATTTTTTTCCTCTAGATTAGGTTCAGAAGGAAATCGTCTTAGTCTATATTAATTTAATTTAACGTCGCTTTTATACAATCGCCGTAAAGTGAATTGACGCTTTATAGCGACACCCGTATCACATTATTTGTATTGACGTTTACGATAAAATTTACTTAATTTATTGTTATCTCTTTCTTTCTAATTATCTCCTTCAGGTAATTTGATTGTGGTGTGCTATCTGAAAGTACTTTAAAGTATACGAAACAATACGCGGTTGTCCAAAATTGAAACAACAAATGAATATCCATAGAAATATTTGAATTTCGAATCAATTATTTACGACTTTCGGCCGGAAGGAGCGCGGTATTGCAACTGAGACAATTTTTTCAACTTTATCGTTCCCCGTTTGAATTTAGAACAAAACGAGATCGAACGCCCCCAACTTTGCCTACCTACCCGCGTGAAAATTAATTATTAATTTGTTTCCATTGCAAAGTCTCCTGGGGTGGCATGTGTCTGTTTTTATTTTTACGAACGCTTTAATAATGACAAAAGGTAATTTGTATCATTTTTTGCGATCGGTTTCATTAGATTTTTTATTCTATTTTCTATGACTTTAATAATGTACAGACGATTTCGGTAGGGGTAAGTTCTAAAAATATTCATTATAGATAAAGAAACATATCGTATTGAACTATGAACCCCCTAACTCCCAAACCTTAGCGGGAAAAATAACAATGAAAAAGGCAAACACTTAGTCTGGGTTTTAGAAAGATCAAAAGAAATGAAACGAGGGAATCCGATGCTTTTGCAACCTTTGTACACGGATTTTCGTCGCCATGTTCCGTACAACTAAGTAGTTACAGTTCAATTTCTATCGAATGAAAAATATGACAATGTATTTATAGAACAAGTTTGTAAGGAGGCACAAAAAGTTTTTATATAATTTTCAACGATCATAAGATCGAAATTCAAATAAGTATTTAATAGTAGAGTGTGATTAGCCTATCAAAAATGTCAAAGAATTTCTAAATTCAAATATCTATTCCGTTTGAACATTTGATGTCTGGCATTCCGTATAAAAAAAATATGGAATTCCAAATTTGAATTAAGTAAATACAGGAATCAATAAAGCGCGGTAAAATCTCCGCGTAAAAATCACAAAGATGGCTCACTTAGGACGGTACGTGATCCGTTTGCGAAAAAAATATATTAAGCACTTCACCTTTGTAAGGGGAGTGTAAACAAGGATGTTACTTCGATTTCCTTTCTAACTTTTCACTCGAATTCTTTATCTGTGGTTGAATAAGCGATTGGATGAATTGTTTTTCTCCCTTCGTCTTGTTTATTTTATTAAATAAGTATATTTTTATTGTATTTATTTAAAAAAAAACACTTGATCGGCGTATGTGAAATCAATCACGTGTTGTCCCCGTGACTGCGGCCCAGTCAATTGGCGGCCTATTATCAGATAATACTGATCAATCCGTTCTGATTGCACCAGCTCGATCGTTAGCCAATTGAAATCGATTAAGCCACGGAATATAACTGTGTTCCAATTTTGAAATTGTTTTTACTTTTTAATTTTGCCTATTCCAACCTCTTTCATTATTATCCGTATGTATATTCTTATTTCGAATAATTGTATGTATCAGATATTGGGGTCAGTGAATAACGGTATCGTATTCAATTGACAGGAAGTTGAGATAAATAGCGATTTAAATAATTCAAAATCGCACTTTTTGAGTTAAATCGTAACCACTAAATCAATCAGGTCTGGCATTGAGTGGTCATTAAGATGAAAAAAGTCCGATCGACGAATCGGTATGGAGTCGGCGACTTTAAAAGCGATTTTGACAATTAAAACGCCCCGAATAGCGGGCATTCGCACGGCGTGTCCTTGACAAGAATTTGACCGTCGGTTTTGCGATAATAACGATTTTAATTGTACACAGAACGACAGGTTTTAATATTGTGTTTATGGTTAATTTGAATGGGTTGTTCGAAATTTAAAATTACACCACGTCGTCAGGTTTGTTCGGAATTCGAAATTCCTGACAGCCATGTAAATTGTACAGGTCGAATCTGCCATCAAATATTATCTTTAAGTTATAACAAAGTGTTTACATTTAATACATTTCTGTTAATAAATAGTTCATTTGAAACCAATTAAAAGTTTAACGATAGAAAAAAAATAATGACTAATCAAAAAAACGTCCACAGCGTATAAAAAATAATTACAATAAATATTAAAAGTTATTAATAAAATGGATCGCATAAAGCCTCATTTCCCATTAAATGGTTGTTTTCGTCGATCGTTTAAAAATGTCTTGTCCATAGTTTAAGGGCTCGTAAAATTAGAACTAGTCGTTATATTGTATTTGAATTTCGAATGCTGGGATTAGGGATGCCACAAAGATGATAATATATTGTAAACTAAAAAAATCGCATAAGCACTTTATAATTAAAATTATTTAATTTTAAAATAAGCCTTAACACTTATGTCAAATAATGTATTGAAAATTACGATTTAAAAGTGTCATTATATTTGAATTTGACATAAATATGAAAAGAGACAAATTGTATTTTTTTTACACTAAATTCATTATTTTTACTGTTTCGTTTATGAGTACTTAATATTAGCCGCCTAATAAATTCACTTTGATCACTTGAATGATAAAACGATACTCTGCATAGATTACACGATCGACAGCCCTGGCGAGATTTAAGTGAAGGTGGCAAGTGACCGCGGTGTTCGTAAGTCACTGTTTTATAGTCGATAAAATTTTAGGACTACCATCTTTGTGTTCGAATAATCGAAATGTATAGATCAGAGTGGATGTGGGTTTACGACATAAACGCTCGTAATTATTGAGAATTTTGAAATGAAAACATAAAAGTTAACTATAAATAACCGATTATTCCCGATGATAAGGAATGGAATGTCACATGAGGAACTCGAATCGGCGTCTACAAACCCGGGTATTGTCCGGGTTAAGAGTTGTTTGTGCTAATATTCAGTTCAAGTTTGTCATACAATCATTTTGCATCTAATATTCATGTTTATTTACAAACATTCAAAATATAATAAGACACTGATATATTGATATAAATATTGTGTTAACTGACATTTGTCAAACATTCAGTTAAACTAGAGTTGTGATAACACGTTGATTGTGATATTTTTCGATAGTTATTTAATGTAAATTTTCAATTTCATTTCAGAGTCAATGTCAAATCGTCAGTAAGATACAGGAGCATTTTGAATCGTCTTAAATCCAATTATAAATTTTTATCATCAAAATAAATCAGATATTCATCTGTTTTACTATTTTTTTTTTAATTTATTTACTTACAAAGTCAAATACTTGAATGTTATAGAGACGTTCAACCAAACTCAGTGTATTAAGTTCTACATCCAAGTCAAGTCAACCCCTGTCCTTGACCCATTAGACCTTTCACTGACATTTCGAATTTACGTAAATTATGAAAAGTCGCGGTTTTCAAACTTTTTTTATAGCCTTATTAGTTTCTTACACTTAGATATCTTTAGTTTCTGAATGTATAGTTAAAACTTATTAAAAAAAAAAATTAAGTAACATAGAGTACATTACATGTCTTCATATATATGTGAAAACATTATGTTATGACTGTGAATTATGTCAATAAATAATCCGCTATAAAATAAAAAATATATATATATATATATTATACTGACAAAACCTTATAGATTTGCTATAAGAATGTGTTTACAATTTTGAAATGTCAAAGTTTGAATTTAGAACTCGGTAACGAGCGGGAAATGAACGGAACAAGAATAGAAAAATAGAATAACGTAAGAAAGCATTATCATAACAAAGTGTCGTATCGAGTGTTTGCGGGTGAATCGACAATCTGACAAATTTACGACCGATCGGGGTGCGTTAGGGATGTGTTGACAGGTTTTATCGATTATTTTGTTAAAACGTACACTCGGAACTTTTTGCAAAATCACACTAAGTACTTACTCTGTATTTTAGTATAAATTATATATGACGATTATTTTTTAATACTAAATCAACAAACGAATAACATATTTAGAATGAAACAATAATACTATATTATATATAATTGTAGTGTAAATAAAAATCTACAAAGGATGTATACAATTGAAAAGAAAACTTTTAAGTTTAGCAGAAAAGAATGCACGATTATCGACACACCCACATCACCAGAGGCCCTTTCGCATGCAAATTCTTTGGGAATTTTTTTGCCCCGGATATTTCCGCCTATTTTCCCGCTCAACGCACTTCCGGTAGAGGGCGCCGTTCAGGACGTTCGGAAATCAAATGATACAATCGGGCCATTGGTTTCGCGAATATTTTATTTTTTTATTGAGCTCATAATACTATTGTCTGTCTATCATTTCCGCGAAGGGTTCTTTACAGACATCTTAGACATTCCGAATATATTATATCGTATTTATATTACATATTATACTATTTTTATCTATCTATTCAAAGACTATATCTCTTTATACAGTAAGGTATATAGGAACATGATTAAACATTTAAATGATTGACCAAGCTGAGAAGAAGCAGGCAAGAAACTCGGTTTGCGAAAGAAGTTTTTACGCACAGTGTACAAAAAACCTTAATGTGAACAAACTTTCAATGCTTTTGCTCTGAAAGCCTATAGTCGAACATGTATGAATTAAATTCATTATAGCATGTTGGTTGTTTTTACTGAAAATAGATAGTCAATACCGCATGTACTGTGTAACAGTCACTTTGACTCCGGACACCTGTTGTCTCAATTCCCATTAGCAATGACATTTAATACTATTGAACTGGATTCCATGTTTTTACAGCTATCGCTGAAAATATATTTTTCAAACACAATGTAAGTGGCGTGAAACGATCTAAACCACAAATCAGTAATTGTTGATTGTTCACTTTAAAGTGTGTAAAGTTTTTTTCAATGGTTGTGAATCTTAAAGTGTTTTTCCAACTTTTTATTCTTATTTATTGTCATCTATTAACTTATAAGAGCAACGGTCTTATCGCTAATAAGCGATCCCTTTCAAGCAACCCACACAAATTAGTGCTGTGGTAGGCCAGTCCAAATGACCACGGCATTACTGAGCCCTTTAACACTGCGCATTTTTTGAATATTTTATATTCGTTTTAAAGTGTATGTGTCTTTCTTTTCCTTATGATAAGGGCCGTTAACACACCCGTTAAATAAATGGGTATCATAGGTGGTATGTCTCTTATGACAGATGTATTCCTAATTTATAAAAAAAGCAGAAAAAGAAAGAAAACGGTAGGCAAAGATGATCAACAGTTCGTTATCAAAAGAGAAACCTGAAAACCTACATAAGAACAATGTAAACTCTATATAACGACATTGAAGGGACTACACACTGCATGGGTAGAGTGTTCGTTGATTGAAGAGATCTCTCGATTGACGTTATATGGAGTTCATATTGTGTTTGTAATTAAATATATTAAAGTATTAACGAGTGGTTTCCCGTGACTTTATTTGCAAAGCCCTTAATCGATCAGGACACAAAGTATGACTTCCTTATGTAAAATGTTATATTTTTGACATATAATCTACTAACTTTTCACGAATGCATATATTTCGTTTGTTTTCAATATTCTGGCAATATTAATATTATTGTCTGTTATCCCCTGCCCCAACAATAAAATACCCTGGTCAACCACAACTCAATAAATACTTCATTCGACCTTCGATCCCGCCCTTGGGGAGGCTTTGAATAAGCAATTCGATGTTTGAATGTAAATATTACCTTTGAAATTACAATAAACTAATTATTTAGTTTTTTTTTATTTATAGTGAAATTACGTAAAAAATCTTTACGGATATTTCTTACTTCGTGTCTGTATAGGGATCTGATTTGGTTGACCCAGGGTTTGATTCCCGGTCAACATGTTTCAGTATTAAATAAAATTATGTAAGTCTATAAAATAACACCAAATAATTCTGTATATTCAAATTCAAGTTACAGTTCAAAAAGTCAGTTAAACTTATAGTTGAACCGGAGTGAACTGTTGACCCGTAAAGGCCCGTGTCGGAATACCGATGTAATCCCGGATTATTACAAGAAAACACTTCCTGATCGCCTCTCGCCATATTTATATGAGGATCAATTTCACTAACTCAAACTCAAAATATCTTTATTCAAGTAGGTCTTTATAAAGACACTTTTGAATCGTCAACTTTTACACTACCACTGGTTCGTAAGGCAGTCATCTACCGAGAAGAACCGGCAAGAAACTCTTTTAAAATAAACAATTAATACAAAATTGTGTTACTCACAATTAAAATAACAAAGTGATGTAAAGCTACTCAAGTATTGAACTGTCCCGATGCTGAGCCAATTGCCGACACATTAAACGAATCTTTGTCCTCAAAATATTCATTTACTTTATAGTATGCCTTTTCAACCAAAATACTCTTTACGCGCGTATTAAATTTGTCGGTTTTAACTTAGGATAGAAGTCTCTAGAACAACCTTAAGTATTTGTAACGTATATAAAATTACATTTTTTTTAAACTATGTAATCTGTTATCAATATCTATAATCTATAACAAATAAGTACTTATTCCGAAAAGGGGTTCAATACCTATAGAGGGGGAGAAAAAAAGGCTTTTACGCTTACCTTAAAAAGTATAAGGCATCCTTCTGTCATGTTTTATATACTTGTTTGTACATTTAGTTACAGCACGCGCTCATTAAAATGGCTGCACTGTTTTATCATGTTATATTTTACTTATAGTTAAGAGCATGGTTGGTTAAAAATAAACCAAATTGTCCGGTGTTGATATAAGGATTTAACTGTTTTTATCTTCATTCAATTGGTGCTTAAAGGAAGATTTTTAGGAGTTCCAAAGACAGAGATAATTCGATCTCTTCTTCTTTTTGCTAATTCTTCACTCTTTACAGAGTATTCGTCTTCGGTTAATGGGATGGAACCCCATCGTTGAATCGGCACAGGAGAATTTAGCTTCTGATTTTGCTTATTGAACTAATATTAGTAAAACCTGAGTGTCTTAAACTATGACGTTTAAGAGACAATTTGTAGGAACTTTCGAGTCTGCAGTGATCGTGGTCAGAATCACGTAAAGTTATTCTCGTTTACTCTGGTTAAATAAGTTTTTATTGAAAGACTAATCAGCCATAGAGTTTATGCGAAACAGTATATTGGTTTTATTACGAGTCATACGTCATTTTTTTTATGATAATTTAAAGGTCTTTGCGGGCAATAATCGGTTTCAAAATAAAAGTTTTAAAAATCCATGTTTTTTTCAATTTTTATTACATTTAATACAATCAAACATAATAAGACTAAATAATTTAAAAAAAAATCAATAAAATAAATTTAAATCCATGCACTTTGTGGCTGATAACCCGTTACCTCGCTGAATCACGATGCTCATACGCTGAGCGACATAAGCACCAGCTCTTGGATCACCGGTACTGAATATCTTGCCATTCCTTAACTTTAAGTTCCAAAACTCCAAAGGGGACACATCAAAGTTGGACTTGTGACTTTCGTTTTTAACAATCATGCTCAACATAATAAATCCACAATAATTATACCCTCACACAAATATGTATTCAAATGCCCAATTTGGGTGTAACACAAAAATACGTTCCCATAGTTCATTAACATTCATTAAATCAAAATATAAATAAACTCAAAAAAGGCGATTAGCCCGCCACATGTATCATGTTAGTTGGAAATAACTGTGAAAAAACAGTTTAGAATAACATAATAAAACACGGGTGACGGCCATTTGTTTATTTTAAGGATTTATCTTCTAATATTTTTATTGGTTGTAGGTAGTTAAAAAAAAATTGTTGAGACAACTCCATAATTCGAATAAGGAACTCTGGGCGAAAGTTCAAGAAGCCCTTAAAGGCCGGTAAAATACTTGGCCTCCTGGCGTTGCAGGTACGAAGGTTAGCACATCACTAGAACACACATAAAAAGTGTGAAAGAGAGGGTAGTTTTTACGTGTGTACCATCAAATTTAAAAATACGTTTTTCAATTAGGATTTAATACAACTTTTGAACAACTAGGTTCACATTGGTTGCAGAAGAACCCACAAGAAACTCTTTGGGGTTAACAATTCTGGTCCGATGGATCGCGGCTATCATGGCTGGCTTTGTAAAGACCAAGGTCTCTTTTACGTGGTGAAATAATTTGCCATAAATAGACATTAATAGGAATCTAGATTTTTTTTAAAATTCTTTTTAGAAATTGGTTTATTTCAATGTCCGTATGAGTACACTTAAAAGAAATATAAATTTATAAAGTGCCTAAAGCTTTAGTTCTCGAGTGCGAAAATTGAGATTTTTTTATATATTCTCTGATAAATTAATAGTCATGCTGGAATTGTCTGTAACACGTAAATAAATCCAATCAAATATATATGTATGTAAAAGAAACTATTATCAACTATTTAAATACAATCCAAAAACAATCTATATAAAAACAATTTTTATCAAAAAAATACAAATTAACGTACAGAATCGCATAATAACTGTCAAAAATTACATTAAAAAAAAAACATTACACAACCTATTTAAAATCACCATTTTACATTTCTAAGAATTTACTTAAGAAAAGTGCGCAGTTACAAAGAAAGTTGTCTTCATCCCGCGGCGACAGGGACGCACATACCGGGACCACACACGTTAGAAAGGGACGACATGTACACCGATAACGCGTCAATACATTCCTTCAGAACACCATATTTGAAATTCAACCTTATCACATTCGAATAGAGTTGCTATTCGCTAAGTACTCTTAATGGAAAACCAATATCACATCAATATGTTGAAAGATATGACCTTACAAGCGATTTTCGACTTTAGCACTCAGAATTACAGTAAATATTAGTTAATCACCAGTTTTTAAGAAGGCGTTTTCAATATCTTGGAAGATAGTGAGGGCGTTCGATCGAATACCGATAATTCGAAAAGCGATACGTATATCGCCTGTAACGAACCGTTGGGCGTGTTCGGACCACGCCCATCGATTTTTTCCATAAAACCCGTATTGGCTGATTTTTTACTTATTTAACATGTTTTTTGTTTCAGGTTCGTTTTTGCTGGTAAATGGCTTTTATATAGTAAGTTTAATCACAGTTTTGAACTGTTTCTTGTAGGTTTTCAATTTTCATTTTCAATATTAACTCTAATGGATTTATGGATCTTGCATCTATGCCGCTACAGCCTTTAATATGCGTTGACAACATACAGTAATACCAGAACGGAATTCGATACGTGATCCATTTCCCATACAGAATTCTTTTTTCAAACCTTCGCTTAATAACGTCACTCAAGAGCCAAATCGAGTATAACCCTCATCTGACATTTATTCAAATCAAACCCGCTACCGTTAATTCGTATTGAATTACAACGCTCACTAAAACAATTGAATGCAAAACAATATTCAAATAATCGAATTCTAGTTGGATTTAAATTTCGAACCGGATGAAGGCCATTGTTTATGGTTTTTTTGCACATCGCAAATGTTGGACCAACCTCCATCGTTCGAGAATCAGACTTACAGTAGCATTTAATCTATGGTTATACAAAAAGAGTGTATCAAAAAACATCGATTTTTTATAACAAGATTAGTTGCAGTCCATTTTATGAAAGAAAAAAGGTATACAAAATCTATTTAAATTTGTTCGATTCGAGTGGCATGATTGATTCAACCGATACATCACTAGAGGAGTTTTTCTATGAAAAATTGCTATAATCGACTTAAAAACTCATTAGGGCCAAGACAAAGGCACCGCTCGTTCCATGATCGAACTGTGATTGCCTTTTTTATGTGTCCTTGTGAACGAGTGAATGAAACTTTGAATGAACGAATTAGAATGATGGACACGATTTGGAAGGATAATTGTAAAAGTTGTTCTTGTTTTCTACAACATGATTCAATAACCTGATGAACCTTTAATCGTTCGACAGTCACTTACTTATTACTTATAGTACTTAATATATTAAATAAAACAAATAATATTTAAAACTAGTTCTCCGTGACGTTTAGCTGCACACCTATCACTTACTGTCAAATCGTTCAATGCATTTTGACAGTTCGCGCCATTAAAAAAAACAAAACATTGCGCGGTCCCGCGCGCTTTTGTCCCGTAAGTTGACAGCAGGAAGCGTCTATAGACTGCAACCATAGACAGTATTAACAATTAAAAAAGCTCTAATTTGAATACGCAAGGTGTGTATGGGGAAACGTGAAAAAAAATTATCACAATGGCTCTAATTCAAATCGACAAAAAGTTTGTCACCATTCAAAGACTCATAATTAGGGATGCTTTGATTTGACCAAATTTATTAATTCATTTTATAAATACAGAGTATTAATAATTGAACCCTTATTGTATGTTTTTTTAGTTTATTGTTTGTAGCATTTCATTCGTAACAATGATTAAGTTTTAGCTTTATTTATTCGATAATTGTTCACTGAGATTGAAATATCGCTTGAATAAAAGCTCATTTGACTAACCCTGATCAAAGTTGTATTTTACTAAAGAATCGTCATTATTAAAGCAAACTTGTCGTACGGAACCAATGATCAAAGTTCAATACACGTCTAACCGATAATTTGAATATGTATCAGATCACGCTATATTTGAATAAGTATTACATTAATATTCTTTTGTGATAATTTCAAACTCCAACTCCCACGCAGCCATTGTCTCGAGACTTATTGGCTCATTACGCGACGCTTCAGTTTTAATTTTTGAATTTAGAATCGCGATCGATTCGAATTTTGAACGCGAGTGACGTCACTATTCTCATTTTAAAATCGTATAGTTTCGATCAAACGATGTGTTCCGAAAAAAAAATGGTAAAAGGACGTGCACCGACCAAATGACCTCTGATAAACATTTCGGTCTCGTGTTTGGATCGCGTCCAAATATAATCGTTCGTTTCGTTTCGATCGCCATAGATTCTAAAATCAAATATCTAAACTGACATTTAGTGGTAACTAAAACGTCTGTCAATCTCAAGAACCACCTGTCATTTATACTTTAAACGATTCCAAAATAGAATTATCGCCAGTAACTTTAATACAATTATTAGTTATATATCTCCATATTCAAACTATCTTAAAGCTAGTATATTATTTACTATGTAGCAGTTATGTCATTTGAATAATCCCGTCAATATTAAACCTCCTTTGAAAAGCAGTTGCATCCGTTAATATCGGTTATCGTTCGAATTTCAAACCCAGCTTCCGTATTACGTTATCTGTGAACAATGGCCGCCCACGTGCGCTTGCACCTAAAAATTACGTATGTTAATAATCCTTCCGGAGCAAGACGCGACATCGATCGATTATAATAGTCGATTGCTTGTCATCGAATACATGTTTTGTATTGTAATGAGGGCTTCAAGTTATAAATATTTAGGCCGATAGAAATATTTAAATAACTAAATATTTGTGTACCTACTAAATGACGATACTAGACCCTCTATAATAATATTTTTAATGAAATGTCACATACAACCGATTCCCAAAGGTAATATCATTCAAAATAACAAATTGTATTAACTTTTACGCAACCCCAAGATGAAAAAAAATAAAGTCAAAAATGAACGAATCCACACCGCGTTACCGGTAATCGTGTTTTATGAGTTTCCCGCCAAAATAGACACAATATGGCGGCGGTTGACACGTATCCCCGTGAAAGTTAAATTTGCTTGTTATTGGCATTCGCGCGTACATTAATTTTTTATTCGCGTTTCAAAGATTTATAAATACACTTTACGATTCTCTAAAATAGCACGTCGTTAATGACCTCAAGCAGCAACTGCAATTAACATCTCAATGATACAAATAATTACAATATCATTATCTAGACAATTCAACTATGACCTAAAAATAATTATCGTTAATTTCCGTTCAATATAATAGAAGCGTTGTCACAAAAATTTATCAATGGCAACATTGCGATATTCAGTTTGAAATTAGAATCAGTATCCGCTTCCTTTCGATATTTGAACTGCGCATTCGAATTAAGAACATTACAAACTGATGAGCATTTGTAATGTTAAAATCCCAATATAAATTCGCGGTTAAACGATATTGTTCTAGAACACCTGAACCATAGTTATTTTTTTTTCGCAGCAAGGGAAGAGGCAATAACCATTAAAAGCTTGCGGAGGGCCGTTCAAAAAGTTTCCTTTTCAATAACGCGTCTAATATTCAAATTAGAAGCAACTAAGGCGAGGAATTCTCAGCGATATATCATCGGAGCTAATCAGATTTTTCCTTGCGTATTTCGTAAATGCTCCATAGATTAAATAGGGTATCGGTATAATTTACTAGTTCCATCTCTCCCCATTTCAGCGACAATTGGAATACCGATATTTTGAAAATGGAACGTTTCCAATATGGAATGTAAACATTTGCGGAATGCAATATTCTAAATTTGAATCGAACGCAACTGTCAGGATGGCTCATTCAAAATTCACGAAGACAATATAAGATACCGCGGGTGTTATCCGTAACTTGGCGAACTCTCAATACACGAGAGCGCCATAAAAAATAATTCAAATTGCTCTTACAGTGACTCGCTATCGCTTTAAACATTTGCATACTAAAATAATGCAAAAATCTATGCGCGGAACGCAGAGTGCGCGTTCCCATAGCACATTTTCATAAATTGAATTATTCAAAATTAATTAATATTTCAGATAAATCATACATAATTGTTATTTCTTAATGTTTTATATAGTTTCAACTTTATGTTAGTCTTAACTAATTTACCATACAACCAAAGATTATTAATTACCGAGGTGTTTTTGTGTAATAGTTGTCAACGGGAAACCGTGACTGTGTCATTACGCGAATGGAACAACGCGCCAGCATTAGACTCGGGGCAAAGAAATTTTATGTGTTATTTTTTTCTTGTTTTGAAATATGCGCGCCGTTCGGTTATTTATTGCCTCCATAGAGGTTATATTTCGGGAAGTAATGAGGTTTCTAAGGAAAGGGCAATTTAAATGCGCGTAGATTGAGTCGTTAGGGTACTATCGGCTAAATTCGTGTTCAATCGCGCGAAGGAAACTCTTTTTGAACGTATAATTTTAATATTGAGGGTTATTGAAAAAAGCCCTTTTTCATATTTGCATATAGAACAATTTAGTGCAAAAGCTGTTACGGAACGAACTTTAACACTAATATTTCACTGTGTTAAAACTCTACGATATATATTTGTTACGAAAGCTAAATTCGACCGAGGAATGCCCATGAGCAATTTTGACATGCATCAGATAATATGATATTAAAAACAATTAAAACTTACCAAGTGTACCGTGAAGTTCAACGGTATAGTGGGTTCAGTGTAGTTTTTGGCTCTTTCTGTTATTTTGGTTCCGTATATTAAAACTGTTTGACTACTAAAGTTTAACACTACTCGAGTAGTGTCTATATAATGATCTAGATAATGTGTTACTATAAGATTATAAAACAAAATTTCAAAATCAAACCTGGGATGATACCCGGAAGATAACTAAAGCTTGAGTGTTACTGTGAGTCAAAACGCCTATAAAGTATCACGAAATGACGACCAAGAATTAATCTAAATTAAGTAAAATGAGTATTGCGTTAAATAATTCCGCTTTTAATGAAATAACAAGTAGAAATGACACTTCAGTTATCACTACACAGTGTCAAAAGTCTAATTTGAGTGAAAGATCTCCTGCGTTACCCCGATTATAATTCGAACGCGTTAATTTGAATTACCGTAATTCTAAATTCAAAAATTTATAATTCGAACAATAACCGACGCGCTTAAGCGTATTCAATGGCTGAAACAATTTTTCTCATAAAAAGTACGAGTGGCTTAATCATTTGAGACCGTAACACAATAGTTATAGGGTATACATTCCATCGGTGTGACGACAGATCGTAAAACAGATAAATAATAATTAATTAAAAATGTATATCCAGCAAAGCGTTTCCAAACTTCGCAATCAACGAAATATGTGATTGGGATTTTTGAATTTTATCACACTCGGAATTTATTTCTTGACGCACTATGACGTACCTACTAATTATATTTTCTTATACTTCAGTTATCATTATTATTATTTCATACTATTTTTAGAAACTAATTAAATTCAACCTTAACGTTACAGCCAATCATATTATTGTAACGATTAAAATAAATCAAGAATTCTATATTCAAAAATATTATTACTATTCGAAATTTAAATAGACATTCTTAATTCGTATTTGAGATCAAACATAAAAGCCATAGATAATAATAAAGGGAATCGTCCCGACCTAAAATCAATGTGGCATATCAAACCAAAGATTCAAAATGTTCTCACAGAATCAAATCGTACTTAATATGCAAATAATTACCCCTGCATAGGTCAATAAATTAAAAAAAGGGGGTATTAAACCAGTTCAACTATTGAGAGGTAAATAAATCAAGTTTTGTTCTTTGATATACGGATATGCTAATATCAATAATTATAAAATCCGATAAATATTCGATATTAACCGGTTCCGATGTTTAATATGCAAGTTATATATGGGACAGTTCTCACGGGAGCTTCGAACTCATCAATATTCATTCCTGAAAAATAATATCTTAAAAACTTAACAATTAATAAACGGAAAATCGTGCGTTTTGCCGGAAAATACTTGTTAAGTAATTACTTTTATAACAACTAAACCTTAATATTATTATCTAGAGATATAAAACATACGATTTGGTTCCTCTAGGAACTGCAAGGATTTTCCGATTATGAACAATAGAAAAATACCAAATTAATACCCATAAATATCCTCCATACACGTTCCATTTTTCAAACCAACAAGTACAGATTAGCATTAAACCCATTTCCGAATCCGTCAATGGATCCCGAGACATTGACATTTGGTTAAAGGGTTCGAATTAACCCTAATCTTATCTCATTTTTCTCAGCCGACAATGGCGCGTCATACATTAAAACCTGTTTAACGATTGATAGGTCGAGGGTTGCCATCGATTTGCATATGATCTATGCAAATGACGGAAGTGTATGGGAATCTGTATTAATTGTTAAGATAAGGATATCGCTATCTGTGTGGCAGTTACTCGCGCGCTTTTGCCCTGGTGACGCGCGCGATGCGCTCCAATATTTAAATTTAGAATTTTGAAGTTTTTTTTTTAAATTCATTCGAATATTGAATTTTCTGTGACGCTTCGGGACTTTTTGTGGTTTTGTTTTTATTAGAATCAAATATGGCTTAGTTTGAGACTGATGTTATTTGTGACGGACAATAATCATGAAAATTAAAAACTATTATATGGAGGTAAGCGTTTCCGGTAAACATTTTTAACTTTTAAACAATCCTCTTTAACTTCTTTAATAAGACTAATTTTAGAATATTCTTACTAAATTTTAAATGTCTTAAGATTTTTTATTTTATGGTTTTGTAAACTTAAATTTTACAATTACATTTTGTCTTCTCTGTCTTGATTGCAATTCTTAAGCTACTCTAGCCGAACGAAATGTTACATAAATATGAAAATAAGCCCAATAAGTGCCCATATTGGGCACTTATATATGTTGGATAGCTAATTTTTTTTTGTCAACGCTACACGCATTAAAATTGATCAACACATAACGACGTTATCCACATAATGCGGACCCTACTCAGCGGTCAATTCGACAGCGGTTGCCAACCTTTTCCAAAATTTCCACCCGACCCCTAATTTTCATCCCACTTTTTACGTCAATGTTTTTCTATAGCGTATGGGGATATCAAAACATCTCGGGGGCGGAGGCCAAGTTTTTGGGGAAAGGATTAGGTGGACGTTTCCAAATCGTGATATAGGCCCTTCGACATGACTCGTCTTTATCGCGCTAATGTATGGGAAAGTAATTACTTGACCGACATCCAGTTTTATTTCTACAGTAATATTTTTAATTATTTATATACGGTATGGGTTTTACTTAAATATACAACTTAATTCAATATGCCAATATCTACATTTCTCAAGTCGTTCTATCCTTATACCAGTCTGCAATATTTAGGATATACTCTAAATACGTGTATGCACAAAATGACAGATGTCAGATTACAACACAAATATCGACGTCAAAAATCGAACGAAGAGTGCAATGAACGAACGCATAATGTCAATTTGGTTTTTGACATGATTTCGCTCCATAAAATCGAAACAGGATTCAGATCGCAAGCCCTGAAATGTCTAAAAGGTTAATGTTATCATATAATATTCAGCGGAACGTTTTTAATATTTGTGTTTAGATACAATTAGAATGAACGTAAAACAAATCTACCCCGCTTGAGCTCACGATTTTTACACCCATATTAATTCCTTGATATTGACGTACGAGAGGGGGGGGCGGGGGCGGTGGGTTGAGGGGGTGAGGCGAGATAACACGGGAGACATAAAGCGTAGGAGATCGCTAATTCATCATAAGTTAAAGGGGTTTTTATGTACGCTCGGACGGTACTTTGTACGAGGCACAAAAAAGGTTGGCGATGTCTGAAGCGATACCATTCAAAAAATTCTCAAAGGCAACGTAGATGAGATATTAATTAGCTTTTAGGTAATTTTTATCTAACCTAATGTAAGAGCTTCATATTTCCTTTGAATATATTGTGAGTACGCGTTGCGAATGCCGCATTTGAGGCGGATGAAAACGATACCACTCAATAACATACAATATATTGAGTAGACGTCGAATGCAATGACGTTCAACTGAATTCCCCATTGAAATTTCAATGGCTCAAAAACGTCTCTGGAAATTTGTGAAAACTCTGAAAAAGAACACGAACAATCGCGCTGCAATTGATTAACAGACGTTCATTAAACATTTTCTTTTTCTACGCGTTTAAATCCATTTAAACGGGGCTCCACGTTTTAAACATGGTGTGAGTTGTGATTAGAAATTGATAATAGACTTTTTAAAAAGCTCGTTATCTTTTCGACTTTTCATTGTTTACTTATTCGATTGGTGCTTTTGGATTTTTCATTATCCGCTTGCATATTCAAAAATTCATCAAAATAAAATCAATCATAGTTTATTATTAGTATTAACTTGAATAAAGCTCTTAGAACCAATAATAACTAACATCCCATTTATAAATATTGAAGATTTTTTAAAGTTGTCGTATCTGCTGTTTAAAGTAACTAAACAAGATTATAATTTATATAAATTAAACTGTATATTGTCTTTTGAACTCGATATTAAAGTTTAATATCGAATTGTCACTTAGTATAACTAGATCAATATACAATAATGCAATTATAAGTATTTTGTTAAGAGAAAAGGCCGAGGGGCGAGTTAAGGGATCGATCGGATTAAAAGTGAAGTTTCGGATTTGAAAGTGAATTAATTGAGGATGGATTTTGATAAATACTCCGACGGTTAAGTTGCTTAACTGGTTAGTGAAAATTGTGTGTATTTGGCCAAAAATTTAAAATACTCTTCTCAACACTCACACAACACATAACATAGATTATATATAAATGATAAAACAATTCCAATCCGGTTAAAACATAGAATAAAAAAGTATTTATAACAATAAAAACAATTAAGTATTTGCAGTGAGGAGTGAACATTTCAATTGTGTATTAGTGTGTGTTATACGCATTGGGAGTGTATATTTTACTAACTTTTTTTTCCGAGGTGGAAATGCATTTCCGCATTCCCTGGTCCCGGAGGGTAAGGGATATGTGGGACTTAACCCACGCTGGTGTCTCTGCTTTTCAGAGACGAGGTGGGCCCACTAAAACCACCTCGTGTAAACCTACAAGACCGCGATGAAAGGGCTCTGGGGTCGCTTTCGCACTCAACCAGGCTTACTAACTAATCATATGGAATTTGATAGATAGGTTATGTAAATAAAATTCGTCTGACCTGAAGCTCTTCTCTCTCTCTCTGAGTACTTTAAAAAGTGTGACATTTTTTTAAAATGTCAATACCTATTTAAAACACTTATCTCCCGGTTTTTTTAACAAATATATAATACTGAGAGCACGGGATGCGAATCGAACCCGGCGCCTTCAGTTCAAAGCAGCAGATTATTCTGAATTATGTCCGTCTCAATACGGTCTTTGAAAAGAAAAGACACAAATCTATTCCTGTCTCAAGTATTCGATCCCAATTAAACTCGCACGTAGTGGCAATCGATGACATTTCCTTTGAACTGAACTGATGTGTGAAGTCAACTGATACGGCTAATACATTTCGCTAACGCAGTGTATTTTTGTATTGCCACATAACTTCTTATCGCCTGGTACTTTTACGATTTTTTTTATACAGAATAAATTTTGTTAAAATAATATAATTACAACTGTTCTGTAACTCATAATGTCCTGGTACTTCCAACAGATTATTTGTTAATTTTCAAGAATACTCTGAACAAGAATTAAAAGGCCGGCAACACACACTTTGCGATGTGGCGATTCTGATGTCCGCTCGGCCTATAATTAAGACAAACTGTTTAAAGCTGTTGGGCACGTGCCAAGTAAATATTAAGCTCACAGAGATGTCTAACGAAACCTTCGCATTCTCATCATTGATAACCGAACGCCTAATAATTAAAAGACGACGGAACTTAATTCCGATGCCTATTTGTAGCTCATCGAGTTTCAAAACTTTCAAAGTTCACTTGAGCAATGTTTGCGCCCCGACTTTTACTCCTTTAATTTATAATTAATACAAATTGGATGGCTGGCTTTTTGAAACTTCGATGCAAGTTTTAATAAAGTATTCATTTAACTAGCGTTCGGGAAGAGAAATCTTATATTAAATGGTTGAAATATAGTTTTAAAAATATAAAATGTATTCATTAATTAACTTATAACATATCTTTTGAAAAGAAATACAATGTTCTAGTGTAAAATGCACACACGCACCTAATTCTAAGCCTATACATGCATTTTAAACCAAAATTAACCTCTTTTATGTCGGTTAACAACCTTGTTTTAGTTCAACAAGAGTCAAAAACAAAAATATTTCTGAAGTACCGTAATTTCACCTCTTAATGAAAATTATTCACAAATACCACAACACAATAAAGCTAATTAGAATGCGCTATAAAAAAATTCTTAAAACTAATAAATGCCATCGGCACGACAAACAAATTCGAGAATCGAAACAAAGATGGCGAAGTGCCAAACGGCATGGCTGTCTGCGCGCGCGCAATCAATGGTCCCACTGATCCATTCACTGATGCATCATTTCGTCTTGATCATCGTTAATCTTATATATTTGTATAATTGCTTAAAAGCTATTAAATACCAATCATATAATAACCTATTTAAAAGGAGGCACCATTAAATTTTCACCAATTACATGTAATTACATTTCACCTATGATTTCACGAACAATTTTCTCTAATAGGGAACAAATTTTCATGCTTCATGTCAATTTTCCATTTAATATTTGCGTTAATAACGATTGACGCCATTCAAAATTAGCGATCAAAAGTTCTTGCCGGCATCGATGTCTTTCCCCTAGCTCGGCAAAGACGAATAATTATAACAGATACACCTCTATGAACAACGCTATTAGAGCCTTCTTGAATGTAAGCCTTCTGAATATATAATATTTATAGACATATGCGAATAATATGTAATAAGTGTACAGAAATTTGGTAGACGTCAGAAAATTTAACATTCACTTTATTGAATGTAATAAATATTGCATCTGTATTATTTATGTTTGACGCATTTTGCTCATGCACTTTACACCACTTAGGCAGCATTGTGTCGCGTGTTGAGATAAAAGCCTACCGATAAAGCCTTTTATTGAACTCGACAGTAAAGATTTTCATGTAATACACACTCCTAACAACACTCTTAACTTGTATTTTCCAGGAAAAATTTGATTTATTTTTACTTGAGTAACGTATTTTTCAACATTAGATGTTATTAACTGGTATATGGTGAATGTAGCTTTTCGATCAATTATATACGAATTGTTTACAAGTTAATTTATTCTTAATGTAACAGTTAACAGTTAGTCCGAAGCTAGTTAAGGCCCATGATCACAATAAAAGATCGCATTTAAACAATATTTAAAACGACTCATTTAGATCTTAATCAGTTCGCACGCATTGTTCGTGTCCCGTTCACTTGAGATCGAATGATTTGTGAACGAAGATTTGAATTTGGTTTAGTTTAATTGGTTCACTTAGATGGAAACAAGTAACGCAGTGATTAATTTCTCTTATAAAGGAAAAGCTTACCTCTGAATTAAATTCAAGCTTTTATGTTTAAAAGCTTCATAGACTAATAAATAATATCGTGTATCGAATTTATGTATATAAAATGTTTATTCATATATAAACGATACACAATAGAAATGAAACAGTAAACAGGAACCAAACTTTGAATTTGAGTTAGTTTTAACTATCAGGATAGGTGCCTAACTAACTTTTGCCAATCGGAAGCAAAGCCTACGCGGAAATGGTTACAAGTTTCGAATGACGTAGATTTGGAATGTAGATGCGTTATTCAAATCATATTTAGTTTTTCTATTGTTTTATTTGTGTACTGCTATGTCGTTACTTAATTAAAGATATACATAATTATATTTGTATTAGAACTAAACCTGACTTCGTCTGTGGCCAGTATTTGTATATAAAAATATTATCTGTCTCAATTTTTAAATGTTCTGCGGTGTTTAGTCTATGATATCGAATACAGGTGGTAGTTGGTACAGTTTTATTGACTACCCTCGACCCTGCTAACTCAATATTTGCTTGTTAATGCACAGACGATGTGAGCCAGAACGGATTTATTGTGAAAGTTTGGTTTCTATTTCACTATATTCTGTGTTTCATTTGTAACATACGTGTCTCAGTTTTGATTAACGGTTATGGGGTTTGGATAAAAAGGAGTGTTTATTTACCATAAAAATATTTTTCAGTTTTTAAAATATAATGCGTATCAATCTCTTTTGTTAATATAATAGAGACAAACTCACACTCATATCTTTATTCAAGTAGGTCTCTATAAAGACACTTTTGAATCGTCAATTTTTACACTACCACCGGTTCGGAAGACACTTAGTTATCTACCGAGACGAACAGACAAGAAAAAAACAACAAAAGAAATATTGTGCGCTTAGACAATCTTTATATTGAGCAAATAAAACCAATCCAATATTGTATATTATTACAGAAACCGCGTTGCCGAATCACCGGAAACATGAACTTCCAAATGTGGAACTCGAATCACCAATCGGATTATCCTATATGTATAAAAGACGAAAATTCGCGTTCTTACCCCTTTTCGCCCACCCCCCCACGAGGGGAGCTAATGGCAACACCACTCGGATTCATTAGTAAATTAGAAAGCGGATGAGTCCAAAGTTAGGAAAATTCAATATCTAATAATGATTAGCCCCTCCTAATACCTGTCTATCGACAAAGAGGTCTGTTCAAAATTGTCAATCGAACTTTATCAAACTTGAATTTTGGGATTGAGTTATTTAGTTTTCGATTGGATGTTTGGATACCGGCTCTGTTTGCATTACTCGGGTGGTTTTAGTTAACTAATTCACATCGAGCTTCATACGCTTTTTGTGGACCTTGAGCTTTTTTATCATAGCATAGTTTTTATAGGCGATTATTTTATTTCATTACTTTCAATACACAAAAGAGTTACACATATACAAATTACATTAGAAACATGAAAATTTCAGACAAATGTCGGCGCTTTAATGAATATATGCTGTCAATCAATATACGGAATGGGGAGTGATAAAACTTTAAGCCGGACTACGTAAAATCTTAAAATATCGATATGGCAAAATTTACGTGCCTACATTTTGGCGGGAGATTAAATATCCCGGCAGCGTTGAAATGCGTTTCCTCTAAATTTAAAAATAAAGGTAACACGATGCTGCTAACAAATTAAAACTGACATTGAGATATTAAGCCACCTTAAGTGTGTATTGACTGAGGGATAAACAATTTTTTTAATAATGCCTGTAATTTGATTTGGGAATTTAAAACGAAAATTCACTCAAGATGCTTGTTCGCCTACTACATAGACTGTGTACATTTTTCATTAATCTCAAAGTATGCGCGTTTGAATATAAAGCGACATCTATAATTTGTGGGTACAAGCAATGGTGACGTCATTGATTCTCAATCGCACTAACGTAATCCTCTCGACTATAACATATTTACAATTTCCCGGCTACTAGGACCTTCGGTTCAACCTCTGGTTGTTCATCTTCATTTGGATTCACATATTATATGACAGAACATTTTATAATTCAAATGAAGTCAAGGCGGGAGATTGTTAAAATATATAAGGGTGTATGGATGACTGGTCAGGGGGCGCCAGACAAAGGGATTCATAGGTAAACAACCGAAACGAAAATATAGCGTGGTTACTATTAATTAGTGATAAAAATTAATATACCTAAATTTAAAATGTCCTTGTGGAGTCGTACTGGATTTCTTCGTTATGAAGCCTTTAGGCTCTGTGAGTAAAACCAGATCTTGGATAGAAGGCTTTAGTGATAACCTGTCTACTTATATCCCAAGTCCAAAAAGCACATAATAATTGTTATATAAAGTAAATGAGTAGGAAGTAAATAATTTCACTTTATTTTTTAATAATGATTAAACATCTAGCAAAGATTTCCCCTTAAATAAAATAAAATACATTGTAATAAACTAAAAATAATGATAATTTAATTTGTGAACTCGTATAATTAACTTGTTAAAAATATATTTTGTTCAGAGGAATTATATGTAAGGAAAAAACTACAGATAAGATTTGAATATTCAAACTCACAACACATAAAATAAAATTAGAATAAGACATACAATTCTAGTAATTGAAATTAAAAACAGAAATAATAAGATTAATTAATTGTAGTGAAATTGAATATTCATATGTGTAATATATTTTTTAAATTTCTTAAATTCATCAATCCAGAGAATATCGTATATATATATATTATAATATATAAAATTCTAATGTCATAAAAGTCATTCCCGTACACCTCCGAAACGGGTTGACTGAGTCTCGTGAAATTTTTTGGTCATATAGAGGACTGAACTTCCTCTAAACTTGACCTAAAATCTAGTTATATTTTAATGTTTTATTGATTTGTGCGCGTATGTAGCAAAATACTACTAAACAAATGCAAAAATGTCTCATATATGAAATGTCACATCAAAGACAAATCGGCGAAATTGTGACATCAAAAGAGCCAACATCTTCCGATTAGCATCGCAAAGAAAAACTTAATTAACGAAGTCTCACGTATTGACAGAGCCGGGGGGGACGGCGAACCCTTATCATATTTATTTTATTTCAATTCCATACGAATTTAATCCTTTTCCATTAATTAGTGACCGCTCCGCATAATGCGGGTGGCGCTGACCCTTCGCTAATTTTTCTTCACGGTAAAGGGTTACGAAATAAAAGTATTTTCGGATGGGATTTTTAAATCTCGTGACGATTGAAAAGTTTATAATTCTGACGTTTCACAATACAATTGTAATAACACAAGGAACTCCATTTTGTTAACAACTCTAGTATAAGAAAAGAATCAAAAAAAAATTTAATAACACACACATTCAATGGTAATAAAATATATTTAACAACAGCTTTATAAAGATATAATAATTTATGAATAATCTTCTAATAATTTATACATTGCTACGCGCCGTAGCATATGAAGCCTCATTGGAAATCTAAGGCAATGCTGCTTATTTTCATCTGAATTTAAGATATTACTTTAAACTCAATATAAATATAATAAAAATTAAATTCATATCGTCACGGTAATATGATAAAATACAAATTATTAGCCAAGTATACGATTATAATTAAATATAATAATATAAATATCGTTATTTTTGGAAAGGCAGATGAATATTCATGATTATGTGTTCAAATTCATTGAAATTTTATGTGTATGAACCGCTATAATAAGTCGTAGGGATGTCCAAAGAATAATTAAAGTTACACATAAACATTCTAATAACATTAAATCATATATTCAGAATAGGAAATACACTCAGTATTTGAGAAATGAGTGCAAAAGAAGCCGGAGTTTTAATAAGAGATACTGATCCATTCGCTAGTACATTGTGTAATGGCTGCAGCTCTTTACAACTCTACTATAGTACACTTGGTGATTTAAAGGAGCAGCGGAGAATTACCAGCTCTTCTCGTCTGCTCTACGCTCTTGATTTGGGAACTACAATCCGCATAAGTGTATTCATATCTACAATATATGTGAACTGGAAATAAACTCGGTAGTCCAAGCCTAACTAGTAGTAACTTTGTTTACTCTAATTATTATTGAGGCAGCCCTATCCGTGAGATCAGTAGCCAGACTGATCTATTGCTCAAACAGTTTTATAACGATGGTTTCAATAGATAACTTGCTTTGTTAATTTTTCGGAACTAGGACTTAATTACCACTTAAGTCGGTAGTGTAATGGTCAATTTTGAATGTCCATTAACTGACTTTCAAATCATAATTTTTGATTAAAACTGTTTTTGTTATACGTTCCACTTGCATGAATTTCATTGTTTCATTTTTATTACTGAATTTACTTATTACGATAGTTAACCCTGATACATCTACTGCTTAAGTGATAAAAATCATATCGTTATTAAGCTACCGAGCTTTTGCGGCTAGCTAAAATTATTTTCAATTCTTAATCAACTTAAAATACACAATTTATGGATTGTTTGGCCAAGTATTTTCTCAATAAATGATCGACAGTGAAAAGACAAATTAATTTATGAATTCCATTAAAGTATTGTCTCTGGGTGTATTGTGTTTAAATCAATTTGTTTTGAAACGGTGAATTAATTGTATTTCAAATAATTAAAAGTTGCGTCAATATTCGTATTATTACAGTGTTAAGGTAACTTTAATATTTCACATAAGTTTTTTCACTTAGTTTCTTGATGGTTCTACTCAGCTCAGGGCGTTGCCCATGTCAAGTTAGTTTTTGAACTATGTATGTAATATATAATACATTGAAATATGTCAATCAAATATATATATAGAAAAATAAATGTTTATTATTTCATTGTTGTCAATTTCTCACGTGATAAATGTATGCCAACTGATTTCAAATTGTTTAACTTTTAATGATTCGGAATTTTCATTAAATTCACACAATTAAATGACGCTTGTTGATTCTACCACTAATTTGGGCTTTCTTAATCATTACGAAGTTTCTAACTTTCTAGTTGTAAACATTAAAATTATTTGGAACGAAATTTCACAATTAAAATGCGTACGTACGTAACGAATTATCGTAATGATGCCGGTTTTAAAAATTTAATATGTTTCATTACATGTTCAAATCAAATATTTGTCTGACTTTACAAAATAACATGCGGTGAAGTAAGAACTGACAACAAACTTATCTGTTCATATATTGTATTACGTAATATTAAGGTTAATTGATTGATCTCTTATGTTGCTATCTGAGTCATTGGCATGGACGATCACTGAATTTTTAGGCGATCTTGAACAAAATTGAATATTCAAGGGCCAGTGCTTTACTGTAACAATAGTACCACTATATAATTTACAATTAAGAGCTTAATTATCAAATTGTCATTTGTCATGTATAAAATCGCGTTTAAATGTATTCTCCCACTATTCCTTTGACAAATACTGACTGTCAATTGAATGTATCGTCATTCCGATGTATGTGTATTAAAAAGAATAATATTGGAACTTTTTAATTTCCCCTACTAATAAGCTCCTGATGCTATCTACCTGTTACACCACGCGTGTCGAGTCACGCGTGCGTTTCCAATTTAATTTCACCATTAGCTTTCTTCAATGATTAACTATTAACAGTCGAAGTCTTCTGAGATTGTATCTTCTTTAGAAACATACTCACTCTGAACATGTGATATTAAGACATGAAATTGTCTATTATTTAAACTGTATTTAAAGCCGTTAACACCTTTCATGAAGGGTTAAAATACCAATAAAACAGTTATCATGAAATCAGCTAGGATTGGATCAAAGCGAATAAAACAATTCACTATGGGAATTATGTAGTGGCCAATAATCAGCAGTGCATCCGTTCAATGAGATCGGGAGATAATGAATGTATGAATGAATACGACCGGAAGTGGCACAAAGGATTCTACATCACCGGCCACAAGAATGAAACTATGGGAACTGATTAATTAGATTAAAAACAACACGTGGAATCGATGTATCCTGTGCTAAATAAGATTCACATAGTGTTAGATACGTAGACAACGTTTTTTAAATCTAATTCCATGATTATTTGATGCTGGAAGATCTTATACAGGTCACAACACATGTAATTGAATTAGACTTTGAAAAAAAAGGCCAAATGTTTGATTAATACTTTGCTTGAACGAATCACAAAACAACAATTGTTTCGTTCCTGTTTTTAGTTAGCTGATATGATGAATACCTTTGAGTATTTAAGTGATTATTTACTAATGTTATTTTTCTTTGATTCTAGAGAGCTACATTGGCGGAAAAGGAGGTGACGACACTCAAGGAGCAGTTAGCCACGACGAGCCCGACACCTCTTCAAGCTGCCGTACCAAAGACCAATGGGTCTATAGAACCCGCGAGAGAATCAGAGACTAGAATACCAGACTTCAACTCAGATATAAAAGAGGAGAAACGAAGATCCCCAGATATTGATGAGGATATAGAACAGAAGATAGAAATGGCGGCAACCGCGAGGAGTAACAGCAACTCATCGAGGAGCAGTCCAGTTGTCAACCAGACCATCAATCTCGAGAACGAATTAGCAGTTAAGGAAAAAGAGGTAAGTTTTTTTTTTTTGTAACCAAACTATCCCATACAGTGTAAAAGTACGCCAAGAGAGAACTCATTCACAACACAATTGACCACTTTCCTTGACCCTCGCTCAATATACGTCTCATTAGAAAATTCCCTCATGAGTAGTGGCATGAGGTCACCCGGTTAACTGGGCAGCCGCGGATGCAGTAACCTTGCCTGCGCCCGCGCGTATCGAATCTAAACGTACGATCAATAAATCAATTACATGTGCGGGGGCATCGCTGAATTGGATTTGACAGTTGGCTAGATCTAGTGCAGTGTTTATCGATGATTCATTTCGGATTTGTCGATATTTTTATTATTACCAACAATACATGTAGCCATATTTTAATGCCATTTGATTTAAGCTATTTAACATGACGAGAACAACGTTGAGTTTCAAAATATCGATATTTGTATTACAACCTTAAACGTCTACGCAAACGTATTCATACAATACATTTGTGCATAAGTCGATGTCGATACAAAACTATCGATAAGTGATCGGATCCGATCGCACTAGTGAAGGGAAACAGGATACATTCAATGGAATGATTGATCGACTACGAAGAGTAATCCTTGCACTAAATAAATATCACGCTTTACGAGCTATATCACTCAAACACAGTTGTGCTTAATTAAAACATGCTCCGTGGATGAGGGATCCATAATTCTAATGATTTTTAAAGGAGCGTTTGTTCTGTTATGACTTTCGATCAATTTTAGCTTTTTAAACGAGTAATACTTTGACTTTTGAACTAAAATACACTTTTCAGTCAATTCTTTTTACTATCTACGCTAATGTACCATTTTGGTAATTTAGGTAGGTAGTTTTAGTTATGAAAAGCGAAACGAACTGAAATCCGGTCTAAGATATATGTTTTAACTGTGAATCGAAGCTCATAGATTATGAGCTTCAGGGTTGAGATTCGCCTGCCTTTGGCTCTTCCCACTCATCCAGTCTTTATTAATATTACAAAGCGATCAATCAGTATTATCGATGGCAATAAAGAGGCGGAACTATGATGATGCGGCATTAAAATCAATTTAGCCATTTGGCGATCGCGACGTCTTCCACCCACCACCACCGTTTATGTCGTTGGCGTGAGCTGATAATGCAGTAATTCTTGGCCCAGATTATTTGGTTTTGATACGGTTTTATTGATGTTTATATAGGTTTAGTACACCCTGTATAACCATGCATATTGGCGATAAACTCAATTGAAATTGAAACTCTGAAGATAGCTTATTAATCTCAAGCTTTGAAATTGTATTTTGTAATAAGGCCGAACGAAGCTTATTATTATCAAGTGAATAACATTAAAATATAAGTCTTAAAATCTCCCCCAACATTCCGCTTCAGTCTATGGCAGTGAGCTTTTAAAAAACTCGTATCATGAATGCTGATTTTTAATGATTTAATGATAGCACTCGAAAACCAATATAATAAAAGAGTACTCTATTAACAATTTAATACTAAAAATAACTTCTTTTTAAACAGTGTAATTATACTATCAAAAAAAACATCAATAGAATCAAAAATAATACAAAAAAATAAAGCTCCTTTCAAATAATCGAAATATAACATTTGCGCTTTTGGTTTTTCGGACGTAAAAATATAATTAGTATTACGTATCTAAAATGTTTAACTGCATAAATAACACAAAGGGCGAAAAGGATGAAAAAAAAAACCATCGGATTTCAGTCTAAATGCAATGAAAGAACCTGCATCAGACAGAACACCTTCCGCGTGCATTCAGCAGTCATTACTCCATTGAATCGCCGAAATTCAGCGCAAATAGTGAATCGGTTTTTTATAACCCTCAATAGAGCTTTGGAGGCTTTTAACCCCCAAAGCCTGAAAGCGGATGAATCTTTACAGTTGTCTGTTTGAAGCGTAATATGTTTGTGCTTTGTATTTAATTAATATTTTTTCAAATGGACTTTTTGGTAGGGGTAGGCCAATATTGACTTTTTCGCAGTCTGAATGCATTTCAACTGAAGTGAAATTGTTTTACATTAATTATGGAAGTCCTTTAAATAATTAAGCACCGACATTAGTAATTGTATGAGTTCGATTCTAAATTGTACACGGCAAAAGTGTTTTCCGTTGAGCTTTTTCTTAAAAAATTCATATTCAATTAAATAAGGGTTGACGATCATAAACGATTTAGTTTTTCAGCATTTTTTTTTGATTAAACAACCGATTCACTTTCAATTGTTTATTATCGAATTGAAAGCAATATTATGTTATTAATACTAATTGGCTCTTTTAGTCCATTGATACGTGTCTACTTTGTCGATGAATCACAGATATTAAATTCGACAGACTCAATTGATCCATAAATCACGTTAATCTATCTCTTATGCTATAAACTCATCTTTCATCTTCCACGCATAGGTGGCGCTGCGCTAACTCCAGCAGTAAATTCTTAATGTCACATCGGCGCGGGACATGAAAGAGTTACGCTATTTTTACACACACCAAAAGGAAAACATTCGAAATTAGTTTATGACGACTGTCTGTCGTTCGATTTATTTTGATTTCTGTTATTTTTAGATCGTTCCCTTATTAGTTGGCGTGTGTCGTAAAGTCGCTGCCGCATATGAATCTTAGTATGACTAATGATCATCAAACAAACGCGATACGTTCGCTTATTAAAAAGTCCAATACGATATAGAGACATCAAAAGCCATTACCAGTATCCGTTTGCCTTTGACCTCGGACACGTCAAACAAGACAAATGCGCATCTAATCGCAGTCAATCAAAGAGAAAGCTACGGATCCGAATGTCGACAAGAGATGCAATCAGACGCCCCATCATACGCAACCTATCATCTCTGAAATCGCCACGCACGATAATTTAATAATAAAAAAAAAAACACGAGCCGACGCCACCGGCAAAACCAGCTCTAACACTCAAGACATAAGAGGCAACGCGTCCAGTGATCCTCATAATTACGCACCAAACGGGCGTACATGAAAGCAAATGTCAAACTCACATATTTATTTCCAAGTATTGAATGTTGGGCTCCGGTTTCTCGGAAGATACGATGTAAACATCATCGTGTCGATGATGAAAGCGATCTGATTCTTTGTACTCTAGTGCTGATTAGTCTAATTTTAACGTTGTACAAAAAAGGGGAGTAATTTGGCCCTGTCGTGACGGGCGTAGCGTGCGACGAGTCGATATCGAAACTTGCCTATTGGGATTTTAGCTTAAACTACACCTTATCTACATCTATGAAGAATGTATATGCTGTAGTACAAAACACCATAAACTTATACAATGTCGATTTTTAGAATGACTTGATAGACAGCAGAACACATCAAAGACTCGACATTAATCATAACTCGCATCAATCGTTGGTTGTTTCTGTTTTTATTGTGAATTAGTATTAAAAAGAGACGGCGCAGAACGAGAGTGTGGATTTTCACGCGATAAATTTGTACCACAAAAAGGGATGTTGGCCCGAATGGGGCGCACTAGGCACACCTGTTGCCAGCGATAGCGCGTCAATTGCAGAGTGGATACTATGAAATCTATGTCGTTTATCAACACATTTTAAGTGTTGAGATCGGAATCATTCAACTCGAACACCGGCCGAAAGGCAGCGGCATATCGTACTAATGAGTTTTTATGCAAATCGAGCGAGCTCTTTTAAAATATCTACTGTACACGTTCTAATAAAAGTTATAATTCCAAAGAAGTGATATTTATGTGTACATACGTCTGGCTTCTATCTTTTACGATCCTCAACAGTTACATATTTAATGCTCGATGTTTATCAACATTTCTTTCTTATGCGGGTTTTAGTGATGCGATAAATTATTTATCTTCAAAGACTTGCTTATTTTCAAACTTTTGTTTCTCATTCGGTTCGGTTTCTCGGTTTTACTGACGTCACTGATTAAGTAAGCCTCGCTAGGTGTGGAAACGCGTAACCTTTTATTATGTGGAGAAATATTTTCTGTGCTAAGCGTAATAAGCACTAATATTGTGTGAATTAATTTTATCTCTTGTATTTTGAAGTGTTAAGAACGATTCGTAAATTTAAGATAACGGAGATAACGGTTCGTTGAAGATGTGAGTCGATTAGTTATTTTAATGATATCACGCTTTGCAAACATAATTCAATTGAGTCAGATGGAAGAAATGTGCAGTTAGACCATACAATCTGTTAGAAATTCTGATATAATTTGAATATTCAAATATTTTACATCGATAGAGTCTAATTAAATAGAAACACGGAGGAAATGTCTCAAAACTAACCAACTCGCACCGAAATAAATCAAATACGAATATTAAAATCTTAGCTCAAACGGTTTTCGTTCATAAAACTTTATTAATGTATGTTATAACAATAATAAAACGAACACTTGTCAGTATATTCTGTTATTCACGTTTGGCAACGATTCAATATTTCCCAGCTCAAAAACAAACGCGCTCGAGTGAGTATCGACATTTGTCACATTCGCACATAAATGAAAAAAAAATGCTAATTTAAATACAATCTTCAAGGAATCCGACTTGTTCAGTCTATGCTAGACCACATCGCATGAGTTCCAATAATTATTCTTGTCATTGCAAATAGATATTAGCATCGAGACACGATTCTTGGATGTACAGCTGTTACGCGACTAAAGCAAATGATCTTCAATCAATATATTCATTAAATTTTAATCAAACGCACCACCGCCTCCAGGAACTAGTCATCAGAGGGAATTTATTATAATAGGTAATTAATATTAATCACCCAATTCCGATACGTGTACCAGCTAATTATATAAAATACATAAAACATAGATAAGACTTATCGTGAACGACGTTTAACACAATCTGAAACAAAAAATAGCGGTTAGCAAGCGAAATGTTAAGAAATTTTCAATTAACATTCAATTTAACATCTCACACAGCAATCACTTGGAATATTACACCTCTTATTAGAACGCACTTTGCCTAAAGTTCACCAACTAAAAAGTTGTCTTTGTTGATTCGAATAAGAATCAATTTTCGATAACCTTGTTAGATTCAATTCCGTTCGAGCTGCATCTGAATTTCATCTATGATCGGTTGTGGTAAGGTTTAGTTCAGCTTGCAGATAACTCATACGTGCTGTCACATGTCGCCGCGCGTTAGTTCGGAGCGGGCAACACGTGTAGAGAATATGTCAATTCATTATAAACTTTGTGTAGCGTTGAAGATGATTTGTGACGTATTATCGGTATAAAGCCCTATTTGTTTCTATGTACCCATTAAGGGGGGTATTGTCTGATCGACCGAGTTCCCCGTAATTGTCAAATTTCGTGAGATGCCACATAATGGCGTCTGTATAATTGCTTTCTGGTTGATAATTGAGCTCATCATTAGAATCGTTTCTTGTTAGTGTATCATAAGCGGTATATTTTAAACGAAATGTGTATAGCGTAGCTCTTCTTCGTTGTCCCACCCTAAAACTTTCTCAAATGCAATTACGACATGTCCAAAACAACTCCGGCCATTGTTTTTATTGAAATTAATGCAAAAATCAATCAAATCAAACTTTGTGCCCGCTTTGTTCCTTCCCGGAACATTTTTCTTCTCGCCCCAAACGCCGAGACAATGGAGATGGTTATTAATATTCCAATATAAAAAACATCGGTCCTAAACAATAGGTGCTGTTAATTTACTCATTAGGGATTCATGGGGAGTCTCGGTGAGGGAGGCACAGTTGCGAATTCCCTAATAATGGAATCCTTTGATACATTTTATGGGACCGATCCGAATTTTGTATTTACCCGTAATAACCTTAGATAAAAGGTAATCAAAAGACAGTTATGCGCGACTCTCGTGGAATTCCGTTTAAAATAACTGGAATGAGTTCTGAGCATGAGAATTCTCTTTGTATAGATTGGTAGTGTTTTCCACCGTCGCTGGTAAGATTTCCCGGGGGTTGAAGCCCGTGTAATGCTCAACATGATTGATACTTACTAATATTGACGTGACCAAAAATTATTAGTGTCGAAAGGAGCTTTTCTATTATTAACTCTAACGATACTTATTAATGTAAACGTAGGAGAACTTTCTTTAAAGCACATTAATTGATACATTCAATTATTAACGACTCAGTTGGTACCATTGTCAATACTGGACTGTGGGTCTGTGGTACTTGCATTTATTTCGAGTTTGTCTGCATGTGTGTACTTTAACAGAGATTTTAAACTGTTTATGTTTTTGTTTTCATGTATGTTCTTTGACTTAGTTCTTTGTTCTTATGTAATTTTATACCAATATGATAAATTTGTAACACTAGTACCATAGTATTTAGCATACATTCCGTACTAGACATAATAAAATACCTCGATATCGCTCGCTTAACGACCGAGTGTAAAATTTATTTATTGATATATTAATTAAAATTTAAATTAACTGTAGAAGGTGACCACTAATTTAAAAAAAAACAACATAGCTTCTTACAGATGCATAAATTAAAAATGTATGTGTGTTACATTTGATAATCTATACAATTTGTTATTTGAAATTTCCGGTTCCTCAGCTGCCGAATATTTTATCGATATTACGCACAATACAAAAGAGCCGATAATTTTGTACAATGTCAAAGCTGACCACGTGTCATAGGGTCCGAACTGGTTCCAACCGGTTCTTAATAAAACATAATTCAATCCGATTTGAAACACCCTCAAATTTGAATTAAACTTTGCTATTATAAGACTTATATTATAATGCTGTACGTATTATAATTGTTTGAATTGTCGATTGTGAAGTATTGATTGGATCTATTCACGTATGGTCCAGCTGCTGGCTTACAGAACGTATAGAAGATATCCTTCAGCCATTTCATCCAGGTAATTGAGAATGAGAATGTAACAAGTGGAATAAAATAAAACGAAGCGTCCACTTGCGTTTGAGAATAATTCAATTAAATTGAATATTTGCGGAGCAAAAGCGTCAAAAGAATATGTCTTGTATAAATTATTCCCACTTTTTTTTCATCATCCTTCACTTCATTGTGAAAGATATCGTTAATATTAATTTTTTGACACGGAAACAAACCGAACTTAATATTCCGCCCTTTGTAATTTTAATTCTCTCTCGTTTAAGTCGATATGAAGATAGAACAAAGATAACTATACAGTTTTCTTTTCGTTACATTTATATATGTTCTCAACATTAATAACATCTGACGCATGTCATCAGCTGATAAATTGATTTTTGGCGGAATTGATTTAAACAATCGCGTGTCAACGTCCCGCGTTATCGATACCGGGTCAAATTTTTATATTTACGATTCGATCGTTAAACAGTTATTGTTAAAGTTTCATTTTATATATGTTTGTACTACTTTTATCCAAGTCACTCACTTAGTACGGACGACTTAGTTAGACCGAGTTGATATATAAACAACAATAAATTTTGCAACAACAAAAAAAAGACATTGGAATGGCCATTTTCTATATAAGGAAGGTATTATTTATATATTCCACATACAATCATATCAGCGATCACTCTTGACTAAAAAGCCCAATTGGATGTATCTAAGTGTTTTAAAGCTTAGTTACGATCCAAAGATCATAGACGGTTTGTGAGACCCACAACTGACTCAGCTGGTCCTACCAGCATCCATACTTAATTATGTAAATTGCAAAGTTTGAGAAACAAGTGTAGATGACAACACGTGTACATTATCACACAAACACAGTTACACAATTATGTTTTCGGCTATCATTAACATTAGCGGATAGCGGTTCGCCGAGTTGAACTTGTAGGAAGTCGATTATATCGGGGTGAGCGATTTATTATATTAAAAATAGATTGTTATTAATAAAAGATTTTTGAGAGATTTTTCCTAATTTTCTGTGAACGGTTGAGTTGTATGAAAAATTGGCATGTGTTAGACTTGTGAAGGCTTGCATGGCGATGATGCTCGAGTGGCTTTGGACCAGTGCTTCTTAAACATTTATCATTCACGACCCCATATAAATATAGAGAAAAATAAATTAATATTCGTTGATGACTTATACAATATATACAAAAATCTTATATTAAACATTGCATTAAAAAATTATAAATATAAATATTTACTAACATACACAGTTTAACAAGCCCCGCTTTAGACCTTAAATCGATGTCCTTATTACGGGCTTAATACGTCCTAAATATAGTTTAATTAAGATTTACAAAAGAGCTTTAACAATACAAATATTTAATCTATGGTGACGAAGGGCTATTCTTGTGAGGCATCAATCAATGATCTTCAGCTAATTCCGACTGTCATAAATTCTAGCATTAATTTAACGACTAAGCATTAGATAGGTATCCATTGGGAACTATTCCGATACAAACTCATAATAACACTGAACCTATCCCCACTAATTGTGTATAGGAATATGAACGCTATCTTCATTTGTACAGAGGCAAAAATACCATACACTTTAAATGGATGTACGCTGTTAACTATTGAGATGTGGCTCACACGGTGTAGTTTGATTGAAAATCGATTGTTTCCCAATCGGATAGAGTCGATTTTCATTTGTACTTTTGTAAAGAACATTAGGTAAATTGCTTAATGCTTTAAACGGATGGTGTAATGTTTTGGGGACCATTGTTTTATTCAAATACTATTCATTTGTTTATAGTACTGTTCGCTTAAGATAAGTGGGTATAAGCGATATTTGTAGGGGTTATTTTGGAAGACTAATATGTATTTAAAATACATTATTAACGTGCTTAAACGCGGATTTATATCTATGATTTATATCTATATTGGGGACATAATTGTGATTGTCATATTTAAACTAACTAGACGTGATCTATAAAAATAGTTAGGTACTAACTAGAGAATGTCGTTCTTTTCTTATCCATGCGAAATCCTTAAAAAATCACCTTATCCGTAAGGCTTTATTATAAGCCTTGGACTTTTTCTATGATATTCTTTTTTCCCATATGGATGATAGATATGAACTTGTGCACGTTCTTGACATGGCTGAAGAGTATTCCATCCATTTTATTTTTTTAGCCAAGGATATTTTCCAAAGTAGCCCAAACTCAGCTGTCATTTTAAAGCGTAATCACTGCATTTAGGGCCATTTATTGCCAATATTTTTTATAGTTTTAAAGTCACCGCTTGGAAGTTTATTGAAATACAACTCTTGAGAATACTTTCGTATCATATTGGAAGCTAAAAACAGTATACGTTCTGTGTTAGAACTTATAAAATAAAATTAATGTATTTACTGAGTTAAGTGCTATTTAAAAAGTATGCTTCCTATTAATTCTTTTAAAAAGTGTATTAACTTGAAATTATAGAATAATACCCTCTGTTCGTTCACACGTTCGTATTGATGCAAATGGCTGAGCAAATTACTATAATGTCGCGGCGCCCTTGTGGTGGACCGTGCAAAATTTCACCGTGGATAATAAGTTCGAATCCCCGTGATATATATAGCTGGAGATTGGCTCGTTATTGAAGCCTTTTAACGGAAATAAAATTCAGGTTAATCGTGGTATCATCGCACGTTGTCGCGAACAAAGCAAACTCGATAATTGAGAAGGCCTAATACTTTTCGATTATTTATTTAAGTATTTCGCCACCTGAGCCCTTCCACAAAAAACAAGTATTAATTAATTACAGTATAACGTGCGGCATTCGATTTTCGATCTTATTTACATTGGGATTTGAATGGGATTTGTGTGTAACGCGGTACCATCGGTACCAGCCCCGTTCGGAGCTTTGTGGGAAAAATATAAGATTGCTTTTCTTTTTGAGTTGATTTTGTTTTAATTCGATGTTTTTTTGTTTAACCCTTCTTTGACTTTTTACTTTGCTCCGTGTTGATGTTTGATTACTTTAAAGGAAATTTGTGATAGAAAACCCAACGATTTTCACCAAATAACATAATTGGGGACTCGACAGAGCTCGCCGACTTTCAGGCAATTATGAAACCTCAAAAATCTTGACATTTTGAAAAAAAAAATGGAACGTCAATCATTGCATAAGCTGTATTTGTAACACAAAGCGACCAATCACTGCTCGGCTTGCCGGAGGAGAGTGGGGCAAACCGATACACAATTAAAGAGGAAAACAAGACGACTTGTAAGTACTAATACTAAGACGAATGTTGCGGAAAATCGAAGCCTCTGCCTCCCCCGTCTGTAGGGACGTCTGATTTACGATTTACCCCCGAACGGGGTTCTTTTTTAATTTTAATACACTCGTCTTGTTTGCTTTTTTATTGTACTTTTAAATTTTACCAGCGACGTTTTTTTTATCAAGACACAAATCGCACGAACGGTTCATCGATAGGGTTATTTGTTTATTGCGTGTTTGAATTATATTTTCGTGTGATCGTGCGTGGTGGCAAAATATTATACCTAAATATACAAAATTGACGTTACTCATTGTAACTAACGCGAACGTAAATCCAAGCGATTATTTCTCGATAGTCTTCGCAGACAACCCTGTTAGGTTTCTTTCTCTAATTGATAATTCTTCCGCGATCCCTCATCCGCTACAATAATACAATTAATTCCCTTATGCCAGCTCAACTTATAAATATCTAAGATGTAACCCTCCTAAGGGTACCCTGTACATGACGTCTGCATGGCACACTTATTTAACAAAATGAAGTATTTAAAACTAATATATTAATAGCACAGCTAACACATTTTTTTTTTATAAATTATTTATAACATAGACTCAATATCCATACTAACACTTTCACGCTTAAACTACTAAATTGATTTCTATGAAATTTGGTATGGAGATTTAACTTTAGGGAAGGAAAATTGGCTTTTAATCGCGAAGAGCTTCAAGAAACAGTTGAAGTGAATTTAACCAGAATTCTGTCATTTATAAACCGATTCTCCAAATACCTTCTGTATTTAAATCATGCGGACGAAATCGCTAAAGCTACTAAATATATATTTAATACCTAGGTTTGTCCATCCTGCCGGTAATAAATGCTATTGGTTAGTAATGTTTTACTTTTAAATAACCCCAAGTTACCTAGTCAAATACTGTGTGGCCATACTGTCACTTGGCCCATAATACGCCTATAGAGTTTACAATTGAATCTCCGTTTTTTCTATTTCCGAGATGCTGCGAAATCGAGTCAGTAATCAAACATATGATTGCGGCAAAAGTTAATCTTGTGTGTAGTGTACACGGGACTTAATTGTGTCATGTTCAGAGTTGATACAGGAGACATTAGTAATTGCTTTCACAATTCGAGACATCTTTTGTTCTACCACGAGAAGGATCAAAATGTATAAAGTATCAATATTATTTAATATGACTTTTACATAGTTATAGAACTTGCAAGATTTTCTCTTATATTTTCAGCGTAAGTTACCATGAACAACATGCGCCTTGGCCCGTTTGTCTTCTTTCGATTCTCCTGTGTACAATTTATCTCGACTTATTCTCTTGTTGGTATTGTATATATAACATTCTCGTGTCACAATATTCGTTGCAGTACTCCTCCGAAACGGCTTAGCCGATTCTCATGAAGTTTGGTGTGCATATTGAGTAGGAAATACATACATCCCTAATTTTATACCCTTTTATCACCCACCCCTATTTTCTAGTAATTATATGGCAAAACGTTTGCCGGGTCAGCTGGTATATAGATATATTTTGCAATAATCAAAATAGTTTCCGTCATATAGTATATAATAGCTGATATAAAACTTGTTTTGTTTTGAACTGTTTTGCATTTGTTTTCATGTTTTTCTTTGGTTTTCCTTCTTAAGTTTTACGTTCTAATGTAATTGGTGTGTCTATTATGTTCCATAGTATGAAGCATACATTCTGTGTTATAACTTATAAAATAACATTGAGTTAAATGGTATTTATAGGCGACAATACGTTTAAAATAAATTTTCATTGTATTAGTGAGTACAACATGGAATTAATTTAATTTTTGCAAGAGATACTGTCTTAAGCAGACATTTGTTCTGAGCGGGTAAATCAGGCTTTCGATAATTCCCCAGCCTACCCCACCCTCCCCTTCCAGATGGTTTGATCTCAATTCTTGTTTAAGTCGTAAATTACAAAATATTTAAATGTTGCCAGTATCGAAGATGCTTATTGTTTTATTTTTGTTTCAGGTAAGCGTACAATTTCAATTTGGTAAGATTAATATTTCAAAGGGAATATCTGTTATTAAAATGAAATATAAATTTACAAAAAAATCGATTTTAGACTATGTTCTGATCACTGTTTCTCTTTACTAAAATTAATCGGCCATTGATTAAAATTAATGTCGTTTGTTTGGTTCTGATGATAATAAAACAATTGATAAAGCACTTAGCACGCTATCGACATTACGTACTTATAAATGAATTCGATTTGTCAATATACGATTGTTTCCAACAGCCATTAATACAGATAATCTCAACGTCAAGTGACTTTGAATTGCGTGACTATTAAAAGGTTCCATTTTTAAACGTGACAGACCATATCGACTGTCACTCCGCTCACAGATAAAAAATATTGAACAAATACCGTAAGTTAATCCCTTAATGACGTTGCGACGTTTACAATAAACAATTTTATTTTAAATTTCGAATCCATCTGAAGCTCCAAGATATGTCAACATTTTTATTTTACAACCTCAAACAATTCAAGGGTCATTAAAAAAAAAGTGAACATTAAGCAACCTCTTTGGCAATTCCAGTTCGGAAAAACGGAGCATCCCGCCAAGTCGAGTATCGGAACGCTCTCGAAAAGTCATTCCCAGTTTCCGAACCATAAACTGTCAATAAAAGAAAACGTAAAACAGCTTCCATCTGCATATTCCCGCCATTAAAACATGAAAACAAAAAAAGAAAATAGTATTTAGCGACGAATTAATAACCCGTTCAGAGCTCGAGTGTTTTTACTTGGAATGTTTTATTTTACGGCGTGACGTATCGATTTCGCATTATTACTTTGCCGCTGTCATTAATAATTTTAATTAATTAATGTAGGGGTGTGTTTATAGTCTATTGTCAGTGCCGGGAGATGATTTATGCCCCTCGCGTCTTATCAGGCGTCATTGATTCTTGATGACGCGCGTATGTAGCACAGACCATGAAAACGTATGACTTGAACTAAATTCAATGAAATCTTTTTGTAGATAACAAACCTAATCACCGTTATATACAGACGTCGTTAACTTTTTAATAAATCATATCAATCTCATACCCACATCAAATTTCAAGCTTCACAACTATTTTTGCCGTAACTTATTTATACAGCCACCCATATTCCTATGATTAATTACACGAATTTATTAGTTGAATTTCGGCTCCAATTCTATGTGGGGTAAGGGGCTTGCCACTGTATGCTAATCATTAATATGTATTACTTTTAACCGACTTTGAAATACGTATGTACATTTGTTTCTATATAAATAATACAAAAAATTGGCTAAAAAAACCTCCCGTAAACTTATACTCAGCTTTCAATCCGGTCAATGGTAATGTTCGTTTAATTAAATCGCATATTTGACACCGAAGCAACGTAAATGAGCTTTCCAAATATGAACCGTGCGATGTTAATCTAAAGAATATTGCAAGCACGACTGCTGATTGCGATCAGCAATTGCTGGCACTGCCGAAAAGCGTGAATTTGAGTAAAACAGATAATTCCGTGTCAAAATACCGGCTCGGTCACGCCACTAGTTAACCGCATTATGTTTTTAGTCAATAATTAAGGTTTAGCGAGCTTGAATGCAGTTAATATCGTGTTGGTGGCATAGTTCTATGTATTAGCGTTAACTTTAAGGCCTTTTTAATTTATTGTGTTGGGAGCTTGCAGACAAACCTTATGATATACTCAGGAAATTTGTTAAGTAAACAACAACACATACCAGAATAGCCTTGTGATGACATCTGAGATCTGCATACTCATTACGACTCGATCCTGATTTATCCTCTGCACCTAAGTATTTAAGTACTGGGGCATTCAGGCCGGTCTATCAGAGTCAGTCAAAGATCTTCTATTGTATGTAAAGCTCATTCTTACAGCAGACTGCGGAAGAAATTAGGTTTTAAATACTAAATAGATATTTAAATCACACGCAAAAGCTCATACAATTAGCCAAGTAGTTATATATAAATTTACTGAGTGACACATAGTAATAAAACAAACTTTCGCAGTCGGTTAAGAAAACAATCATTACATACAAGAGATGATCACCCTCAATTTCTACCCCTTCCGATCACCCTTAGGGTCTCGATCAGTCGATGTCCACCCTTATTATATACTTATTTCATTATTATGAACAGTACACGCATACAAATGTATCAAACATTCAGTGTGTATTAAGATGTTGATGCTAAGCTTATTCCGCAAGTATCTTAACTTAATTTTGATATTACTGGCCAATCAGAAATATGTAATTTCACCAACATTTTTATTTCACTTTTTTAATCAACTAAAAATAAACATTATGTATAAGTAATTTCAATATACAGATAACTTTCCCGATTTAGACATTTTTTCGTACCCCTCTGCTGCGTTCAGGTGTATTATATAGTATTAACAATATATCTTATATTTTACTTCTCCTTTTGTGTTTGTAATGAGGTATGTTACTTTTAATTTATATATATATTTTTTTTTTTTGTTTTTGCTCTTCTTCCTATGGCTTTTGTTGTTTCTGTGACTGTATATAATATATATTATCTGTGAAACATGTTTTAGGATGCCTCTGTATTTTTGTCGTATATCTTTTTCTGTTATTGTATTTTTGTGATGTATTATTTCCGTTAAATAAATAAATATATCAAATGAACCATATTATATACAAAAATTATATACAATTAGCCCCTCTTATTGACAGAGATTACATTCGATAGGGTTCAATCGCGATTTTTGATCCCCGCGTCCCCAGAGCGTTGTCCCTTGCACAAGATATTGCAACTGAATTATATATAAGCAAAACCCTTGTTTTAAAACCCCTCATATATTAAAAAGTTAAATTTAACTTACATAATAAGGAAACCTCACATACGATGAGTTAAGCGTATTTATAGCTTCTGTTATGCTATATACTTTATATAAACCCAAATATGCTAATCACATAATTACTGACAGCACCTAAGACCTAACGGTTGTCCAGCATAGATATCTTATAGTGTAAATATCCTTTCGAGTATGACGCATGTCGTCTCCAATTTGCCTAAAATCGAACCGATACCTTAAAATACACACAATCACGATCCATAACCCTTTAACAGTAACCCTTTAGAGGTGAACAACCCTGGCGAAAAGACCCTTCCACATGCCGTATTTTTTAAACGACGCGCGGGGCTATCTTAGCCGTCCTTCTCAGCACAGATTATACAATTGTGTTTGTGTTTTGTCAAGTATCTGTCAAACGTCCATACTGTTGACGGCTCGGTTCAAATTCAAATAAATAGGTTCGTGCTTGCCTTTAATTTTAAACAGAAAAAAAATGTTTATAGAAGTAAAAAGTTGACTAAGGATACTTAATTAAATTCATCGAGCAGAGATCAAACAAAAAAAAACGCAAAATCGCCGCAGCTTGTAAAATAGGTCACATACGCGACGTGATATCGAATATTCATATCTATGTTTTCATGAAAAAAAAACCTAAAAAGTCTGGACCGCCGCCAAAAACGACCATCTCGAGCTATGACACCGCACTTTTAATTAAAATTGATATTTATCAAATGAAGACATAGTTTCATAGAGGAAAATGTGAATTTGAAATTATTTTTCACATTTTACCATCCAGAGAAACAGTACTTTATTACAAGAACACTCGAGTTGAATCTCCCGTTTCACAACGCGTGAGTGAGACATCCGAAGATGTCGGCTTAAATTATTGTAATGGAGGATGTCATCTGTCGAGTAAAATAGCAATTCGAGATATAGTTTAAATCTAACAATCATTTGTAACTGAAAATGTATCGTAATAATTGATTATAGAGATGGCTGTCATTGGTGACAGATGACACCTGTCACTCGGAAGACATACGGCGAATCGAAAACAAACGAACGCGATCGCATTCACGAATGCCCGCGATATCATTAGCCTCACTAATTGTGTAGTCAAAAGGCGCCTGCGTATGATAGCTAAATAAATAACTCGAATTAATTCGAGAAGCAAAAAATAAATAGGTCTGTAAAACAATAAGATGCGAAGGAAGCCCCACATCGCTGAAATATGACTCATTAATTATTCCCTAACAAGAGGAAATCATATTAAAATGTATAGAATACGCGAATCAGACGCGTCCCTCAGAATTGTGCGTCAATTTCACGGTGGCGTGTATATAAAGGGTATGTTTTTAAATGCCCATGGGCGTTTCCTAGGTGACGCACTAACGAATTGAGATCCTTATTTAAAAAATCGAATACCGCGTAATTCAACATTCAAGACAATGACAGTTATATAATATTATAATTTAGGAAATTTTTTTGTGGGTATCTCAGACCGGTTAATTAGAAACCCTCCTCGAGCTAAAAGAAATTTATTGACGTATATACCTGATACGATTCCACGTGGATAAGATACAAATAAATTTGTGTTAATATATTATTTTCAAGGTTTTCTTTAACATTGACGCCTTAACCCCAACTCAAGGTGCACAAATTTTAACGAAACTCATGCATATTTATAAACTAAACGTGTATGTGTGGGGTGGACCCTTAATAGCAGATATTCAATCAAAATCAACCCCTTTGCCGATATCTTTCCAGACCCTTCGTCTGTTTTGTTTTGTGCCTATGTTATGGAATTTTTGTTTCTATTTTTAATTATATCTTTTTTATCCTTTTGATGTTCAGATTTTTTTTTATGTACCACTGCCAAATTGTCCGAGCATGCTTCGGTAAGTCGACAGACATACTTGGACTAAAACAAAGAGTTTTAAATGTTCAAATTCTCAAAACGAACCTTAAGAATGTAATGATTATCACCGGTGAACCATCGATTTAAGATATTCTTTCTTTGTTTCGATATTTCTTTCAAATTCTTTAATTACATAATACCTTTATATATTTAATAACTATATTTTGTCCAATACAGTTTCTTGTTACGGCTCTTGTTGTATAATTATTCAAGTCCTTGCAAGGGAAACGTATTGTTCGGAAATCCCTCGATCTTAGATCGACGCTGATTGTATTTGCATATGAATAAAATATTTATAGGGTATAAACACAAAACTTGAGTCTAATTTTGTGATAAATATACAAAAATAACTGGAAAAGGTTGTGATTCAGGTCCTGTTTGACAGAAGTTTTGTTCAGAACACAGACATGCCCGCCATTTTAAGAAAAACATATCTTTTCATGTGTAGAAATTTTCATCAATATTAAAACAAAGGCACGTCCAGACAGGTTAAAAAAAAAAAGAATTAAAATATTATGCATTTGTGAAGCAGCATTTAGACAGTATCGCATGAAACGAGCGTAAATCTTCGGGCGTGGTGTGGGTTAGTCTGGACCTAACTCCGCCATGTTTATGTATAGATATTTAAAATATTCCCTTTGATACGAATGATAATTTCGTTCGCAATCCGGAGCTGCACCGTCCGCAGAAATGTTCTAATTAATTCGTTAATTTTATTTCTATTTCAAACTTGAAAGTTCGATACGGAACGGCCAATTTCAAATTCGGAACGCATCAGTTTAAAACTAATAACCGTTGACACGAGATTGAAACGTCGAACAATACGACTGGGCGAGTCAAAGCCGAGAGTTTAGTCGGGAAACTTTTTCCGACTCGTTCGCAAAAGTTGTCGTCTACTCTTTGTTCGCAATCACGATACTTTGTAAGGATGCGAAACGGCCGGTTTGCCGACCGTACTTTTGATTTCCGAACCGCTTTGATTCCGAACTTTTAAGTATGCCCAGTTTTCATATTGCATTTCTGTGTTTGTATTCCTAGTTTCGTGTACATACTTGTTATCAACATAAGCGCAAATGTTATTTCTGAATACAGTAACGAATATTTATAATAATGTTGGCGACTCGATCATGCCAATAACACTCAGTTTCTAGTTATGGCCATTGTATCTCACCCCACATGCTCACCCTCCGGGAAAAAATAATAAATTATTTTAGTTAGTATGCAAATAAGTAAGGACCGATATTTTAAGCTACACCCCATTGGGACTGTGCCATTTTTTATAAAATATCTGTTCTCGATGATACGTAAGAATAAATTTAAAATTTTACAAATGGATTCGCATCGAGTCCCCAAACACTTTTGGACCTAGTTTTATAGTAAAGTATTAAAAATTATATCGAGACTTTTCGATTGAAATCATATAATTCTAGTATCTTTGAACAAAATATCACAAAAGTCAAACTATCAAAGTGAGTTCCAGTTTCAGATGTGGGTATTTCGAAATATTGGATTTCCGATTAGCAAAGTATCGTTCGAAATTCGAATATTTTAAATATTTATATAGTATAGTTTCACACGTGTTCACACCCAGATTTGCTCGCTATACCGGTGTCTTGAGTGTGTGTGAGGGTTTTGTTTGTGTGAGGGCAATGATATTTAATTTGAAGGGTAAAATTTCTCATCGATTTTAATTTTATGCGCATCCCGTCTCGGCATTGCATTATTTGTTTTTTATGTAAATACTGTGAACTCTTAGCGGTGAATGGAGATCATTTTATCGGACGTTTTCCAATTTCTCGTAATCAAATTGATATGGTAATGTCTTTACAACCGTGCTGTATAACATACTTGGTGATTTAAAGGAGTGGCGGAGAATTGCCAGTTCTTCTCGTCCGCTCTACGCCCTTGATTTGGGAACTGGTAAATGTAACTTTAGAGTCAACATTCTTTTTATAACTTTTCGAACTTGTAAAGTTAAATATTATATTATATTATTATTATGAACTCATTATTTTGTTCTCTCTATATAAGGATAGATATATCCTGAACATAAAGAGGTATTAATTTTTTTTGTTTAAAGACAAAAGGTCAAAGACATCTGTACAGCTTCTCATATTTAGATTAATGTAGTTTCTCTTAAATATAACTAGTACATTTTCTACCTTTAAAAGGATTTAAATATTAAAATGTATTTTCTATGCCGAATATATTTTATTATTAAATAACCCAACAATTGGTAAGCAAATAACATACCGGAATATCCACACAAAATATCTTTTTACATTTAATTATGAATGTTTCGATACATCGACACCCAAGTACCCGCAAAATTAATATAGCCGGGTGGGTACGTCAAAAATCATTATATTTTATGGAAGGCCGAAATAAATGATGCTTATATGGCGGACGAGAATTTATATTCAAATTTCAGTCGACCATCTCCGAGCATCAATTTACATACATGTTCCTCAGTTCTATTTAATATAACCAAACTCGGTTTTTGGGATACAAATTGTTCTAACTAGTATTGACTGTTGGCTGACATACATACACACATATATTTTCTAAGACCTCCAATGACTACGATAGCAAATTTAATTCTATAAAATTATTTGTGATAACGCATGTGTTTAACTTTTTTTTTGTTATTCCACCACCACTGCGCCTATCATAAGACATTTCTAACCACGCACCACAACCAGCTGCCCACCAGGATATTTCCGAACCATTACGACTTAGGGCCCTTCAAGAAAAGAGCGTACAACTCGTACTATGCCTCGTGCTCGTTTGCCCCCTCTTCTATAAAAAAAATCGATTCTTATTCAAAAGAAATAATTCTGAACTCTTAAGAAGAGTGTATTGTCTCATTTCAAAACGTTCAAAAGTCTAATACGTACACAGAGGCAAAGGTAACCATTTTTAATTACTCGACACGGGGACACGCAAGAATTGTTTTCTTCGCACATTCTCTGTATTCTAATTACACATGTATTCTTAACAATGAAAATTCCAATTAATTCTTAACTAGATGTACGACAATGCGAACGCGAATATTTATTTGGAGATTTTGCTTCGGCGCAAATTAATTACGACGTAAATAGAGCCCCGATGCGTTGGAAAAGTTCGCATCGGTTTGTTTTTTGATTGAACTGGTGGACTGTCTGCACACTTGATTAGCAATGACAGTTGAAAGGTAGTTTGATTTTTACTGTAGACATTTCTGAGGAGATGTACGATGAAGTAATAAAGAGAGGCTAGAAAGGTATCAATATAATCTTTCGTTTTAGACTATATTACCTCTACCTACGAAGCCAGCCTATGTTTGAAATACAACATTATTATTATTAAAGTGTCGACCAAGAGCCGCAAAGTGAAACAAAACAACATCGATCGGCAGACATTCGCATTAATATTACAAAATTTGATTATCCCATAAAAGAGTCGCTCCATAAAATTCTCTAGTTGCTGTAGTGTGCAACGAATTAGGAACCCTTTTGATCGCTGCCCCCCCCCCTCCCCCCCCCCCCGGCTACGCCATTCATTTTCATAATAAAATCGTAACAAACGACCCAGGTAGCAAAATATGGAGAGAGAACCGAAATTTATGAGAACGCGATGCTTTGATTTATACACGACTTGGTCTATTGCTTTGTTATTAATACTATCCTTAGTTAATTTATGTATCTATTTTGCCAATTGTCTACAGCATTAAAATGTACCTAGTCAACTCAGTGACGTAAAAACGTTCAGGCTATTCAATGCCAATCGTTACTCATATACAACCTCTTTAACACTCCACTATATCCCAATAAAAAACCTCCTTTCTATTTGAAACGACACAAAGAGGTTTTAAGCTTCTTAATATAAAGCCTTATCCACAACAAGGCAGCATTGCTAAGGCCCCAATCAATCTGTCTGTACGAGATACAAGCCTCTAAAATCTAACTATTGTTCACGAATAGGAAATTTCCATTTGGATTTATTCATTTGTCTAACTATTGTCGGGAACTTCCAATTTAGAAACGATAACTCGAATATAGAAACGGTTAACTTCGGCCATAAATAATAGTTTCAACAAACTCTAATGTTTGCTTAAATATATATATATATAAACTCTTTAGTTTTTATCATAGAGCCATAATGTCGTTCTTTATTTAAAAAATATGTTTGATCAATCTCATCGTACCGACTCAAACGTTCGTATTGAGACACGCTTGTTATAAATTTAACAGGGAGCGCCGATAAGAATCGACTCGCACAGACGCAATTTTCATAGATATGGCTCAATTAACAATTGGTTTCAATCGCGAAGACGTTCCTGGATATAATAAACTGCCTCCCTTCCCCCTTGAGGCAATCTTATTTCTATTTGGAATATTGCGGTGTCAATTTCGTGTATTGAAGTTGATGCGAATATAGAACACGCTGTAGGCACATATTGTTGGCATATTAATTCACCGATTGGAACCGAGATTTGTCACTTCCTTTGAATCGTGTTTTATTACGTCTTTATTAAACTTATATTCGATATTTGAACACGTCTCTCTGTATGATTTGTATTGGTAAAAGTCGTATAAAACACGTCAAAATTTCTCCCGCTCAAAATCCGTACGGGGCAAACAAACCTTTCGAACGTCAAACATTCAATAATGGAACGGAACGCAAACAATGTTGCCATAATAAAAGTTGTGTACAAAAGAATTACACAATATTGAATTGTGGTGACGTCAACATTGGGTGCACCCCAAGCGGCGGGTAACATTAATATCAATATATCAATAATCGTCAATATTGAGGCGCGATCAATTGATCAATGGGCCACAGATTAAAAAACCCTATTCTTTCCACCCCTCATCTATAATCTATCGATGATTACCGATCGGTCACGCTTGGGTGTTTTGATTGCGCATTGGAATTACAAAATTGAATTAACTATTGAGTTGTCACTTTAATTCGATCACACTTTACATTCAAGTATTCACCACCCTTTTATTATGTGAAAATAAATTCCAATATTTCTCATATTGAGATAATGAAACGGTCGTGACGTCACACAAATTTAATTTGTAAACGCCATATCGCTGTGTGCGTATTGATTGTAATGAATTTTATACATCCTCATTTATGTTAGGTACTTAATTACACACGACAAATAAAACAAGTTGAGCCGATGCGTATAGACACTTCCAAAGACGATGGAGGCAGGGGGAGATAGGAATCGTATGTTTTCGGATTAATTCGTTCGTAAAATCGTCTCCTCCGATAAGAATGGCAACTGCTGTGTACTAATTGAATCTACAATTGCGCTTGGGATGTCTGATTTCATTAGATGCCGATGTGTGAGTGAGGGGTGGTGGGGATAAGTAGGCACCGAGAAATTACACCCCACAAACATTTGAACGAAAAATTGCTTACTTTTAATATGTCAGAGATAATGGCTCCACCATTGATGAAGAGGCACTTAAATATTCGTCCGGTAATATTGATGATTAAAAAAATGTATGCCCCGGTTACGCATACACAAAAATCAATTTGAATATTCAGACGGCATCTTCAAAACACGATTCCGACGGGGGTGAAAATGTGTATTGTTTCAGAATAATGGTGTTTATATGCTACATTGGTTTCAAGGGAAATCACTCTGCGAATCGGCCATAACGTCTGTATCAGGCGCGGGGCACCCAACAACGAAACGTCTCAAGTGAGAGACACGCGGTGGGCACTTACGTCGTTCTCGCTCCGAACGCGGTCGAATTCGATATTACTTAAGCGCGTATTGAAATTCGGGAGGGGGGGGGGGGCGAAGATTTGGTAGAATATTAAACATTCACGTTTATTAGTTTGTCCTCGAACGTATTTGGTAGTCTAAACGGGGGTAGTTTTCGATGGGAAACTTGTGAAAGTGTGTTAACGAGTCCACCCTTGGCGTAGTTTATTTTGCTAATGGGGATTACATTCAGTCGATTGTGTGGTGTCGGTAACTCGGTTCGGGCAAAAACATCCGCTAATAACTACTTGATGCGACGACAAGTTTTTGTCACGTATTGCGACGTAATTGAAAGTTTACGAAGATTACAACACCTAATGGAGCGTGCGCTCGAGAGAACGCAAAAAGGGGGCAAACTAAAAGATAAAAGAGTCCAAGTCAGTCGTGTATCAAAGGCGCCAATACGTCGCAAAGCTGAACGGCGCTTATGAAAGCGCTGAGAAAATTGGTATCGTATGATCTACTTTTTATACAGATAAAGGGACCGCCCCACAAAGGCAGCTATCGGAAGGAAAACGAAAGGGTAATGCGGGCATAAGATGCGCATCGTCACACACGGCCTAATCACGCCGCCCGCCCCCACCACCCCAACTTTTGCATATTGCCCAAAGTGCCCACGCCACCCCCCCCCCCACGCTGGGGTGTATTTTTGCTGGTAGGATAATTCTTTACCGCATCAACTGTTGCTATTCGATTCTCGATTTTGTTGCGCGCTTTTACAGTTGTAGCGAGCGTAGATGACAACTTCGCTTGCGGGATGACTCGAGCCGGTTTGCGGGAATCGTCTGATCGTTTGTTGAAAAATAGGCACTATGCATGTGGCATACGATGTATGTGACGTTAGCGGAGTTCGCGTTCCGCGTAAGGGTGCCATGACGTTTGAGGGATTCGTCTTAATTGTGAGTGTTGTGTTCTAGTATTGATTTTTTAATGTGTCTCCCTTTTATCTGTTGTACGAATGCGAGACCGCATTTTCGTTTTAACAGTAATTAGCTGTTGTTACCGTATCTCGTACACATTTTAATTATTGGCTTTTAATTGGGTGTGGTGCCTTCTAAATTTTAATGAAAGCAAATTTTCATTCTGTGTAGTTTGTGTATTGAATTATATATTACACGAGGGAGTGTATATAAGTATAGTAAATATATCGCGTTGATTGTTTTAATTGAGTTTTATATTATTATTATAATAGGGAAAAGCTATAGAGGTTTTTGTTTGCTTGAACTGAAACCTATTGAGAAATATGTTTAATGTACCAAGCTGCTTCCAGCACGAGCTTAAAACAGAAAATATATAATCAAACTGGCCGTTTAGTTGTCCACGTGCGAGACCTTTAAACATAGACGTACGATTAAGAAAACATTCCAAACGTCTATGAAATTTCATAGCGAATGTTGGAATCAAAAAAGGACACAGAATTACGCTTCTAGAAATCGCTAACCCACTTGAGGTGGCAATTAGTGTCAATTTTATTTATAATTGCGTCGGCAAACATGTTTTATGAAAAAATGATTCTACGTGTCAACATATCTCGGCCATCTGCTAGCTGAGGAATGATAAGCGCTAGCTTGTAATTAGGGTTCTTGAAAGAATTAAATTATGTTGAGCTATTTTTGTATTCAAATTAAAAGCTCTTGTGGACTTTTTTCGTCCGTGTAAACGAACTCTACAATGTATAAATCTACCGATTTATTTAATATAATAAGGATTTGAGTTATAATATATAGTCTATCTTTAGCCAAAACCACTATTGAAGAGTAAGATTTTTTTACAAGTAGTAAGTGGTTTAATCTAATACATAAAATTTCCATGTCACAATGCTAGTTACCGTACTCCTACGAAACGGGTAGACCGATTCGGATGAAATTTTGTAAGCATGTTGAGTAGGTTTTCAGAGGCATCTTTTATTGAAACAAATTTAAAAAAAAATACATACCCACCCAAGATTTTTACCCTATTATGGCATATGAATGTTTGCCGTAGTATTATTATAGAAATGTCACATCCAGTACTCTATACGCGGGACGCATTAAGCCCTTTCTTTGAATATTTACACAACTCCTTTAAGCTTTATTTCGTCTATTTGCTTTGTCTAATTAGAAAAGTCCCTACTAATTAGTACATATCAACTTTTAAATGTTTTCATATATTAAAACTAGAAATTAAATATTCCAATGTCTATGGATAGCACACTCGACAAGGATGCTATGATTAAATATGATATTTAGGTTAAACTGCCTATAACCTAAGTGGCAGCTCCTCATAACTCAGTCAATCTCCGGTCGTGCCGCGAATCGGAACTGGATTCTCTCGCGCCATTTATCCTTGACAGATGAATAAATTTAAATATATTTTAAATGAAAATATATACACACAACTCATACAAATTACGTGGATTTTTTTAATTTCTAAAATGTTGTGTATCGTGAAGCCCATATGCCATTAGTCAAAATAATCTAACAATGATCTTTGCGCAACTACGAACGCGAAATTTTTAAGGCAATCCTCAAGAGTTTAATTATCATATCTTATAAAAAGTTTAAGCTTAATTATTACATATTACAAAACAATGATAACAAACTAAATGGCGTTCTTATTGCTCAGACTTCTCTTCTTTATCTCCTCTTGATCCTATCATGACTGGAAAAACATGACAACAATCCTTTCAAGATTAACTTTCTAACTAGACAGTGCAAAAACTTAACTAAATAATGCTTACTAATGAATCTCCTTCGTTCATAAACAGCTTAAGCCCGAATTTTCATTTCGCGAAAAAGGCCGTTTTTCTTTTAATTCCGAATGACGTTCGCATAATTGCATTGTATCGCGTGCGGTTTGCTCACGTGTCGGAGTTCTGGTGCTGACCAAACTCTGCTTTGGGGTTATTTATTACGCCTTTTTAATTTGTACTTGTCTTTTGTACTTGAATTATTGTATTTTCACGTTAAATATTCTTTTCAGTACTCTATAATCACATCGTTTGTAACGAGATATAAGTTTTTTAAGGCAGTTTTTTGCACACCACCCCTTTATGGAGTTAACTGCCAACTATTACGGAAGCGCTACGACTTGTGGGCCTTCAAGGAAAGAGCGTTCCTCTCCCTTAAAGGCAACTCACCTCCCGCCGTGGCAAGTGTCCATAGACGGCGGTTAGCACTTCACTCAGTGACCCGCCTGCTCGTTTGCCCACTAAAATCAGATATGTCTGATAATTGACGCGAACTCTACGTACCTGGAAAAAAGCTGTACTGTATTAAACATAATAAATAAGTCAATGTACTTGTTCATATATAAACGCATTATAAGTTTTCTTTTCATAAGCTCGCTCCGAACGAAGTTGAGCGAACTTTAATAATACCAAACAAATCCTGTCTCCATACAATATTGGGAATCCTGTTACTCATAACACGAAGTAATAACAAAACACGATCAACTTAGTTTTCTATTCTGTTTTATGACTGCAGCGATAGACAGGCAATAAATGAGGCCCCGAACTTATAATTGCTTCATTTCGTTGCCGGCTGCTACAAAACTACAATTGCAATTGTCTGTGCCACATAAATTTCCAGTTATCGAATCGCATCGAAGTGAAAAACTGACAGAAACTAATCATCGAAGCACACTAATGGAGCTTGTCAATGCGTTTCAAAATGGAGTTCAGCCCTCGTCTAGCTATAGACAAATTCAGCGCCAATTTCGCTGTCAACGTCATTGTCATGTTTTCGAATTTTAAATGCAAAACTATGCAGTTTACAGTCATTGTGAAAGATATGCAATGAATACTCGCGCGTATTTTTATATGCGGTTTTCTGATCACGCATACCCGATTGATGTTGTGACGTCTGCTGTCAATCAACACTCGCCCGTATAAAAGCACCGCGACAATTGTTGTGCATATTTATGATATGTTGCTGATGTCGTGACAATCCGCTAAATGGCCGATAAATTTTCGCATTTTAATTCCAATAGACGGCGCTGTCAGTCACCACGCGCCATAATTGGAATGGAAATGTAAAGCGGATAGGCCGAAATCTCTCTTTTGGAGATTCAAAACTCATGTCCGGCTGTTCAATCATTCACGTCATTTATCATTTTTTCTCGAAATGAAACTCGCTTCGAACTATACACTGAGCAATAGATGTGGAAAAAGGAAGAACAGGCCACCGTAGAAGCCGGGCGTCTTTTTTGTTTTCAACAGTTGGTATTGCGCGCAGATTTGCCCGCTCGATTTCGGTGAGGGTCCGCGTCGTGGGGTGTGCTTTGGGGCGGGTGGCCTTTTAAATTTCGCCGGCTAATAACGGTAACCCGCCAATTCTCATGTTTGACCAGTTTGACAGATAGCCGACATGGATTCCACTTTGTGACGGCAAAATGGCGTATTATACCTTTTTATTCGTTCACTTGTCTTTCATCACTTCTTTTGTGATTTGAGCCTTGTACAAATTTATGACGATGGATTGTCAGGGGACGAATTGGATCAGTTTTGTTACTTTATTAGATTTGAGCTGTGCCATTGACATTCCTTGGTTGTCCATTGTTTTGTCTGCGTGATCGTTTTCTTGTGTGATGTTTGGTTTAATGCGTTCCTTTTGTGACGGGCCTTTGAATGGGACTTTTACTTTTGAATATTGACATTTCGATATTGGAATTTGGGATCTGTCACTTGAGCGGACATTTTATACGTTTCCATGCTCACAATGTATTTCTTACGTGGTGTTTCATTAAGTTTTATTCAACGTATGGTATTGAATATGGTTCCATACATAACTTTGGTGAATTGGCGTATTACCAATTGTAAAAAAGAGATGAGAAATATGGTGTTTTTTAAAAATAACTATGATTGCCTTTCTGGCCTGTCAGCAAAAATCCCAGCAATATCACGACCCGTATTATAGACATCTCGGAAGTCAGATGCATCGATTGCAATTCTCGGCATCGTTTTTCATTCGATGTTATTGCTGTTTTGATAATCTGTCCTCCTCCTCTGCCCTTTGATACTCGCTTAATCCGACTTGAAATAAAAAAAATGTATGTTCTGCTTTAAATTGCAAGACTATTACATGAACATGAACTTTAACCGAAGACGCAAAAAATAGCGGATAAACACGAATCACAATCGACAATAAATATTCGAAAATTTCTCTAAGAAGAGATAAAAAGTTCTGCAAACATTGACGGCAGAACTGTGTCCATTTGGGTCCAAAATCAGACAGTCGCCGAGGCGTGCAAAAAGACTAGTAATTAAACTAGAACGCGTCACAATAAAACCTGTAACTGTGACGGCCGAAAACATAATTGTCCATAGTAATGATTGTAGGTAATTGTCGGGGCGAACTCTAACCCTTCTGAGGAACCTTTCTGATGTCCAACATGTAGGCGAAAGCGACATATTTTTACATCTTTAGTGCAAGGCGGGGTAATATCGAACACCTAAGGGAGATTTGAAATAAATACAAATGTATGTAGGTTAAATTTAATCAGTTTTAATAAACAAAAACAAAACATTCATCTTTCTTGTTAACCCTTACTTATACAAATCTTATGAATTAACCAATTTCAACTGCAATAATGCAGTTTTAATACTGTAGATAAGGCAGGAATAAATCAGTCTCTATAAGTCGAGACAATCATTTTATTATACCTTCTGTTTAAACAAACATAGGAATTCTCAGAACAGTTAATAATATAAGTGACGTCCGTATGTCGCTTAATCTTACACCTTGTACCATCCATTAGCGGTCAACGCATCCCGAATAAAGACAATAATTACACGCGGTTCTGTCCGGACTAAATTTCGTTTCGCTTAATACTTTTTATGTCTAGTTAACGGTAGGTTTTAACAAGACCATTACATTATAACCTACTGTGGTAAACGCCAGTATCGAAAGACAGTATCGTTCTTAAATATTTCTCGTTGGAAATCTATCAGATAATGATAGGTCGCTGGTAGAAGGAATGTTGGCAGAAATAGCTACAGAGGTAATTAGCAAGACACTTTAAGAAGAAAAAAGAAGTATATCTATATATCTGTAGAATGGAAGAGTTCAAGTTAATATGTACTGTATTTCTTGTGTTCTTGTTACATTAAATAAATTGTATTAAAAACCGACGCGATATTATCAATTAAAGGTTAATCTTTGCAAACATATATTTTAATATAAATTAATTATATATTTTATGCAATTTAAAATGTTAATTCTAACCTTGAGTATTCTAGAATTGAATACACATACTTAAATAAATCTTAACCAAGCGTATCAAATATATAGCAGTTATTATCATATTATACCAATATTCAGATATTTTAATTATTTGTTGAGGATTATAAGATAAGATAATAAATGAGTCACACACTGCGTCGTTCTTTGTGAAAATATTGTTCAAATATAATAAATTTATATGTTACATATACAGAATTGAAACCCACATATCTTTTCGTTTCATACATACGAAAAACATTTAGGAATATCAAAACTAGACTGAGTTTGGAACTTTAGAAGAGCGTTTAACCCTAAGTCGCTTTGATTCCTAACATCGGACTTTTCACACAGTTTCTTGACATACGCTGTTGTTTTAGCTGATTGAATCTTAAGTTATATAAAATTACTTGTCAGCACTAAAAAAAAATACAGAACCAATGATCGAAAGTATTTCAGTCTTTTAAGTCATTTTTTTATCATAATCTGTTTATTCTACGATGACACACTTGACACCGGATGCTTAAATACAACCTTAACTCACTAAAATAAGGTTCAATTTACCACACCGAACCAATTAAACTGTCATTCGTTTTTTTTTATTGTTTTTATGATAAAAGTTTCTCAGAAGAACAACGAAGAAATGATTTAATTCCTAAGAATATAAAATCACGCTAATAAATCAACAGAAAACAAATGGCAACACAGATGTAAATCAAAACGCGATTCAATTAATTTTGAAAGTAAATCTAGTATACTCTGTAGTCTGTGACCACAGAGTATATATATATGCGTCACTCGCGAGTCAGACTTCCGTTGCATGCGATATGCATCTTCATGGTCGAATGCGGCCGGCACCTGGAACAATTGATATCTGCCGAAGGTCAGACAATTACATACAGTGATCGTGAAAATATACATAATTTTCAGGCGATTTTTTTTATACATACAATACCTAATTTTTAAATAGGACAAAGTCAGTTAATAGATTCATCATATGTACGAAACTTATAAGCACATATAATAAAATCCTTTGAATTAATTTTATTACCTGAATAAAATATTCTTTTATACACTTTTACGATTTAATACACCGGAATTACCTATAATTATTTTTATCTAACGCTATAAAGATATTGTATTGTTTACATAACGCTAATTAAATATACCAATTTTGATAATAATGAGTAACCTTTACGCATTCAAAAAACTGTAATCTGTGTAAACATACTCTGTGTATAATATTTGATTAATATCTGTAATTACTTTTATTTTATAAACGTGTATAGGCTTTTTTCTTTCTTAAAGCACATTGGACAACCGAATTAAATTAAATGTTGGTGTCGTGTATAAATTGTGAAATAAATGAGGCTGAACTTTTGTCCGGATTTACGCGAATCACGAGAATGAGACGAAAGAGTCTCTGTCAGTGATAATAAATATAATCTGTTCAATTGACTTTATCATTTTTATTATTATACGAACATTAAGCCATCATTGTTTAATCCCAAAATCTTTGTTTCCAGATCGCACAGCTAGTGGAAGACGTGAGAAGGTTACAAGCGTCGCTGTCCGCACTACAGGAGGCGCACGCGCAACAATTACAACGACTTGAAGAGAGGCTAGACGAGAAGAAGCAACACATAGCCCGGCTCGAAGCTAGACTTGACACCCAACGGGACTACGATGATATCAAACGGGAGATCAGGTATTTTTTTTATTATCACGCAGTATATAAAAAAAATAGAAAGAAAATCTTTGTTTGTTGTTTACGCAAAAGTAATCTCGCACTGTATGTAGTTGCCTGGATGAGATCGCTTATTAGCAATTAGATTTGTGCAAAAAACGTTTAAAATAAAGAACATCGTTAATAAAAAATGGGTGCGCTTCGGTATCTTTATAACGCATTTGAGAATGCAATAAATGTGTCATAGACTTTACACAGTGAATACAAGATACAACATCTATACTAATATTTCTCAACAGAAAAGTTAACATTAAGAGCTTTCGTCACCTTGCACCGTCACGCGCGTTAAGCGTGTGTGTGGCTCTATAATCTATAACTTATTATCTATACACAAATTCCAATTATAAGTATATTTATCAAAACGACACAAAATGTGTAAAGAGCCTTTAAAAGAACATACTTGGCGATTTATGGGAGTGGCGGAGAGTTTCTTGCTGATTCTTCCGCTCAACGCCTTTGATTTTGGAACTGGCTGTAAATGTAATTTTTGAGTCAATTTTGACATATGAATAAAGATAGATATTTTTGATTTTGATTGATTTGTCTAAAAAGTTTTTGAAAAGTACCAGAAGACTATCACCATTGTAGAGGTAAATGTTACATCCAATGTCGGTATTATCTTGGTCTCGTTCAAGGCCCATGCATCACGGTTGCCCAAGAGACAGCAGCATCTACAAACAAGGAGTACATTGCCCTTGTCTTATCAGCGTTGAAGCTTAGAGATAGTTAACATGCATCTATGCATATAGATTTATAACTCAAAAAATATCTTTCTTCAAGTAGGTCTTTGCAAAGACAGTTTTGAATCGTAAATTTTTACACTACCACCGGTTCAGTAGGATATCTACCGAGAATAGCAAGAAACTCGGTAGAAGGTATATATATATATATATATATATAACTACACTGAACGTTATAGACAGTGGTAGCCAAATGGACAGAAGAAAAATCATTCCATGGAATACAAGTTAAACCAACCAAATCCAATTGATTTCGACGCCTTACAGTTTATCGTTAAATCGGGTGACGATACATGGAGTTTACACTGTAATCTATTTAATTTTTTGTCCATGATTGAAAGCTGGACGGAAAAGGTCTGAAAGCATTTTGTTCCATCGAATACACTTTTGCGACAAGTTATTAAATTCCGGAAATTTAATGAGATTTAGTTAGAATTTCATAACGGCAGTGATCTTAGCATTTGAACCTTCGTTTGACTGATAACGATAAGGAAGGCGCCTCACCACACACACACTGATAAAGGTGTACATAAATAGATGCCGAAGAAAATATAGGAAAGCCTTAATGTTAAATTATCTCTATACTGGCTGGTGTAAAACTGTGCAAAAAAGTACTAGTAACGTGCTATGATACAAAATTAGAACTATGAATTTCGTTCGTTCTTTTGTCTATGAACCAAGTGACAGTTGACATATTTTTTTACTCAACACAAATAATTGTTAGAGGCATTTCGTTATTTAAATGTTTCGCTTAGTATGAATTCAATAAAAACATTTAATACTTACATTTCTTAATGTTTATAGATTTAGATTCGATTGTCGGCGAAAATATTTTTGTTAACATTAACTTGTCGATAAATATTTTGTTTCCCATGAACAGGAAACTTAAAAAAAAGTCCTGGGAGCGATTTAGTAAATCAATATAAGGGACAAACACGGGTGTAGGCTAAATTCCATATCTTGAACCGTTTAGCGTATACACGACATATTTGATGAGACTTTGTCGCAAGTAAAAAAATGGACCACCGTTTTTAGTCAGAAAAAAAAGAACTCTTTTTTAAATTCCGTATTTATATTTCAACTTAATAACCCATAAAAAGTAACATTTATTCGTTACATAAAAATTTAAACACATAAAAAATGCACAATGCAATAAATTAATTAAAAATTCGCAGAAAAACCTTGTTAGACCTCGGTACGTTACATAATCTTAAATAAATTGTACTTCATACGTTGTATTTATTAAACTGTCGAGTATATAAATTTGATGTTTATCATTATACATAACTTGATTAGAATTATATTATACTTGCAGTAGCGTGCATTGTAAGATGCTAATTTTGTTGGAATTTCCTTAACAATTACAAATGGGCCGTATGAAAACGGAATTCGAATTACATTGCGATAATCTGTGCTCACATAGACAGTATTATTATCTGTAGTGTAAAACTGTCAATAATGAGGAAAAAGGTAATTGAACGTTTCCCGGTTCGTTTTGAACAAAATTCAAAAGTGACCTATAGCATTCGTTCAATAAATCACTCACTCGTTCAAAAGAACTGCTTTGTCTACACTTCCTTTCAAATTGTTTACGCTGTGGTATTGAGACGTTTACGTCATAATGTTTTACAGCGTTCCTAATTGCGTGTTAAGGGCTAGAATAATAAAAACAGGTGACTCTCGGTCCTCTAGTGCGATTGTTTTATGTTACATAACTATTGGTAGTTACTATTAACAGAATTACGTATTTATTACTTCGTTACGTTCAAGCTCCTCTATAATCTGACATAAGCTTTTGAACGTTAAGTTAATTGTCATAATTTCACTTCCGCTGAAACTGTTCCTTATCATGTATTGATACCTGAGACAGGTGATCCCATCAATCGCTTTGTTTATACAGTTCGTTAATAGATGGCGTTATCAGAGGATGCGGTCTTCCGGCCGATTACTGAGAAACACGTGTGAAACGATTTCAATAATTAGTTTGACAAATATTTTAATCAATGATCAGCTAGAATATATTCATAAAACATTTAACACAAAGTCAAATCTTTTCATTCAGAAAGGTATACGACCATTTTGAATCGTCTTAAATCTAAGTGGATTCTACGCCTGTTCGTACGCGTCCAAGATGAGAAGAAGCAGACAAGAAACTCGGCTTGGTTGTTTTTGTTTCAAGACAAGCTTATTGACGTGATGAATTCAATAAATTATAATACAGCTGAGAACATATGAATGGTTAAATATTTGTAACGTTACAAATATAGATGAATAGTTATAACGTCTTGGATAGTTAAAAGAGATCAAGAGAAAACCAAACAACTGACTTTATTAACCCAAACTGACAGTGTTAACCTATAAATAGCCGATAATTCCTAACCAATGTTTTTCATAGTTTAATGTGTTATTTTTACCAATATGGCGACCGATGGGCGGCCTCTTTGATCCATCAAAGGACGTGTGACATCAAAGGCACCGTCAGATGCGACATAAAGTAACGCCTGCGCATACGCATCGTCAATAAAAAAAAATGCTATAAACCATAATCGATCGATTGTGCCGAATTGTATGACGTAAACAATACTTTTATGTATGGTTTGTTTGTTTTTTTTTTTTTTTTTTTTTATGTGAGAGGAGGCAAACGAGCAGGCGGGTCACTTCGAGTGATGTGACAACCGCCGCCCATGGACACCTGCAACGCCAGGAGGCTTACAAGTGAGTTGCCGGCCTTTAAGGAAGAGGAACGCTCTTTTTTTGAAGGTCCCCAAGTCGTAGCGGATCGGGAATACCTGCGCTGGCAGTTGGTTCCACAAAGAGGTGGTGCGCGGCAGAAACTGCCTTAAAAAACGCACAGTCGTGGAACGCCAGACATCAAGGTGGTACGGATGGAATTTCGTATTATGTTTATGTTAACGTCTTGAATCTTATTCCAATAGTTGTTGATACGACTAGTAGGTATTTACTGAAAAAAGCAGAATAAAATCGGAAAGTTATTACATAGAAATTTCAAACCACATCATTATCAAGATTCGTCAAGATTACTAAGTATTAAGCTTAGATCGTCCAAAACTTTTCAAAATGGTATATTAAAAAAGAGTTTAGGTAGTACGAAATGAATTTGCAAATATCCACAAATCAACACAATTACCGTTTCGTTCGAAATATTCGTGCCGTTCACCCTCGCGTTCCTTTTGACATCAGAAAACTATCGACTTACACGAAAACTGATAGATACCGAACACAATAGAAAAAAAGGAAATCCTCCCCGTTTCAATTATTGCTAAGGGCACGCGAACATTTGCCGATTTTCCCATGATCAAGCGACCGACTCCATTATCACCGAAAAATAATCCAACATAATCTGTGCCGAATATCACGATATTTAATCTGTGCTCAATAGGAAACCGTTCAGAGCACCTGTAGCGGTTTATTGCTTATTTAAACCGTTTCTCAAGTTGGGATTAAGTTATTGCCAACCGAAGATTAAAGCTTAATGGAGGGATGGATTGATTTCTAGACGATACCGCGCCAAATCTCCCTAATGCCGTGATCGAGTGTTCCCTTTTTGGATTTTGATTGCGATTCCAAGATTCCAAATTTAAATTAGATCAGAGATTCCGCCTCCTATTTGTTCGTTGCTTAATGTTTGTTGTAAATCTTTATACATTTCCCTAAAGCACAGGGTATACACAGTTATGTTAACAATGTTAATTTTGAAAGAAAACTCTCTCGAATATGATATTTTAAATGTTTATTGCTCTATGTCAACAGTTGGACTTCACGGTATAAAGCTTTGAATTTACGTGGAGATAGGGATCAAAATTAGATGCAGTTAAACTTTTCAACACTGTTGACGTACTAAGAAACTGAAAAAAGCAAATAGGACAGAGGTTCGCTTATCTGTTTAATTAAACACAAAACACACAAGATTTACATATAACCCGGACCATGTAAATACACTATATATCAATAAGCCTATCGTGAACACCTGTGGACGTGTGCTTAGGCGATGTTTGACTTATATTTAACAAAAGCTTCGTCGCACACAAATTATCAACTAATTTACGCTCCCCGACATTTTTTCAAACCATAAACTAGCGTTCTGTTTACGTTCTGGGAACGCGGTGTGTCGATACATTGGAGTCGATGTCAGGCTGACAGCCGATGCGTTGGAAAGGCGTGACGTATTGACCAATCGATCGGTCCGTGATTGGTCAATGGGCAGTGGGCGTGGCTGACCGATGATTTGAGTGATAAGGTTCGAGTGACGTCAATGTATTGTTCGATTCGGTGCCTTATCGATGGAAATGCGAACTGAATGGAGATAAGGCGACCTGATATGGCATTTGTTTCCCGGATTGCCAAATGCTATTGTTCTATGCTTGTCTATGGTCTTGTATTTTGAATATCGAATTGTAACAAGTGTCAACAAAAGTTTAGACATAGTTCGATGAAAAGCTTAAGTAGCTTAGCTTAGAAATGTCCAACGAACTTCATCCCACCTTAACTGTCGTATAACGTTAACCAATTGAACTAAAAAGCACAAGTTTAAGATAAAAGTGTGTTAACGTAAAAAGTTTGCGGCATGACTACACTTTACGATACGATGGTATGGAAACGCAATGCAAGCTTTCAAAATATTGTTGATAGTTCGAGTTCGCATCAGAGATGTCTTTATAAATTACTTTGTAATTATACAACGCTTATACGTATTGTAATTTATTAAATAGTCTGATTCATTTCTGAAATAGTTAATAGAGGTATAGCATAATATTTGTTTTATGATTGAATATTTGAAAATAATACAATTAACAAAGATTAGATTCAAAACAAAAAAACCCTTTTCGACTCCATACCACGATTGTTCTAAGCTTAAAAGCATCTCTCTTCGTCCAAAAGCCTTCAGAAGCAAATTGAATATTTTACGAGACAAAACCTTCCCATACATGGTTGTTTTAGAATAAATTAACACAATTAATTAATACATAATTCTCGTTCCATTAAAACCAATGAAAAGTTGATATTGATTATATCAATAGATGAAAATGTGTGAGTCATCGCATCAATCACAATACGTAAATTTTCGTCTTCGGTCTCTTCTTGTATCTAAGACTAAGGTTTCCAAAATAAACCGACACTCACAACAAACTCATTCGTTAACTATTAATTTAAACGTGATCAACTCCTTATAATTTAGTGATACAATCCCAAGCTTTTTTTATTTAAAGTTACAATACAAGTTACTAGCGCCTACCCACAAGAAAACACAAGTCCGCACAAGATAATGCTACATTTCCAATTAACTAATCATTCCAATTCAATATGAACCCTGATAAACCAATCTATAAACCGTCGAGTTAACACCTCGTACAATACGCTACCTTAATTACAATTTAATATATCACCAATTAAAGCCTTTGATCGGTACAACCTTCGGCAATCGAGCCATTCCACAGCCAGGTGCTTTACCGGTTCGTATTCCCAATGGTGTGAGTGCAAGTGTTTAGTTTTGACATTTCACACGTTCTGTGTAACTTTAAATTGTCTTCCGAATTGCGAGCTTTTCAGCTTCACTGCATCTAGTGTCTCTGGTGACTTTTATTAATAAACCTTAAACGTTGAGTTAGATACAAGTATACTTTTAAACCACATTAAAAAGAATTTAAAAATTATTTATTCAATAAGGATTTTTAACCGCTTTCGAACGATTACATGCAAAGTTTAAAAAAATAACTTTTACTTCAAAAAGTTTACATGGTTTTAGGCGTATTGGCGCGCCCTCAGCTCAGCATAACCCACAAGAAACTAAATGCGGTTGTCATTTTCTGGTGGTTTTTTTTACAATTATCTTACTGCAGCAATCAACATAAATTAGTAAAAAAGTATGGATAGCAAAAAATAAAATCTAAACAGCTAAACAGTATTACTATTAAATAATCAATGTAGAAACGACAAAAATATATATTAAAAAAAACAGCAATGCGTCTTCATAAGGTCCTTGCATAAAATAATACGAAAACCTGAAATATAGATTCTTAATACCGTACGATAATATTAATAAAGAAATCAAAGCAATAATTAGTGCAAGGGTCCTTAATAAATTGAGCGGGGAATTGATTAAAACCATTCCAGGTGAATTAATTAAGTATTTTAATTAATACGATATGCCGGTGTCCTTATTGGTAATATTCCTTTCATAAATTTATTGAGATTGAACCCTCAAGGAAGGGTATTAGCTGATAAGAGCCGCTGATAATGTTACCTAACCAATTTGTGTACATTTTTGGTCTGAAATGTTTCTAACTTATGGAAATTAATGGAGAACGTATGTTATATGAAGGATGACTTTAATATATGTAGGGATTATAAAAAATGTTTTACAATGGACCAATAATCAAGGACTTATCATTGTCGTTGTGCTCATGAATGTTGGGTTGCCTGGAAGAGATCATATTGGCGATAGGACCGCCCGTTTCTCTTGTATGTACTAATCTATTAACATTATTTACTTCTGTTGTTTCTGTGCAAGCAAACGTGAATAATAATTAAATATTATTGAGACAATGGGAGAATATTAATTTGAAATAATAAGTAATAAAAACATTTGTTTTTTTCTGTTACAGCATGCTCCGATTTTCGGAGCTAGGTCCGGAGCGGCCCCACATTATACCACCACCCAAAGACATTTTCGGAAACCAAAACCAGTAAGGAATCATTTTTACAAACGTCATATCTTATTGACAGTATTCTCTTGAATCATTTCTACAGTTTATTGTTACTTTGGTTACAGTTTACTACGTTCCATGGAAATGGCAGAACGCGAAAGAAAAACAGAACCTCTCCGCTCTCCCGCTCAACCGATACGGGAAGAGAGAAACTCCTCAGAACGAGAAAGGAGTACGGAGCGAAGAGATACAGGTCAGTTTTATCAGTTGACAACTATCGTATAGTCCGTATCCGCTTCCGCGGGGAGAGTAATCCAATGTGGGCTACCCTGGTGAAGCTCTGTGAAGGTGAAGGTGGTTTCAACGGCTCGGTAGCCCTCATTCCTTCCTACGGCTCACGGACGCGCGTAACACGCTAGGGCAATACGATACAAATACGCCGTCGAACGTACGCTGCGCGTCGCTACGGGCGTACGTGAACCCACCCCGCCCCCGCCCCCCAACACCCCGCCCCTCCTCTCACCGTGCTAATAACCGCAGGTGCCGAAGACTGGCCGTCCACGCCGCCACCGCTCAACAACAACACAACACACTACAACAACAACGGCCCACTTCCACTGCCGCTGCCACCGCCGAGCCCCTTTCGCTTCGACGAACATAGGCCTTATCGATTTGCAGACGACATGGGCCCGCTACCCCCCGGTGCACTCGTCGGCCGATTGGGCGACTCCCTCATCCCCAAAGGAGACCCCATGGAGGCCCGCCTGCAAGAGATGCTCAGATACAACATGGACAAATACGCCAACTCGAACCTGGACACGCTGCACATAAGCAGACGAGTGCGAGAGCTGCTCTCGGTGCATAATATCGGCCAGAGGCTCTTCGCGAAATACGTGCTGGGCCTCTCGCAAGGGACCGTGTCGGAGCTGCTATCGAAGCCAAAGCCCTGGGATAAATTAACCGAGAAAGGTCGAGATTCCTACAGGAAGATGCACGCGTGGGCCTGCGACGAGGCTGCCATCATGCTCCTGAAGTCACTAATTCCCAAAAAAGGTATCTATCACATTAGTTTACTCGTGGTGCAATAAACTCGGTTCGCGGCTCCTCCTACTGTTCCATTAAAAATTGAGTTGCTACCGATGTCGCTAATACGTGAAGCGGATTTGTTGGCAGCTCATTTCGCATGTTTGGATCCCCCTTCGAGACAATCTTCCAGGCGGCTGACGTCGTTATCAGTGCTTGTCAAACGCTCCATCAATCAAATACGATAGCTATTAAACGTGAACCCGAGCGATTAACCTCTCAGAACAAAAGATATTTTTGGTAGAACTTTGTTAGAATTGAGCTTCGCTTTCGCTAACGTTTGGGTGATCATTTGCAATTTGTCAGGACATAATGATCGTCCAACACGCTTTACACTGAGTTGCCATCCATTTTTTATTTGCCCCAGCAAACATTGGCAAACATTTGCCGTGAGTGTTTCATCAATCAATATATTGATTGCAATTCTTTGCAAATGTTTGTTACGAATGTCGCACAAGATGGCAACATTGAGAAGTACGCACTTATTTTTGTTTGTTTAATACATTTTTATGTTCTTTCCTTTCCAAACATTATCCTTTTATTTGTTCCAACTCCTTGTCCGTCGCATCCTGTGCGGAAACTATCGTCAGAGATTCGAGATCCCCTCCCTTGCTGTATAAAGGGGGGTGGGAGGAATGGGTCAAGCCACTCCCAGGCGTACCGCGACTTCGATTTATAGTTTTAATACGTGTCGCTTTTGTTAATGCTGCCCGCCATTTTGTTTTAGTTTTAAAATCACATGTACCCGAGATATTCCTAAAATTCTGTTCACATTTGAGTTAACATATATTTATAACGAGGAAGTACAAAACCAACGCGCGAAAACAATGCAATAAAATTAAAATAATCTGAGTAATTATAAAGTTTTAAAAGAATTACATAGATAAAATCGTTGACATCATCAAACGCAATAAAAAATAAATACAAAATGACAGATAATGACGAATGTTGCCATGACTTAACAGAATACTAGAGATTGATTTTCTGACAATATCGATTTAAGTAAGGTAATGAAGGTGGACTGTAATAACAAGTAGCAATAAGTGGTCAGAACACGCAACCGTGAGAACCACTCATATACCGTTCGTTTAATATTGAGAAACTGTTCCACTTGTTGCCACAACAAGGTCATCGCATTGGTGACAATTGACAGGCACATGACAGCATTACACCAATACATACAATTTTGAATAGCAATCAATAATCTCAAAAGAGTTTCTATTAACTTGAACCAAGTTTGTACAAACGCGAACCACTTACATAACTGTAAATAACAAGATTACTGTACTCTATTGTTTGTCAATTCTCACGAAATGTTTGTCCACTATAACTATTTCACGTATATGGCAACACTTTACGTATTGAAGGATAGGAACAAATTCTTTGAAAATACTATGTGACATAATAATGCGGTATAATATTAGCGTAAAAGCCTTATTTTATTTTTAAAAAAACATGTAATTTGTAGTCATCTAGATATCGTTCACATTATGAATAATTGCATATTAAGTTTAAAAAATCTAGTCTATCGCTAATAAAGCAATAATCGTTTTGTCCCGATAAACATGTTACGACGCCTGACTGCACTTGGAACTACTCATGGCTGACTAATTCTTGTTACAAAAAAAATGTGTATGCACTTATTAAATTACAGTCAATTACCGCCACCGCCCAGTCTATTTGTTTGTTATAGAGAAATTTGCAAAAACGCTTTTATTAATTAAAACGTAGGCGGGAAATAAACTGGAAATAAGTATTAGTTTTTTTTTCTACCTTCTAGTTCATTAGTTCTAAGTCACGGAATGTTATGTACATTGAATATCACCATAAACAATTCAAGAACGTTATACGTCATTTTGACAGTTGACATTGCGCACTTTTTCCCCCACCGTATTGACATTGACGCACAGATTAAAAAGTCAAGTTATTCGCTTTAAAGGTGAAAGTGGTTTTTATAGGGGCTGCCATTTCAAAAAATATCGCGTGCGAATCGACTTTCTTATTAATGCTTTTTAAATACAAACCACCGATCACATGTTCGTTGCATTATAAATGATCGTGTCTGAGGTCAATTCCCGGACGTGGAGAATAAATCGGTCAACTATCAACGTATATCAATGCGCACGGCCATCGTGTAAACTTTTTCACACAACTTACATAATAAATTAAGCAAGCATCATTAATTATGCACTTAAGCCAACCATCTATCCAATTACCTATAGTAATGGTGTTTTTTACACTGGCAATGATAAAATACACTTATATACCACCTCCTTATAGTTTTCAGTCGATAATCCGCTTCTGTTTATTCATTTTCATTTTTTTGTAACGAAACTCAACAGCGTATCCGATACGTCCAATTCAGAGGGCATAAATTGGAAACAGTTAAAAACAAAGTGTTGGCGTGAAATGGAATTCAAACACTTGTTCACGCAGTATGTACTCTTTTGAACATCGAGCGGCTTAAATACCGGACGTTAGCCGAAAATGGCTTTAACGCGTGTGAATCTATTTTCAATGGGCACTATCGGGAAAGGACAGCGAGGCTTCACGTTCAAAGTTAACCGTCCTCTAACCCTTATAGAGCACTTAGTTTGGAGCTGAGCAAATTTTAATATTCAATTGGTCTTTTGTATGGATATTGTTGGCGAAATTGCGTGTAACGAAATGGTAACGGGGATAATTGGACCGTGTGTTGATATAGAGAACAACTAATTCAAAATGTGTTTTCTTTAAGAAAATTTGGATACGAAAATTTGTTTGGTACATTTAAAAACACAGTGGCTAGTCAAGAAAGAATCTATGGGAAAGACTTTCGGTATGTATAATATATATTTTAGGTTTTTAAAGAGATCGTTAAATAATATACACTCCGTATAGGGAAATTCTGATGTCCCTGGTTCCACTACTGAGCGATTCGTAAGACATTTTTTTCCATGCACCACCGCGTTATGGAAGCAGCTGCCCGCCATGGTTTTTATGAACCAATGCGATTTAGGGTCCTTTAAGAAAAGAGCGTACCACTCCCTCAAAAGGCCGGCAACGCTCACACTCACTCTTTCTCTTCTATAAAAAAAACATATTCGTAAAAACTAAATCGCTCTTAATTTAAATCTTCGACCTCTCTTTATACACCGTAATTTACTAAAAATGTTAAAAAAAAAAAAACAGTTAACTACTCAAAAACGTTCTCGATAACAGAATGGTTTAGTGGTTTATTTTAAGTGATCTGCCCGTTTACTTTCTGACTCATAAAAAGATGATATTCAGAAAATCACTCTGCGTTATACTGTACCGAATGTTAGTTCTTATTAACAAATGAACGAACACATCGAATATCTAAAGCATATACTTATGAGTTATATTTTGTGCTATCCGTACTGTTTTAACTAAAACGATCAGTGTTATAAATACTACCGTCGAATAAAAAGAGCGAAAACAAACAGCTTTCACAAGTGAGGCCGAAATTAACTCGCACATTAAAACATTAACAACGGATAATCACGTAATAATCACCCCAATAAAAATATTTATACTTTATTATCGTGAAAACATACCATAATACAAAAGTATTTAGTGATTAACAACTTCTTTGTTCGTCTCCCTGGCACGTTTACACCAATCACCGCCATCTAACGCGCAGTAGCGGAATCTTAATCCGCGAATCGCTCACATAGACACGCGGCGCACATACACGGCGGAATTATCACAACTCACACACGAACAATTATAAAATTACGGATAATCACGGTGGCATATTCAATCTACGCGGCAATTATTACCGGGTAACCTCCACAGCGGGCACAAAAACGAGAGCAACGCCAACCACTTAGAAAGCGCCTTTGAAAAACTAAATGGCCGGTTAAAGAGCGTTTATGCTGAAATAACTTGCAAAGGCACAGAAAAACATCGGCATGCGAGTAACAATGTACGCGTAACGCCATCTGTTGTCGAGTGGCGGTACACGGGCAGGGGTCAAGAAATTATTTCGCCAAGAATGCCCGCCGTCTCGCGGCCGCTTTGATCGCTTCCGACGAAGCAATCAGACCTCTTTACGGGCATATTTATGATTATAATACCGTGTCTCATTATTTACTTTATGATTTTATACCTAACCGGCCGTCCAGGATAATAGCCTTCGAGTAATTGTTACGCTTGTCGCGTAAACGACCCGACAAGGACGAATGATTGGTTCTTTCTGCTTTTAACACCACACATTAATTATAACACAATTAACCTGTGCCTTTACACTATGATTATGTGTTTTGTATTTCAATATCTCAAAGCGTATTACAATTTTAGCATCACACGGGAAACATTAACGAGAGATATGTTGAGCCACCAACGTCGCGATCACTGATACCAACGCAACGACCAAAATAAAACAATTAATTAATACACAGATCCGTGGCTAGGGTTGCCAGTAATCGTGGGCATGAATACATGTTTATTGTTTATGTCAAACGACACCTCTTAGCAGCGTCACTGTGACAAATAACACATATGACAGATACCGTATTTAGTCGGCCAATTATGGAATGACGATGCATTCACGAATTTTCATTTAATATATCGCATTGCTCTAAAATTATACGACACTAACCTAATTTAAACAGTTTTAAGGACAACTTGAGGTGTCAGCCAAAGTCTTTGTTGTAATCTATTTAAATACAGTGTATAATATATAATTGAAAAATTGCGTATCAATGTAATTATAAATTAATATCAGTGATCACTTGTGCACGTCAAAGGGAATAGCCGTAACTAAAAACAAACAAAATAACATATAAAAATATCCATTTTTTTTTGTATACGTTTATGAATCATTTGTCCAATTACAAAGCCGAAATGTTAGCGTAAAGATGGCGAACGCATTAAACTCGGTAACGCAAAATAAGATTTGTCGCGAACTTCGATTCGGAACAAAACAAATTCATTATTCACTCGAGATTGATTTAAATGATACACACATGAGAAATATTGTAACCGCATTACTGGCAACACAATATATTATCTGTATTGATACTTTTATACGTAAACATGATTAATGTCTCTGAATATACATTTTAACGAAGCTCTAACGAAATGTCAATACTGATTGTTTAGAAGAACAGAAGGGTTTTTATCACAGTTAATATGGCGACTATCAATAAAAACTTTTTATAACGCGATTTTGATTCGTTCATTCAGAATTTTTAACTAATGGCAACTTTCCCTTTTCTATGGATTGAACTTCTTGAAGATTTGTCGTCTTCACTATATATAAAAATAGATTTAATAAGATCTATCTATCCTGTTTATCAGTATTTGCTGTTTATATCAGAACTAAATAGTTTTTAAAAAAATGCATTATGTTATGATAGTTGTCAGAATTGGCGCCAACCGCCATTTTGAATTCTTCAACTAGGAATCGTAATATATTTTAAGAAATAATTAATAATACGTACGTTCAGGGAAAACGGGGCGATAATTTAGAGATCTGTCACAGTGGATGGCCTGTTTAAGTTGTCAGTTCGTACGCGATTTGTGGACGACCATTTCGCATCTTTGCTCCTTGTCTTGCAATTAGTAAGGATTAATGTTGCTATGAATGTTTTTACAGAACGGCTAATTCTAGTCGACCTGTTTATAAATCGGTTAACTAATAACAGGCAAGGGAGTTGTATGAAAAGCATTCTTAACATATGTAAGTCTTCATTTCCTGTACTTGTCTTATGTACGTTTACAATTTTTTTAATAAATAATATTAAATTTATTTAATACAATTATAATATCATACTTTATTGTAAATCTTTTAAATAAGAGTGGTTTCTCTATCTCCCACTATCCGTAATGAGGCATCAAAGTCCAGGCTTCTCCTCTCTACCCACAAAAACAGAGAGGTTTAGAAAATGTGTAATTTCGTTGTATTTAACGTACACAATTGATTCATATGAGAACTCGTGATGCCTAATGAAGTATTAAACAGTTAATTTAACGCTTCATCGCGTTCATAATCGATCAATTAATCGGTTTGTATGGCTGAGTTAGACTAATGTGTTGCGTGTTTAAACACTATAAGCTCGTCAATACAAATCAATGCGCTCACTGGTTTTTACGCGTTTTCTAAGGGATTCAAATTGTTTATTGCTTATACGAAACTTTATACCGTTACTCATTTTAAAGTAGTGTAGATGAAGGTATCCTCCTAACGAAAAGCATCCTAGACCCGAAGCTTGACAAGTTGTTAAGATCGAGACAATTTCGTACGCGATTAAGAACCATTGAATGTAGCTGCAATTAATATACACAGTAGTACGGTGTAGTTTGTTTTTAAAGCAGCATTTTCTCGTTCTAATGTGCCATTAGTTAACGATATTTCTTTTATCCTTTTATACCACTTAGCCATTTACCTTCGTCAGACGATCAGGTGTTTAAATGAATTAGTCGCGCACTCTCTGCCGGAAATTGGTTTATTTAATTAAAAAACTTGCTTATGTCGTTAAAAGTTTTACACCCTTGTTGCATGTCGATACGATTTTTGTATTCTGACGAATATCTATAGAACGATGTGGGGCTAAAAGGTTGTTATTACTGAAAATAAAAACCGGATACATCCTTAGTATTTAAAAAAAATCGTTGCGTTTTGTCTCCGAGCTGGGGGTTGCGGCGTCAGCATAAAATTGATCATCGAATCTAGTTACAAACTACCGACGTCCGCAAACCGTTTTTATCATTACTCGGGGGAAATTTCACAACAGTTATGGTACTTACGTAGGATATTTGATAAAGCAGAAATAAATTACAGTTAATTTTGAACGCAGCACAGAAAGCTAGTTAACGTTAGTATAAGATAGTAAAAAGTCATATGTTTGACCCAATATCTGTATAGTTTTAAACACAAAACATTTGTTTGTATAATAAATGTAGCAGATCTGTGTAAGGTCCTGAACAACGAAGCGATTGCGCTTCATAAAAGTTTCATCGCGAGTGATACGTGACGCCCGTTTTATGGTATACTTTTTGCTAGTTGAAAACATGAGGCAATCATTCGGCCTCTCGGCGGAATCAATCGTGGTCGCTGCCCCCGGCTGATTGCCATCTAGCACGCGATATCTGCCCCTACGCACGCCACTAAACTTCGGACAAAAGAAATTCTCTGACGTGCTCACACTCATAACTCATTGGAAAGGCCACAGGAGTTGAGTGAGTTATTGACAGCGATGCAACGACTTTTTAGATTCATTAAGTACTTTCTTCACTTTTTCTGCCCGTGCTCTATAAATCAACGTTTTTTGTTGTAAAATAGAGCACCGTATGTTCCGATCGAAACGGTTATGAAAATGAGCGATGAATTAAAAATGTTTCATTGTTTGGCTGACACAGTTGTGGTGGAATCACGAATTCACATTTCGTACTAACATTTAGCACCCAATTTCGACTGCAGTCACCGGTTATGCAACTATTTCTTTTGCATCTAATTAACAAGTTAAATGCGGGCATTTTTTAGTTTCCCGCAACACTTTCGAGCGGCCCTGACGTCCGCCTCCACGGACGGCTGTAATGCAAATGAGCATCGATTCAAGCTGTGACGTCTGACGCGCTCTCACCCCTTTCTTTCCGACTACCCGCCTTGATTTACAATTCCGGAACCGTGTTTCCATTCGCCACCAAACCGATATGTGGTGTAAAAGTTAACTATATTTTTTCGCTGTCAGTGACACGATAATTTAGGGCGCCTTTACTTTTCAAAGGTCCTGAATATTCATGGGGCATTAGCAATCAATAACGGCCACGCTGGCATTACCTTATTTTTGCGTGCGTACACGCGATGCAGGTACCAACAAATAACAAATATTTTCCCCCCTTTCCCCGCTTTTCAAGACTTTGAGCCAATTAAAAAGTGACAATTAATCTTTATCAAAAATTAATTATAAATGCCACACGCTGTAATTATTCTACGGATTACCGGTATTCATGCATTAAGCGTGCCCTTTCGAGAGAGAAGAAATAAAGAAAAAGCAATTGTAATTATGGAATAGACAGTTTTTGATAAATAAAACCGTCCGTGTCTGGTTTGTATAAATTTAATGCTCATTTTTTGTTCGATAGCCATCGAATTCACAACATACTGTAAACATTACAAAATCACAAATAATAACACGCTAAGCCATGGCGGAATCTACCTAAGGTGGCGTCTTTTAAACTAAGCAAAACAAGAGTTTGATGATATCTCGCGGCACGTATCGGTAATTGTCCTCGACTCGTATTCAGAATAACAAAACCCATTGTAAAAGATCAAAGGAGCTAATAGACGTGCGTTGAAATTTATCGACGGATTAATCGGATGGAGTTAAAATAAACTAATTGATTGTCGGGCAGAGCTCGCGGGACGCGGATTACATTTTAATACGATATCGACTTGTTATTTACCTAATGTTTGCACGCTGCGGATCGCTTTGTCATTTATTTATATCACGTGTCAAGAGCCCAAATCTCTTAAAAGTATGGCTGTGAGTGTTTAAAAGTGGATCTTGAGATACCCACAACAAAATCATCGATGTACGTTAATAATTCCAAAAAGAATCCGTCGGTTAAGTTTAAAAAACACACAGCGTGTATATTTGTGTTCATTTGTGTTCATTTGTTATTTAATAGCGTGACGCGATCGAACAAAGCTTTTTTTGACCAAATCGGGTAAGTAAATGAGATATACATAGCGGGTACTTTCCATAAGTAATATTACCGAGATAACCATTGATGTCCAATTAAGTGGACATTAAAAACTAAACTAGGCAATTAACAAACCGAATCACGTATATAGAGTTATTGTCTATGCTTTATGAGTTGAATACCGTGAACATTATGGTCATGTAGATGTAATCTGAGACCCGGCCGCCATCTTTAAAAAGAATCACGTTTTTACTCATAAGTAGTTATTCGTACGGTGATTTCACAAAAAATCGTGCATTTTTTATATGTACATATAAAAAATAACGAATTGGTGGATAAGAATGTCGCATGAATACATAATAAGTATTGAAGTGGTACGTGAGAAACGCTTTGAAAATGGCGAAAGTTGCGTAAATAACTGGACTGGTGGATCGTTCCCACAATTTAACCGCTTCTAGCGCAAGTATCAAATTTAAATTTTGCCCAATGTCATTTTGTCAATTCGCTTTTTATGGCGGGAAAGTCTCGGCCGCGCCATTATGTTGTCACTGGTCAATCTTACATAGATTACAAACGCGTGCACCAAGCAGTTCTTTTATAATTAGCGCATTCCTCGAAGTGTCATTAACAAAGACGTTTGCCAGATTATCCGAATTGGCGTTTTTACGTTACAATAAATAAAAGGCACTTTACATCCCAATAAAAACACATTACCGAATAAAAACAATAGAATGCACTTTAAATTAATCTCTAATTACAATTAATCAAGTGTTATTTTCGCTTGAACAATAAAATCTAAAATAAGCGAATTTTCAAGGCGCATCGCTGAACATATTGTCGGTTTCAAAATAAAATTTAAGAATGCAATTAAGTCTTTGTACACTGAAAATTAATACGCGTTCGTGTTGTTAGTCGTTAGCACACCACAGAGTAAATATTCCCAAAAAGGTTTAAGTGCCTGACAGCTGACATATTACATCAAAAGCATCTAATTATAGTATAAACAAAACTCATGTATATAAACAAATTGCCTATCATAGACAATTACTAACTGTTCGTTTGTTGTCTATACTTTGACAGACGAAGCATATAGCGAAAATAGGCGTATCTATATTATTGTCCAACGTACCATTACATAGCACAGTTCTCACGGGCAACTTTGCAGTTCTAAAGGATAGTTCAATTGTGACATTATCTAAACTTGCTTAAAGTTAATCAACCATCATACAAAATATGTATTTCCTGAAAAGTATAATTAAGTATGCCACGCGTTGCCAAACCAGAGACAATATGTTGACAGACCAACGGCCACAACATGGCGCGTAGATTTCGCGTATTTCTCGTTGTTTATGCGCCAGCGCCGGATTACTGGCTTAGGCGACGACTGGCCCCATTCAGAGTATATCATTAATGCAGTACAGCGCGCTTTAATGGTCCACCTAATTTCAATTGTACCAAATATAACTTTAGTATTTATTAGTTGGCAAGATGAAGCGGCTGCCTATGTGAACAACACTATTTAACCGCAATTAAAATTGTACGCGATGAAATATCATTACAAATGGACGGGATGTTTCTCAAATAGCTTTCATTGTTTATTTGATACAGATAAAATTGATTAAATAGTGATTGATGTTCCAATAACAAAGTTCCATGATGTTCCAATATCATTCTCTTTACGTAAAAAGGAATGAAAACGAAAGGCTGGCAACTCTTACATAAAAAAACCGATGTAGATTATAGATAAAGTCATAAGTCCTTTTATCGTTTCAGTAGGAACGAAAGATGGCGCAGCAGGTGCTGGCTTCGGAAGGTCAGACGGCGAAGGTGACGAAAGACTGGCGCATATCCTTACAGAGGCATCCCACATGATCAAAACTCCAACGGGGCAGCCCAACAATGACGACTCCAGCACTCTCATGAGCAACGAAGACTCCAGTTCACCACGAACGCAATGCCCGTCTCCTTTCTCCAATAAGGTAACAAAATATGATTTTATTAACACTTCCTTACACTAAAACAGTAGTTTAGATAATGTTAATAGATGTTAGTACGTATAAGAGCAACGGGCGGCCTTATCGCTAATAAGCGATCTCTTCCAGACAACCCACAAATTGTTATACATTTTTTGCGGGTTTAATAAAATATTGACGGTTTATTATATATATATATATATATATATATATAAATATTTTCAGGACTCAAGTCAAAACAGAAGGCTGAAGAAATATGAAAACGACGACATTCCTCAAGAGAAAGTGGTCCGTATATATCAAGAAGAGCTCGCTAAGATTATGACCAGGAGGGGAGAGGATATCCGGCACAGCCGGGATGGGTTCCCTGGGTAAGTGGGCTTGATGTGCGCTTCGGCAAATTTCATCGTTATAAATTTTTTTTATGCAGACTTATTGGGAATAATGATGAATTTTTTAAAACTTACTGATTAAAAATTATAATGTAATTACATTTTGTATAATATATGACAAAGTAAACTTTTAGTTGTTAGTATATTGTTAATTATTTATATATATATGCAAAAATAATTGAAATGAGAACAGCAAATCTAAAACTAACATACAGAATGTTTCCTCCGTTTTTTAGCGGCGGGATGACTCCGCAGATGGAGCGGCCCCCGGAGGACATTCGCATGGCCCTCGAGGCGTATCACAGGGAGCTCGCCAAAATCCAGGGAGGCAACATACCCCTCCACAACCTCCCAGGAATACCCCCGTTCCCGAACTTAATAGCCCTCCAGCAAATGCAGGCCCAGACGCACATCAACGGATCCGGTGCGGTACAGGACCTCTCGCTGCCTAAAGATAAAAACGCCAAAATTAATGGAATGACTGATAGTGATAAGGATAAAATGGACGCAGAGGACGCGATAAGGCACGCGGGAAGCGCCTTCTCCCTGGTTAGACCTAAGCTGGAGCCGGGCCAACAGTCCACGGGCTCCTCGGCGTCGAGTCCGCTCGGCAACGCCATCCTTCCCCCGGCGATAACGCCCAACGAAGACTTCAACAGCTCGGCGGCGGCGAGCCCTTTGCAGAGAATGGCCTCCATCACGAACAGTCTGATCTCGCAGCCCCCCAACCCCCCGCACCACTCGACCCCCCAGCGATCTATGAAAGCCGTTCTGCCCCCCATCACGCAGCAGCAGTTCGATATGTTCAATAACCTTAACACTGAAGACATAGTGAAAAGGGTGAAGGAGGCGTTGAGCCAGTACTCCATCAGCCAAAGGTTGTTCGGGGAGTCTGTCCTGGGGTTGTCGCAGGGATCGGTCAGTGACTTGTTAGCGCGTCCGAAGCCCTGGCACATGCTGACTCAAAAGGGGCGGGAGCCTTTCATCCGAATGAAGATGTTCTTGGAAGACGACAATGCGGTTCACAAGCTGGTGGCGTCGCAATACAAGATCGCGCCAGAAAAGCTCATGCGGACTGGAAACTATAGCGGAGCACCCGGTTAGTACTTTGTTGGCTCCTTATAACAATAAGCCTATTTTGTAAGAGTGTATGTAAAGGATTACTTCTTATTTAACCACAGCTATTATACAAACCAAGGCCGTGCTTGGCCCTTCTGATCGTTTAAATAGTCGTATTCATTTGTCTTTGCCACATCAATAATAGGCCTTAATATATTTCAGTTTGTCCGCCGAACATGAACAAGCCGATGCCACCGACGCAGAAGATGATTTCTGACGCGACCTCCCTTCTGAACAAGATGCACCACGAGCAGCTTCTGGGGCCACACATGCCACATTTGCCGCCAGGACCTCTGCTGCTGACGCCTCCCGGCTTTCCCCCCCACCACGCTGTGACCTTGCCCCCACAGCACCATGAGAATAAGGAGCGGAAGCCCCCTGCGCCTCCCCAGCACCAGATGAGGGCGCTGCACCAGCACATGTCACCCAGCGTCTACGAGATGGCGGCGCTGACGCAAGATCTGGACACGCAAACTATCACTACGAAGATCAAAGAGGCCCTCTTGGCGAATAATATCGGTCAGAAAATCTTCGGTGAGGCAGTGTTGGGCCTCTCTCAAGGTTCTGTCAGCGAACTCCTGTCTAAACCGAAGCCCTGGCACATGCTGAGCATAAAGGGGCGGGAACCCTTCATCAGAATGCAGCTGTGGCTCAGTGATGCGCACAATATCGATAGACTTCAAGCGCTGAAGAACGAGAGACGCGAAGCCAACAAGAGAAGACGATCGAGTGGACCAGGCCAAGACAACTCCTCCGACACATCTTCCAATGACACCTCCGAGTTCTATCACTCCAGTTCCCCGGGTCCGACGTCTGGGGTTCCCTCCGCTAAGAAACAACGCGTCCTGTTTTCGGAGGAGCAGAAGGAGGCCCTGAGGCTCGCTTTCGCTCTCGACCCGTACCCGAATATGCCCACGATAGAATTCTTGGCGGCGGAGTTGGGGCTCTCCACAAGAACGATCACAAATTGGTTCCACAATCATCGAATGCGCTTAAAACAGCAGGCGCCCCACGGTCTTCCAGCGGAGCCCCCGGCGAGAGACCAGTCCTCCGCTCCCTTCGACCCTGTTCAATTCAGACTCCTTCTGAACCAGAGGCTACTCGAACTCCAAAAAGAGAGGATGGGACTAGCTGGTGTTCCCCTCCCGTACCCTCCGTATTTCGCGGCGAACTCGAACTTCGCAGCGTTAATCGGGCGAGGCTTGCTACCGCCCGAGGAACGAAAGGACCCCGGGAGCGGTCTCGACTTATCGATGCCTCTAAAACGCGAACCGGACGCGGATGACTTCGAAGACGACGACCTGGAAAGCAACCTCGGTTCGGAGGACTCTATGGACGACGAGTCCAAGAATGAGCCGAAAGCGACGTCGACGCCGGCGCGCTCGAGTCGGAGGAAGCCGGCCGCGCCGCAGTGGGTCAACCCCGACTGGCAAGACGAGAAGCCGCGGAACCCGGACGAGGTCATCATCAACGGCGTCTGCGTCATGCGCAGCGACGACTTCCGGCGAGAGGCGGAAGAGACGGTGCGAATCGAACCCTCGCCCGCGCCCCGCGAAACCGCCTCCCCCTCCCTCGCGCCGGCCCCCTCGCCCCTCGCGAGGGCCTCCCCGGACGTGCTTCCCGAGGACAAGATAAAAACGGAAACGGAGGACGACCGATGGGACTACTAGACTGTTGTGCCTCCCCGCGAGTGTTGGACCAGTTCGAGTGTTAGTGTTTCTCGGTGTTTGGGACCGAGCTGGAAACTGACGGCTTAAGTATTGTAGTTTCGATCCGATTGTTGTAAATAAATATACCAAATATAAAGGTCTGTATATATGTACGTAGGGTAGATGTGCCTAAGTGTAAGATATTGCCGATAAATTAAGATATAGCTCGTTTAATTGTTGAAGTGCAATCAGATAAGTAAGTTAAGTACGCTGACTCCCAGTCAAAGTATTATTATGTTTATAGACCGGTGAGGTTCAAAATGTAATTGGGTTTAAGTGAGTTTTACATTTAAATTTTGGATGTTTTATTTTATACAAATATGTTTTTCTACTTTTATTTAATGTTAGCGCAAATTGTCACAAACGTCTCTGTGAGAAGTCGGCGGTGGCTCAGTGATTGTTCATACTAACGTACAAACTACAAACACAAATTTACGAAGCGAACGATGTGTTGCTTGCGGTTATAGTTCTATTTTATTTTAGCAATAAATTTGCTTTTAATATTATTTTGAATTTTTGTTTTGTTTTACCCCTTCGCGTAATTAGGTTAATGTGTATATTGAATTGGGAACCAAACCCCTTGCATCAGTGTAAATATAATGGGATTATGTGTAAATAACACCACGTTTAGGTAGCAAAATAGTTTAGTATATAGCTAACCCAAAATACGTAAAATGGGAATAAACATATTTTACTAGAAGCGTTGGTGACGAGATCTTATAAAAGGCGGGCGATTTTAAACCGTTGTCCGCAAAGTGGAGACCAACCCGTTTAGTAAATATAGAATTACTGACGAAAAACTTTTGAGAATGTTGAAACCAAATTTATAGCGTTAGGTCCCCAAGTTAATTGAGATTTGCAATTTTAATTTTCTAGTATACTTTTGGTATTACCAACTCCATACATATCGATGTTAATATTGCGATAAGTAGATTAAGTTTAGATATAATAGCCAATATTCGGTGACATGTACTGTCAAACAGTGAACGAATCGATCATTCGCGAGGAACAGAGTATAATTTGAAATATTATATATTGGACGTTGCTTTTTTTTTATATTTTTTGAAACGGCTCGCTTTCTATTGAATATTTACAGAATTTATAATAATTATTGTTGATATGTGACGCCTGAATATTTTGTGATGCAATAACGCGCCGCGGACATTTCTTAACGCGGTTTGAGAATGTAACTTTTTGTAAATGTATTAGAGACGACTTATGTATGCATCCAGAATATTCTTGAACGGCCATAATTTTGTATTGATTTGTTGAGGTGACGTTGGGTCTAATGTACCGTGTATATGTAGGGAATATGAATCATTAGGTATCCATTATAAATTATAATATAGTGATAAATCATAGTGGTAATTATTATTGTTCATATCATAATATTAATGATGCTGAAAAACATTGTCTTCTCTCCGAACAATTTCTAAAGTTATTGAATTAAAATAAAGAAATTGCTAATCAATGTTTATATTATTAAACGCCTTAAATGAATGTGTTAGAAATTACACTAAGTATTTGCTCTCACTTAGAATCTTCCACCTAAAGTCATTTGACTTATATAAAATACAATTTTTTTGACACTTATAACTTAACGAGCAAATTAACAGGCTATTTTTTAAATTAAAATCTTCGCTTGCTTTACTGACTCAAAGGAGAAACGAAAACTTTCTGCTGGTATTTTTTTACAAAATGTGGTTGATCTCGTTAGTTCTATAAAATATCTAAAATATTTTCGACAAATACTATACCTCCACGCATCTAGTTCAATACTGTCTTCAGTACTAGGCATCGCACGTATGTTTTCTCAGCAGCTGTTCTGTAGCGGCGTTTGTATTTAAGGGTGCGTCATAGATCCTTTTGATTTTTATCAGCTAATTTCATCAACTAACAAGAAAATAAGAAGTCTTCTATTGAAATCTTTAAGAAGGACCTTAGTATTATTTTCCTCGGGCGCGATTATTTGCTTGAACTTTATAAGTTACTTGAAGTTTGGGCTTACGTGCATCGTTTGAATGACCTATATTTTATAAATTATTGCGCTAGAATCATAAAATTATAACTTCCAACATTTTATACCAGTGTAACTGTAAATTTAACTTCGTATACCTTATCTGTGATGTGAATACAGAATACCATCAAATGAGGTTTCGCTGATCTGATCTGTATTTGTCTCAGATATAAAATGATATATTTACTATTTTCAAATTAAAACTATGTAAAATTGTATCGTTAACAATTTCTAAAAGTTAAGCTGTCTTTAGAATTAATAGACTAATAAACAGTAAAATTAAGTGTTCTTGTTAAATATTGGATGGCTAATAAAAATGTAGATAGTAGCTTATAACCTATTTTAACTGATCTTTTACGCATATAGTAAGTTTAGCAAGATGCGTTATGCACAGTTAATAGTCGGCCCAGCTGGTAGTGGAAAAGTAAGTACATTTTCTTTAAAAAAAATAGCGGTCCAGCATTGCTGTATACTATGTAACACAACATAATTTCAGTCCACCTACTGCTCAACAATGGTGAAGCATGCAATGGATTCAAAGCGTATAGTAGAAGTAGTGAACTTGGATCCAGCGGCAGAACACTTTGATTATGAACCACTTGTAGACATCCGAGAACTGATACATCTGGATGATGCTATGGAGGATGAAGAACTACAATTTGGTCCTAACGGTGGACTTGTTTTTTGTATGGAGTAAGTATATAAAAGTAATTTAAAATATTCAGTATTATTTCAATTTTTAACTGTTAAAATCAGACCTTTCAACACAGAGTTATATAGATAGATATTTCTAATATTCATGCTAGTTTTGTGGTTTACAAATCGTTACTTGACAGTTTTGTTAAATATTTTTGTATTCTCACGTTAAGTATTACATGTTAATTTCAGAACATTATTAGAAAACTGTGACTGGTTAGAAGAACAGTTAGGTGACGTCGATGATGATTATATACTATTTGACTGTCCGGGACAAATTGAGCTTTATACACACTTACCTGTAATTAAAAAACTGGTTGATCAGCTTGAGAAGTGGAATTTCAGGATATGTGTTGTTTTCATGATTGATTCACAGTTTATGGTTGACGGTGCAAAATTTTTATCGGGTCAGTAATATTTCTTATGTTTGGGATAATAAACCAAGTTTATCAAAACTTACATAAATCAAACTTCACTGTAAAGTGTATTTAATTTTTTTATTTGGGACTCATAAAAATGCCGTTTGGAACACGGCACATCAATACATTATGGTCCATCATTTAAAATTAATTAAAAACTATTTCAAATATAATTACACTAATACACAAATTTGACTATTCTGTTGAATGTGTGTGTCAAAATAGGTTATAAATGTAATATAAGTCTTAACCTATTCAGGAACAATGGCAGCCCTCAGTGTAATGGTCAATTTGGAATTACCGCATGTGAATATTTTAACTAAAATGGATCTACTCAGTAAATCAGCGAGGAAACAATTAGATAAGTGAGTGTTTTTAACCATACAAAAGGAAAGAGAATCCATTCAGTCTTCTGTGTTGGCGAGACAGTAATTGGATTTATTTATTTATTAACACTTAGCTGCACAAAATAGTGGAAGTATATCATGTTAATGAGAGAACAAGGTGCAGCCAAATTAGGGGTCTCTGCCAGTTGACTTTTCCGAGTGACGACAAAATTGTAGTTTTTGTCATTTGTTTTTTTTTTTTAAAGTTACCTAGACCCAGACCCACACGTGCTATTGTCCGACATGCGAAATGCAAAATCGCGGTGGCACGAGAAATACTCGAGGCTAACGGAGGCAATCGGTGAAGTCATTGAAAATTTTAGTCTCGTTCGATTTTATCCGTTAAACATTAAAGACGAAGAGAGCATAGACAATATTCTGATCACCATCGACAATATCATTCAGTTCGGTGAAGATGCTGATGTGAAGATTCGTGATTTCGATGAACCGGATCCGGAGAACGGTGATGATTTATAGGTAATTCAAAATTGCAATAGCGAAGTGAAAAATCATTTGTGCTTTAAAGCTATTAAAAGCTCCTGAATTTTTTTTTGATCTTATGTGTATGTATGTTTCCAATGTGGATAAATATATTTTTGAATTTTATTATTATATACAAAATAATTGTATTAAAAATATGTAGACTCAAAATAAAATTACATTTTACAGGGCGACGACAAATCAATAAAAGTTGGGACTTATGGACATGGCACTGCCATGAAGAAGACTGCGGTGAATTTTTCTATATTAAAACAAGTCAAAATCTAAGATTTTTTTATTTTTAACTCAATGTAACTGGATTTAACGACCAACACTCTAAAGCGTCGAAATTTGGTTTTGCTATACTGATTTTTCTCTATAACGCCATAAAATGCACAGTCTCTTCAGTGTTATATAAAGTTTACACTGCATTTAACTGTTTCTGGTATATACATTTTCGGTCAACTATAATTTTAATTAAAATATAAACATTAAATTAAAACTAAAGCTTAGTGCAATTTTAATAGTAAACACATTAAAAAGTAAAATTAAAACACATTCCATGAAAACCATATTGAACTTATTACAAATCTTAACAAATTAATCAAACCTCAATAAAAAAAAGGTTTTATAAAGCTTTTATTCTCATCGAAGCTCACGTTCAATGGACACACATTAACTTGTATGAAAAATCAATTTAAATGAAAACTTATATATTCTAAATAACTTTTACAGTTACTATTTGGCAACACTTGCCCGATTCTTTCTTTCTTGTTATTCTGAGGATATTTATAGCTTAGTCTGAAGTCTGGCTCATGGGATTTTGGGGGGAGAAATACGATAAACCTACCACCAATTAGTATCTCTCACAAATCCCAATTTAAAGAGGCTGACAAATTATAAAGAAAGGTTCTAAGGTAGGCTCGTCTACTAATGGCCATTGCCCGAAAACCTACCCTGATCCGGGTAGAAATCTGGTAAGAAATAAAAAAATCTACAAAGCCGGCTCCTCGATGGGCTGCTCGTAGGGGAAGGGCCTCGGGTCCGCGATGCTGAACACATACTGCTGACAGCCGAACTGCAGCAATGCCCCGTGGGGCACTAGGGCGGAGCCCTCCCACGCCCCGCTACTTGACGGGGCCCCGGGGGGACAATCGCACGGGCCCTTCGTGGGAGCCGGCTGGGTCAGGGCGCCTCGCAATCTGGAGGAAATATAAATAGTCACAGAACGCAAGTATGACGTCACGATGACCCGAAGTATTGAGAGCCTGTGAGGAGCGGACGTGTCTGTTCTAATATGGAGTGTCTCCGGCTCCGACATATATGAGTTGCTGGAAATACCTTTTCTCCGTGGGCTTGTTGTCAGCGAGGTGTTTGAGCTGCTCGGGCCGAGTGTCTTCGGCATTGGTGTAAAGGGGCGTGGCACACGCGTACATCACACCGTTGACCACGGAGCCCCACTCGGAGTAATTGATCAGCTCAAAATGGCCCGACACCTGCAATTCATATTGACTATACAGGTTGTGCTGTATTTTCAAATAAATGTGCAATTAGCTTCTTTCAAAGACAAAAGAGCGCAAATAAAATTTGACGCGTTAAAACTCTATTGTCTATGCCACTTCCATAGTTGTGTGACCATCACATTTAGGAGTTCAACTCAGAATTATATTTATCTCTCCTGTATTAAACAGATGCGCTACCTTTAAGTACCCTCTATTTTTAAGTTCTTTTGAAAATAAAAGATCCAGTGGAAGTGTTCCATTTTAGAGGAGACACTAAGTATCATCTTCCATGGAACACCAGGCATATTAATTTTCCAGGCTTGTAAATAATCTACCAACGGACCTCGTCCCGAAAGATGACCGCGTGCCTCCCGGAGACGCGTCTGCACGTGTTCTCCAGCATCAGCCCGCAGGAGCCGTCGCTGCCAACCGTCAGGGACGACAGCCGCATCGGTGTGGAGGCTCCCAGAGTCACGTCACCGGTTTTGCTGCAAGTTCATACAAACTCACATCTTGTGCTGTCGACTTTTAACTTTTATCAAATATATTAAAATTTATGAATCACTCACGCGTCAGTCTGGAACAGCCTCGTGACGCAGGCGAGCATCCTTTTGAGAGCCGCCTCCAAGGCGCTGTTCTTGGGCGAAGCGCCGTTGAGGGCGGGCGGGGATCCCCACACTGAAATATTATACACGTGTTAGGTGAGGCCAAAGCTGTTGGGACAATTACGGAAAACACGACCAACGCATGCAACACACATTCACTTGACACAAAACGTCATGACATCTGTCACTTTTGACACGACAGTGACGTTTGCTTGAGGACTGGCCTTTTAAGATTCTCAATTGTCATTACAAATATTACTTTTCTACATTTGGCAACTGTCAAACTTAAATTTGGTGATCCTGATTCAGCTTAAATCAAAGGTTTTTTCAACTATTTCTTTTGGCTGTGACATTCTGGGTAATTCGGGATTAGCTTTAGGTTTAGCTGGTGAGTATGGAAGAAACGTCATGCCTATGGAGGCGATCCTCTCCCGGTCGGCGGACGCGAGCAGCTCCGAGGGCAGCGCGGTGCACCTCAGGCCGTGCTTGGCGAGCTGCGCCCTCTCCACGTGCTTGATGGCCGCCGCAGCCTTCGCGCTGAGCTCGTCCGTCGAGCAGCGCCACCTTCCGGCGGCCCTCTCGCCCAGCGCCACCTGAAAGCGGACATTCGAAAGCTACAATACACACACAACTGGATTAACATTGCCTTCATTCAGCCATTTGTCACCTCCTGCAGCCGTTGCCAGGCCAGGACCCGAACCAACCGCTCGTCCAGCTTGTCCAGGTGCTTCTCAACGGCCGCCAACAGCTCCTCGACATCGGTGCCCGCGCGTAGTTTGATCTTCTCCCGTCTCTTGCTGGGACTCGGGTCCCGGGGCTTGCGCCGTTTCACACGCAGCAGGTACTCCGGATCGATGTCGGAATCCGACGATTTCTCCTCGGATTTTGTCGTCTGAAACATTTTTTATAACTACCTATAGTTAAAATTAAAAAAAATATAGAGCAGGTAACCCCATAGGGAAGTATAGGACTTAAAAAGGAAAGAAAGGGAAGTGGGGGGATCAATTTGGTGTATGTAATAAAAATGTATAAAATGGCTCGGCATTATAAAAGCTCACCTCAGCAGCCTCGATGGCTTTGAGGTCATCATCAGCGTCCTTCGCAGTGACTCCACCGAGTTCCACCTTCTCACCACACTCCTCCGGTGAACAATCTTTATTGAGACAAATTCTGTGTTTGGTGCTCGGCTCCTCCTCCTCAGACTCCGATTCGGATGGCATCCGATTCTTCAAAACTAAAATTTTAAATATACATTTAAAAAAAAATATTTAAAAAAAAAGCCTTTTTTTGTCCAAGAAATACCTTTCCGACAACGCACGTGCTCCCTGCGTGAAGGCAGCAAAGGCGGGGGTCGCCTGTAGTGAGCTCGCACGCAGCGAGGGACGACGACGCGCCCGCGAATTCCCTTTGGCACGCTGATCAAAAATAACTTTATTGAAAAAAATCCTATTTCTCCAGTTGCCGGGAAAACATCGCTTTTCATCGATAAGGCTGCCTCTAGACCTCTTGGTCTTAACTTACCAAAAAAACATTGCGACAATATTTTTTTATAATTATAATTTTTCATTTTATTCAAGATAATCATTGAAGAACAGTAATATCCAACTAGTCATATTTGGATATTGATCAATGAAATAATGGATCCCAATGATATGAAGCACCATTTAAACTATTCAATTGCATACCGGTGCCTCTGCAATCTGGCCCTCCGTATGAAATCCACTTTCACAGCGTGCTGATCCACCGGAGCACCGAATCTGTCCCAAAGGGCAGCCCTCTCCACTGCCGATATTGACGATACCAGCTTCCAATCCTAAAGAAAACATTGAGAAAATAGTAACATATTTAAAAAACCTTTTAGTAAAGTAATGTTACATTATTAATTACTTACAATAAAGTTTTCCACATGGTTCGGACACATCCATCGACCTGTAGGTAAAGCTGTTAACGGTGGATCCAGACAATCCTGAAAATTTGTAATTAAATTTAAATATTAAAAATGTCAAATAACAGTACTGGGAACCGAACCCTCACTCTGACTCTGACTCCCTCAATAATCCAAACAATTGCTATTTATAAGCATCTAAAAGGCTATTAAAAATGTTAAATGCTTACCAAATGAAATAATGTGGGGCAGTAATCACACTGCAGCAATGGGGCAAGCTTACA